>OZ059828.1:19787278-20387278 GCA_964057195.1 Orthosia cruda
AACATTTTTTATTTTAGTTTCCTACACAAGATGAATTTTCATAGGCTAATTCAAATCAGATTTTTTTACGCTATCCTAGAATATAATAGTTTAAGGCATTTATTAGGTTTTGATGTACAGCAGCCGTGTGGGGTCAACAAGGTCACGTGATGCCGATTTTTCTATTTAATAGAATTTAAAAGTAAATAGACAGGGCGCATAAAACATGTAAAATGTATCTACCTATAAAAAAATAAGTTCTAAATGTTGGTAAGCGTATAACAAAGGAACGACTGAATTGATTTGCTGTTTTTTTACCCGACTCCAAGGAAAGGGTTAAGTTTTTCACGCGTATCTTGTATGTATATATCTAATACCACAAATAGAAAGTTTACAGATAGACCACTCCCGCCATCCTCGAATATTTACACCTTGCCGGACTCACTAGGGTTGCTACTATATTGATTATGAATAAAATAAAGTCGTGTGGCACTCGGGGACTGCCGCGGTAAAGCTATTGCATAGCATTTATTCTAGATCTAGTCCTGGAAAATGCGTCAAAAAAATTAAAAACGTTAAAAACTCGAAAACGTAGCGAGCCAAACCCGCATTTATTTACGATTAATAAAACTCTAAAAAACAAAACAAAAATACCCTTATTCACATTGAAATAAGGTCGCTTTTCTTTGACAAGCAAAAGTGACCCTTATTCTCATTAGCATAAGGTCCACATTGATCACCATTGTCACAGAAACAGCTCAGAGAGACCGATAAAAGGCAAAAAAATTACGACCAACAAAAATTTTAAAACCCTCATATCTCAGAAACGGTTGGAGTTAGCGCATTTCTGACAAAAAAATTGCCCCCCTGCCCTTCGCTACTTCATCCAGGAGAACAAGATAGGATTAACCCCCTCCCCCTTAACCGTTTACCTCCCGCCGCAAAAAAATTTTTCATTCTAAAAATACCAACACGGAAATCGAAAACACGTGCAACAAACCTCCCCCCCAGATTCCACAGAATTCAAAAACCTTATTAAAAGTCAAAGTATCACCGCCGTGCCCGTCGGAGTGGGGAGCATGAGGTTTTTTCGTTACGGAATTTCTGGATTCGGTCCCCGCGCTCAAGGCCCGCGATAGAAGCTATGCAATAGCTTAAAAAAATGTTTTGTAATTGTCAATTTAGTTATGTGACAGTTGCACCGGTTTTAAGATATATATATTTATGTTTCTACAGTCACATCTGTTTGGCAAAGGCATTTGCTTGGACTTTTCCCTAATATGATGGGGTTGGCTTCCACTGCTTTCTGTCGAAGCAGTTGCATCTGAATACTAGTATATTATATGAAGTGACTGCCTACCCTGCCAACCCAGATTATACGGTAATCCTACTGGATAATACGGTACCCTTTTGTTACAGTGGCCGCAGACTTTTAGGTTTCTGACGACCCGTAACGTCTGTCAAAGATTCACTAAATGGAGAATTTTATTATTCTGTCATCTCGAGACACTGTCAGCACGGTAGGTACGACCATTCCGTGTTCTGTGAATATTTATTTCATATTCTTTTTATAGGAACGAAGAAGGTAGAAATTTCATTCGACCTCAACATTTAAAAAAACAAATTGATATAAAATTTTATTTTATGAACGTGGTTTAAATACTGATGTGACAGTAATGAAATGGTTTCGCGCCTTATTCAATATATTCGGAGGGGAGTGTCACCGCGCCCCGCAATACCCAAATTGTATTTTATTTAATAAACTAAAGGCACGACTATCATAGCCCGTAAATATTTAAACTTTTGTATGGTGGCAGAGTTTATAATTATAAACTTAAATTCAATATTTCGCGTATCGTAAAGTAAAAATACAATTAACTGTGCAGCATAATACTTAGTTTTTAGAACTTTTGTTGTAAGTTATAACAAATCCCTCTATGCATATAGGAAATGATTTGAAAACTTAAATCATTCATAACGAGCCATTTTCCATTGTTCCACAGTACCTATCTGTTATCATTTTCACTAATATAATGTTTAGATAGCACTAGGTTAGGTTAGGTTAAGACGGGCTGGTGTCCGCAACTCCACGTCCAAGCGCGTATTTTGCGTACGGATAGATAGATAGATAGCACTAATAAAGAGACAGTAAGTTATTTAAATCTAAATATTATATTATTGTTATAACACGAAATAAGAGGAAATACCTACTTCATGCCTATTGCATAACTTTAAACTGTAAGCATTTTTGTACATAGCAATGAATTCACATTCATTATCCACCCAGCGAAAATAACAAACTTTTGAATTATCAAAGGTTATGTGAAAAATAATTATTATATTTTGTTTTATTTTTTTATTATAATTATATTATAATTATTATAATTATATTTTTTTTAAAGTGAGAAATGAGTATATTAGAGGCAGTTTGAAAGTGGCGCCAGTGACAAAAAAGTTGAAGGGAAACCGTTTGTCCTGATATGGTCATGTGATGAGGAGGGATGAAACGCATGTTACTAAAAGAGTTATGAATATAAATGTGGATGGATGGAGAGGAAGAGGAAGGCCAAAGAAAAGATGGATGGACTGTGTGAGGAGTGATATGAAGGAAAAGGGAGTCAGTAATAGCGTGACAGGGGACAGAACGGTATGGAAGAAGAAAACGTGTTGCGCCGACCCCAAGTAACATGGGATAAGGGCAGGAAGATGATGATGATGTGAAAAATAATTATATCAACCTAGTCCGATACATCAAAAACAAACACACATCCAATATAATGATAATCTAAACCATTTCAATAAACACTCTACAAAAGCCAAAAAAAAAAAATTCAAAAAAAGCAAAAATCATAAAAATAAAACAATAACAATCTTAAAATGTCTTCACAAAATTTATTTAAATCCAATACATGTCGTTAAAAATGCCACTTAATATGTAATCTAATCTCAAAACGAAAACCACAGAAATTAAAACTTATCCGATACTTGCACATAGCTTCAATCAATAGTCCAAAAATGTCACTACCAAAATTAATTAAAATAATCTAATACATGTCTTAACCATTTAAATAAATAATGTAAACATGTCCAACAAAATAATTAAATAATCTAATAAAATGTTATTAAATAATCTAATAAAATGTCAATAAATAATCTAAAAATGTCATAGCCCAAATCATTTAAATAATCTAATACAAGTCACAAAAATATTCAATTAAAAATTTCAATAGATAATCTAATAATGTCAAACAAATAAATCTAATAATGTAACATATCATAAAAAATAAAATGTCAATAAATAATCTAAAAAGGTCCTAACCAAAATAATTCAAATAGTCTAAAACATGTCATTAGAAATTCATATAATCTACTCGGTTACCTAAGTCATATTTATCATTTATCATGAGTTCATTAACGCAATGAAAACATTTTTCCAATAGAAATCCCTAAGCCTCCTTTTAAATAAGGTTGTTCTATATAATATACATCTTAGATCCTTAGGGCTTGCCTAAAAAAATGTTAAATTGTTTACCGCTTGATACCACAAATGTCTCACAATATTCAGTTTGGATCTAATTCCGAGCTTCAAGTATTGGTTCCGTGTGTTTCCCTATGATGTCTTTCTTCCTTCGTTTCATATTCACTTATGTGCTTAGCCAGGCTGGTCAAGACTGTTAATATGTAAAGGCTTAGTACCGTAAGGATGGAAAGCTTTTTGAAATATTTCCGACAGGACTCGACTTGGGGAATGCGAACTATTGTTCTGATCGCCCTCTTTTGCAGTACAAATGCCCTGTAAGAGTTATACCTGTAGCTATTTCCCCATAGTTGAATACTATATCTTAATCTTGACTCCACCAATGCCTAGTAAACCGATTTTAAAATATTTACACTAATAAAGAGACAGTAAGTTATTTAAATCTAAATATTATATTATTGATATAACACTAAATAAGAGGAAATACCTACTTCATGCCTATTGCATAACTATAAACTGTAAGCATTTTTGTACATAGCAATGCATTCACATTCATTATCCACCCAGCGAAAATAACAAACTTTTGAATTATCAAAGGTTATGTGAAAAATAATTATATCCCTACTGGACTAACAACAAATCAACCTAGTCCGATACATCAAAAACAAACACACATCCAATATAATGATAATCTAAACCATTTCAATAAACACTCTACAAACGCCAAAAAAAAATAATTCAAAAAAGGAAACATCATAAAAATAAAACAATAACAATCTTAAAATGTCTTCACAAAATTTATTTAAATCCAATACATGTCGTTAAAAATGCCACTTAATATGTAATCTAATCTCAAAACGAAAACCACAGAAATTAAAACTTATCCGATACTTGCACATAGCTTCAATCAATAGTCCAAAAATGTCACTACCAAATTAATTAAAATAATCTAATACATGTCTTAACTATTTAAATAAATAATGTAAACATGCCCAACAAAACAATTAAATAATCTAATAAAATGTCATTAAATAATCTAATAAAATGTCAATAAATAATCTAAAAATGTCATAGCCAAATTAATTAAAATAATCTAATACATGTCTTAACTATTTAAATAAATAATGTAAACATGCCCAACAAAACAATTAAATAATCTAATAAAATGTCATTAAATAATCTAATAAAATGTCAATAAATAATCTAAAAATGTCATAGCCAAAATCATTTAAATAATCTAATACAAGTCACAAAAATATTCAATTAAAAATTTCAATAGAGAATCTAATAATGTCAAACAAATAAATTTAATAATGTAACATATCATAAATAATAAAATGTCAATAAATAATCTAAAAAGGTCCTAACCAAAATAATTCAAATAGTCTAAAACATGTCATTAGAAATTCACATAATCTACTCGGTTACCTAAGTCATATTTATCATTTATCATAAGTTCATTAACGCAATAAAAACATTTTTCCAATAGAAATTCCCTAAGCCTCCTTTTAAACAAGGTTGTTCTATATAATTATACATCTTAGATCCTTAGGGCTTGCCTAAAAAAATGTTAAATTGTTTACCGCTTGATACTTAACACAAATGTCTCACAATATTCAGTTTGGATCTAATGCCGAGCTTCAAGTATTGGTTCCGTGTGTTTCCCTATGATTTCTTTCTTCCTTCGTTTCATATTCACTTATGTGCTTTGCCAGGCTGGTCAAGACTGTTAATATGTAAAGGCTTGGTACCGTAAGGATGGAAAGCTTTTTGAAATATTCCCGACAGGACTCGACTTGGGGAATGCGAACTATTGTTCTGATCGCCCTCTTTTGCAGTACAAATGCCCTGTAAGAGTTATACCTGTAGCTATTTCCCCATAGTTGAATACTATATCTTAATCTTGACTCCACCAATGCATAGTAAACCGATTTTAAAATATTTACACTAAGTTCATCTCGCAGGCTCCTAAGCGCATAACATGCTGATGATATTGATCCATCTATGGCTTTTAGTACATTTTCCCAATTTAATAATGAACCAACATAAACTCCTAAAAAATTACTGAGTCTACACCATATATTTTGTCTCCATTTAACAAGACATCTTAACTATCACTATTGCGTGATGTAGACTTAAACAATATAATGTTCGTTTTTTTAGTATTTATGGTTAATTTATTAGCCATAAACCATTATTATTATTATTATGAGCCAGTTATGTCCCACTGCAGGGCAAAGGCCTCCCTTCCGTCTTTCCATTTTTTCTGTCTCTTGCTACGTCTGGCCAATCCTTCAGGTAGATGTCTAATTCGTCACGCCATCTCTTTCTGGGCCTACCGCGTCGCCGGTTCTTGTTATTCGGCATCCAGTCGGTGGTTACTTTTGCCCAATTCCACTTTAGTTTGGCGGCTGTTTTGCCAACGTCTGCGATTTGTGTTTTGGAACGAAGTATACTGTTCCGAATGCGATCTATGATTTTGACTCCGAGAATACTTCGCTCCATAGCTCGCTGGCAGACCCCGAGTCCGGACTTTTGACGTTTCGTTAACGGCCACGTTTGCACTCCGTAGGTGAGGGTGGGAAGGATGCACATATCCATGACTTTCCTTTTTAGGGAAAGTGGAAGTGATCCTTTCAATAGGGGTTTTCATCGACCAATAGCTCTTCCATGCGTTTTCGGTGCGTCGAGCAACTTCATTATCTTGCCTCGCCTGGAAAGAGACTATTTGGCCGAGGTAGCTACAATCTAGGGGTCTTTAAGACAAGAGTGAATAGGTTACTTCTAGGCAAGCGTGCTCCACCATCGACCACATCGTCGCTTACTATCAGGTGAGATAGTGGTCAAGCGCGAGCCTATAATAGTTAAAAAAAAAAAAAAAAAAAAAAAAAAAGGTATATGTACTCATGGACATATTCAACCTCCACATCCCCAATATCTACTTTGCGTTTCGTGCTGTTCGTCATTAACTTCGTTTTCGTCATATTCATTTCGAGTCCGATCTCGAGGCTGGCGTGGCTCAGTTGTTTCAGCATAAGGCTTAACTCAGCCGCCGAAGACGAGAAAAGGACAATGTCATCAGCGAAGCGTAGATTTGTTAATCTTCTGTCTCCAACGACAATGCCCTTGTCCCGCCAGTGTACATCTAAAGTTTGGAAGACTTCTTCAAGCGTTGCTGTGATGAGTTTTGGTGAAAGCGGATCCCCTTGTTTGACACCTTTTCGGATAGGAAAGGATGGGCCAGTGGTATCTAAGCATATGGCAGCTGTACTATTAAAATAAATTTGTTCTAGTAATTTACGAGTAACATAAGTGGGTTCTATTTCCTGTTTATAGAGTGTCGTAAAAATGGCTTTATGAAATAGACTATCAAAAGCTTTGGAATAATCCACGAACGCAAGGTACAACGGCAAGTTAAATTCTTCGTGCTTTTCTATCATCTGTATCATTCTATCTTTTCAAATAATGTAGTAGTGGAGGTAGTGGACAAGTTGCGGCGGAAACCAGCTTGTTCAGGGGGCTGGTGGAGGTCTAATTGGTCGGAAATGCGATTTTCGAGGACCTTGATGAAAGCTTTGTACAGGTGTGAGACAAGGCTAATAGGACGGTAATTGCATATATCAGCTTTATCTCCCTTTTTATGAAGCATAATTATGTTGGAATGACAGAAGTAACTTGGAATATGTCTGTTTTTAAAATTGAGTTAAACAGATTACAGATGTGTGGTAATAAAAATTTCTCTCCAACTCGCAGGGCGTCTGTTGTGATGCCATCTTCTCCTGGGCTTTTTTTGTACTTCATTCTACTGAGAACCTTATGGACTTCAAAGCCAGTTATCATTGGGACATCATCAGAACATGAGTAGGCGTTATCTGCAAGCTGGAAAGTTGTGTCGTCATCTGAGTATAATGACTTGTAAAATTGAGTGCAAATTTGGATTAATTTTGTCTTATCGCCCTGTCTCACGCCATTACTGTCCTTCAAGTGTGTTATAGAGGATCTCCCCGCATCCATCTCCCGCATGGCTGACCTCAATGAGCGGTTATTCATTAATGCGGAGTGAGCGAGTTCGGTGTTGTAAAGTCTTATATCTTTTCGGATGCTCCGCTTTACTTTTCGGTCCAGCTCTCTGTATTCGGTGGACTGATATGGTAGATTCTGTCTCTCCTCTATAAGGTGAACTGTTTTGGTCAGTAAGCTTTTTCTGTTTGTGCTTAAGACACTTTATGTTTTGACTAGCTGTTGTGATGACATGTTTGACGTTATTATACTGTGTTTGCACATCTTCTGAATTTTAGAGTCAAGTATGCTAAAACTATTCTTGATGTGTATTTTAAATTTGTCCTTATTTGCGATTAATGTTGTTTTATCAATCCGTTTTATTGTTTTTCTAATCATTTTGCTACGATGAATCTTCATGTTGAATCTAACTACAACTCTAAGTGGACGATGGTCTGAACTAAATTTTAGACTGTTAAGTACTTCAAAGTTCTGTATTATTTGCTTGTTCGAGGAGAGACAAAAATCAATTTCATTCTTTGTGTGACCGTCTGAAGAAAACCAGGTCCAACGACGTTGTGGCTTTTTGGGAAAAAAGCTGTTACTTACACTTAAATTCTGCCCAAAAGCAAATTCTAGAAGGCGTTGACCACGTTCATTCCTATCACCCAGACCGTACGGTCCTAGAACGTTCGTGCTATCGGATGGTCTTCTTGGACCAATCTTGGCATTGTAATCGCCCATGATCAGTGTCCAAGTCCCTCTGTGTTCATCGCATGCCCTGTTGAGTAGGTCGTAGAACTCTTCTGCCTCGTCGTTACTATGCGAAGATGTTGGAGCATATACCAGGATTACTGTAAGTATATTTCCCTTAGCCACACGAAACTTGAGCAGTGCGATTCTTTTGGAATATGGGACAAATTCTATTAAGTTTTCTTTCCAGCGTTTCGAGATCAGGAAGCCAACACCATACCTAGTGCTACTTTCTCCGTTATTATAGAATATGGTATTATCTCTTTCTATTGTGTTTTCCCCTTCTCTTCTTACTTCTGCTAGACCAACTATATCCCAGTTTACATTTTCTAGGGCATTCGCCATAAACCATAATTGAAAAATTCAAGATCCTTGTTTACAGTGTTGCTCAATGAGTCCGCAGTATCTTCGCTAACAATAGCATTAGTATCATCAGCGAATGCTATTATTTTCATATTTGAATATATGTTTGTTGCTAGGTTAAGTAAATCGTTCGTAAATATCAGAAATAGGATTGGACCTAATATCGAACCCTGTGGGACACCTATCAAAACCCTTCGTAAGTTTGAATGGTACACTTCTTAAACATTATTGTCATTCATATTTTTAACAAATATAATCGCAGTCCATCCTGATGCTACAGAGGACCCGGTCCAAGCTGAGAGGGTGTCTCAAAACAGTGTCTTCATACAAGACATATCAAATGTAGCACAGGATCTGCCTCAAGTAGACCGGCCTGAGAGTGCTGGCTTTTCATCTAATCAAAGTAAAGAAGATTTTCATTCGGTTATATTTTCAGACGGTATTAGAAAAGGTTTAGGTAAATTACTAAATGGCAATCAGAGTCATTCCACTTTTAATTATTGCATGCCCGGTTCATATTACAAGCAAATAATGGAATCTGTTACAAAGAATATTTATAAACCAGATACCAATTTAACTGTATTTGTAGATAATAGTAAAAAAGTAAAAAAAGATGACATCACTGAGTGTGTAAAAGAGATGTTAAAGTTAAATTGCAGTAAAATTATTTTGTGTGCCTTCCCTTACTTGGATAAATTGACAAATAGACAAATCACATTCACATGCTTAATAAGCATCTGCACTTTCTTGTGAGTCACTATAGTGACAAACTTGTTTTTTTGACATCAACATTTTTGTTGATAAATTAAAGTCGACAGGCGATACTTTGTATCTGCCTCTTAGGGTAAGACATCAAATAGCTCGGCTATTATCTTATACAATAAACTTAGACATAAGTAGTATGTCGCAGTATCCAGTTATTATTGATATTAGTAATAGTAGTAATTTAAAGGTGGTCAATACCTTGAAAAACGTTAGCAAAAATGCTATTAATATTTATTCTTTAAACTAGTTGATAGTACAAGGGAGGGTATCAATAACGGAATAGTTACGAGTATATCCATCATCAAAAAGGTACTTTCTTGCTCGCATAAAAATAATTTAAAAAAAAGGTCTGAGCAGAATTCCCTAAAATTATTTCACCAGAATGTTAAGGGTTTTTCTTCAAAGGAATTAGAAATTGAACTGTAGTTAGAAAAAACAATGTTTGAAGTTTTTGTTTCACTGAGCATTGGCTGAAAGATTATGCAATGCTAATCAATTATGAAAACTATACTGTGGGCAGTTGTTTTAACAGAAATAGTATGTTGCGTGGGGGTTCACTTATATTAATTAAAAATGGTATTAAATCAAAACCTCGTAAAGATATAGTAGATCTCTCAGTTGAACATAGTGTTGAGCTGGATAAGCATGTCATAGTGTGCGTCTACAGACCCCCTAATTATAAGAACTACTCTATATTCGAGTCAGTGATGGAAGATGTTTTGGCAAAACTTGCAATGGGTAATTAACTAGTAATTGTCTGTGGTGACTTTAATATTAATATTCTAGAAGATAATTCAGATAGCAGTAGGTTATTAAATCTCTTTAAATCATTTAATTTGTCACATGTGTTTACGGAACCAACCCGAACTACACTGACTTCTGCTACATGTATTGATAATGATTGATAATGTTTTTTGTTGCTGCAACTGCTTGGACAAGGCCATTACAAATTATCTGCCTTCGGATCATAGTGGGCCACTTGTGACATTTGAGACCAATATGCTAATAAAACAAGTGCAGATTCAATCCAGACCAATAACATCCGGTAAATTAAATAAATTTAACAGCACTTTAATCGGTAAGTTAAGCGATCAGGACCTCACAGTGAATGATGGTAATATTTTGTAAGATTAAGTTTTTTCAGTGGTTCAAAAAGAGTTCAATAACACTTTTAAGAAGATAACTAAAACTGTATGCCCTAAGTTTTTATTCAGTTACTGGGCGACTACAGAACTTAAAAAAAGTAGGGAAAGACTTTACGAGCTATTTGGCCTTAAGCCTTGTATTAAGGGGCTGAATACTCAAAATAGGCTTTCTTTTAAACATTTTTTAGCCAAATCCATTGAAGATGTGGCAGCGGAAAAAAGATATGTTAATCTTGATCATATTTCCGAAAACTTTGTTGTGGCCGAAACACGTTTACGCACAAAAACCTCGATACAATTGAATGGCAAAGTAACCTCTTACCGTGATCTTCAAAAGATTTTTCCGGTAATACTGACCAGCGTACGTTTGTACAATTAACAACAATAACGTATCATAACAGGACGCAAAACTTCATTGTCGTAGATTTTGAAGTTTCATTCATTATTTTTAAGTAATTCATATTATTATGTTTTATAAAAAAATATATACAAATTCCATCGTGCTTCTCTTTCCATCCAGTGCAATTCGACAGTGACCGCTTTGCGGCGTTGCTAGGTGGACGTATGTCGCTTTTTTCCGCAAAAAGCAAAAATAATATTTAATTTATTTCTCGTCAATTCAATCTGTCAAAAAAATATCAGGTATAATGCAGCCAGATCATGTAGCCTGGTGGCTTTAATTGGAACTAACGAAATCACAAGTAATATTGTCAAAGTTTGTATTATTTTTATTTTCTGGCACTAACGCTGTCACTGGCATCTATATTTTTGTTGTATTATAAACAACTCACGTCGGTTAGTTTACTTACTAAGTCCATAACTAAAAAGTATTTAAACCTCTTTGAAAATACAACTTATGTTATCTCAATTTGAATTAAAAATATTTAAAATAGGGTGGGAGGTCGAATACGATTTCAACCTTCTTCGTTGATGTAAAAACAATAGAAGGAAAAAACACAGAACATGGAATGTTCGTCCCGTTGACGTTGAGGCGTGATTAATTCGAGAAAATATAGTTTTAGATAATATCAGATTCCCATATTTCGTTTACTTATTTATTTTCGTTTTTTTTTTTAAGTTAGTAAGTCGTGTTTATATTTTATTTTGTTAGTAGGTATAAGTTGTAAAGTACAAAACTAAGCCGTGTAAATGATATTATAATTCCGTGCCAAATGGGAACAAACAAAAATGTCTCAAATCAGCAAAAAAGCTTTTGTATTCTAACAGACAAAAACATATGGAAGAGGTAATGTAAGTACCTACACATTTTTTAAATAATTGTTATATTGGTAGCTAGCTTTTTTAGCCCAACGCTTTCGTTTTTAGGGTTCCGTAGCCAAAGGGACCCTTTTACTAAGACTCCACTGTCCGTCTGTCTGTCTGTCACCAGGCTGTATATATTTCTGTAGCCGCTTTAACAACAAATACTCAAAACAGAATAAATAAATATTTAAGTGGGGCTCCCATACAACGTGATTTTTTTGCCGTTTTTTGTCGATAATGGTATAGAACCCTTCGTGCGCGAGTCCGACTCGCACTTGGCTGGTTTTTTAATAGTCCAAGAATGTTTGTAATCTGGTCAGTACATCCAATGCTGGATGCAGTCCATCCTATCATATAAAATATATATGAGTATAGATTTAGATAGATTACCCATAATACGAGTACCGTCCGGGTCCATGGAACAGACATATGAATGAATGATTTTTCTTAACAGTATAAGAAGACGTTTGGCCAATTCAGAAGCAGGTGAAGCATCGGAGATTGGTTTTAACGAGTAAGTTATTATTATATAAGTATCGCTTGAACCTGACATTATTATTGTTTCGTTTATATAACTTTCATATACATTGTTACATATTTCTTAAGAAATAATCATGGCTAAGTCCGTACCAGCCCTTACTGAAATACTTTCTACTCCGAGTACGGTTGCCTTTGCGAATCTCCACTCAAGCCAGTTAATAAATGCAAACCAGAGATGAGGAATAAGACTTTTCCAAATTATCAGGTCCGTGGGTTCGCCAAAGAAGTTTATTCCGATATGGTCCCATTTAAACTTGGTAAAAATCTGATGAAGAACTTCGGAGCTATATAAAACATAACTCTTCAATAAATGACGGCAAATCTCTCAGGATTGCTGCAACCGCATTTATGTTTATTGTGCATGACTATAGAACATGCCCACTAGGTAGGTACCACAACTAAAAGTTAAAAATAAAAACATTTTACAAAAAATACAACCCGACATCCACATCAAAAAAAAATATTACAAATAACTTCAATTTCGGAAGTCAGTGTTCCGGTTTTCGTTTCTTCGTTTTTTTACACCGCCTTCCGAAAGTGAAGTAATTTTTTACTTTGAAGTTATTTTTCACTTTAAAGTGTTTTTATTTGGAAGTCGATTGTATTTTTTAGTAAAAAAAGTCGTTTTACACCTACCACGTAAGTAGTATTCTGGCACGTTCGTGTTTTTATGTCTTGATGTTTTTGGGTCCGGCCATGTTCCAAGCAATCTGAGTCGTGGTTCTCGACAGCCCGAATGATAAATAACCCCCTGGGACCACGCCTGCAAGTAGGTACTTATTGAGCTGCTCCAATTAATTTTGTTTTTTTATTATATTTTGCACCGTGAATTTTGTTATTATATTTTTTAATATTTTTTTTTTTATTTTAATTATTGTGAATGTGAAGACTATCTGGATCATTCTTTTTTGGTTTTTTTGTTTTAATTTAAATTTATCTTAGTTTTTAATTATGGTCTGGCAGTTTGAGTAGTTTATGCGGCCTACCCGGATGTCCTTTTTTTGGTATTGTTTGTTGAATCGTTGAGCTCCTTAAATTCTGAGTTTAGCTGCTTGGTTATTGACAAATGCGTGCACTGACTGGACGGGTCCACTCAATCTGGCTGGTTCTTTCCTCAAAAGACCATTTTAGACATCAGTCTACATGGTCTTCACATGATCTAACCAATATTTTGTCTGGACTTTAAAAGAGACTGTGACCTCTGAGTTTGTTTCGGCCTTTCTTCTTAGAGTAGTCAGATAGGAAACGCCGACCTCATCTAGTTTTAAAAAATATGTTCGACATGTAAAAGTGTTTGTACAAACCAACTTACAGAAATAAAATCATTTATCATTATCAATTGTTTGTAAATAAAATGTAATGTTAATAAAATTGCTCGTATTTTTTTTGCCCTGTCTATTACTTTTTAACTCTATGTAAAAATGCAACATGTGAACAGACAGTATCACGGCTGTTGCACGCTATACACAAAAACCCAGTATATAACTTTTTCGAACAATATTTTCCAGGAGAAAGCAAAAAATATGTAAAATTATATAAATTGAAAAGACTTTTGGAAAATAATCTTGTGTTCGGTAACTACATAAAATTATAACACTTATAGTGATAGAGTTATAATATTAAAATAACCCATACAAAAATACGCACACACATATTATCTAATAATCATAGTAAACATTTTCTCCATGTTCTTACGTAGTTTTATAAACCTTTACTAGGTTCAAAAGCTTGCCTAAATAGAGCAACTAACCATTTCAAAGCCTATTAAGTTAGTTTTTTTTTTACGTAACTGCGTTGGAGCCCAAAAGTACCTTTATTCAAAATTTGATGGGTCTACTCTGCTATAAATTTGAGTATCTGGGTATAAAACCATCATAAAGAAGTTGGTTCAAAATGTCACCTACTGTGTTCTTATTTGTGGCAGTCGCATAGAATCAGACAAAATTTTAATATTTATTCAATTTGCACGGCAAGAACTTGTATGACACTAGCCAGATTGCCTATTTTAGTGATCTTTATTTTCGTAGCAATAAGGTTGCATTCATAGGCAAAATAACAGTGAACGATATGATGTCAGATGCCAGCCGCCAGTTTGAAATAAGAACTTGCGCAGTAATGTTTATGTAAAAACTATCGGAAGAGTCCGTTTATGATGCGGGCCTCTGTGGTCGGCCTTGTGAATTTAATTTTCAAATACTTTTCGCTCCAATTTAAAGTTTTCCCCTAAGCTGTCAATGACAGTGGGCGTGGCTTAGAACCTCAGATGTCGATTGTCAACTGTTCGAACACAGCCCCTTAACACTGAAACGTTTAATAAGTATGTTGCTACTTACTCGAGAATTTTTTTAAATACATGTAAGGCAGCTAAGGCCTTGTACATTAGAAATAAGGTTAAAATAGCAGAAAATAAAATCAAAACGGTTTGGAAAATTATAAATAATGAAACGAACAGGAATAACAGAAATAATACTGACTACACGCTTGAGACCACACACGGACTTATTAGAGATAACAAAAAAGTTGCGCAAGAATTTGTAAATTTCTTTACCAACATCCTCTACGTACATTTTCCTATTATTTAAGTACGACCGAAAAAGCTCTAGAACCTGTCCTCTTACACCATAATGTACCATTTTAGCAAGCAATAAAGTATGATATACCGTATCAATTGCTGAACTCAAATCCAAAAAGATTACAGCTACCCTCAATTTCGTCAATAATTTTATTATCCATTTTCAAGATAAGGTTTTTTGTATTTTTTTGTTTATCTTTGTTCCTATGGCGATTTACTACTTGCCAGATTTCCTTGCTTTTATTTTCGCTGCCTGTATTTGTCCCCTCACAGCAATTCTTTTTGCTCCTTTCACAACTTTCCTAAATAACCTAATATAGTTTGTTTTATAAGTTTGTATGGTGTTATGACAACTCCCACTATTAACACACAATAAACTTTTCATTTTACTTGACACCTTTATGCCTTTTGTGGTCCATTTTCTACCAGTACTATTATTTTTTTACAATATGTGTTTTTTTTGCTTTCTGAAGCTACACTGAAATGCATCGTGAAATTTCTTTAAAAAGGAGTTAATTCCCATAGAAGACCAGTCAATACCCAACAGTTTTTTACTAAACGTCTCGTGGTTATTTTTTGTGAGCATTCGTTTTTCAATAGTAATCTTTTGGTTATTGTTTCCTTTTTTCCCATAACCATATGAAGCTTTAGTTCACAAAAAAGCCCTGCATGTCCATCTGCTAAGCCATTGTGATCTACGAAAACTTTCTAAATTAACGAGTCACCTAACTTGGTGATTAAATTATCGATACATGAAGATGACTGATTTCGAGTAAAAGTGGCCGTTTGAATTAGGGTTTTTAAATTATAACATCGTAAAAAACTAACAAACTCTGTATGCTTTTTATTTTCACATAGAAGATCGATGTTAAAATCACCACAAATGATACACTTCTTATTAAAAAAATATTCCAACATTATTTCGAATTTTGCCATGAATATTTTGAAGTTCTTTTCATCTGGGTTTCGATAACAGCAGCATATGTATAGCCCGGTGTCAATGTCTTTAGTACAACATATTTCAAATGCTTCCGATTTATACAATTTGTTTATTGCCATACAATCTAAAACTTGTCTATTTCTATGTCCCAAGATAAGAATACCACCTCTTCTTGTTAAACCTAGTATTGTGTGAAACCAAGTTGTAGTCGGTCAGAGCAAATAGAGGTGCATTTAAATTGTTCAGAAAATGTTCAGTAACACAGATGAAGTCTAATTTAGGTTCTAATTTATCTACATAAAGTTCTAATTCGTCTTTTTTATTACTAATTCCACACAAGTTTTGATGAAAAATTGTTAAAGTAGCAACAAATGAGTTAGGATCGAAAAAAAATCTCATTTACTGTAGTCCTCTCTGTTTGGACAGAAAATAGTAGGGAATAGTTCCTTTCCGAGCCCCAGCATTAGATGACATACGAGTTTCGCAATCCGTAAGTTTTGTGCTTTGAAGATGACTTTTTACCTTAAAGTAGTAGGGAATTGTCCCTTTTTTAGGTTCCTGTAATCCAATGTTCGATTTCAAACTCGAGTTGCAACTCTTTCTAATTTCGCTGGGATTTAAGTATTTATCTCTATTATCACTACAATCTATATGGTAATTTAATGACTTACAAATATCGGATAGTTTTGTGGCAGTTTGCTGTAAAAATTGACACTTTTTAAACTTACGACATACAGTTTTTATAGAGTAGTTCAACTTATTTACATCCAGGTACACGTTATTTAGGACGTTAAGAATAATGACAGTGTTATTACTGAATGTTTCTAATACAATTTGTAACTGAGACAAGATGAAGTTCAAATTATGGTCATTCTCGCCCAAGAAAATTATTAGTTTGTCGTCCGTTGACAATTTGATTTTCACACCTTTGGATACTATATCATTACACGGTGCATTTGGCTTCGTTTCGGCTACGACTCTATATGTTTCGTACTGCGAATTAATTCTTGCACGTGAGATCGCTGCTGCTAGCCCGACGCAACGCTGAGATCCAAAAATGAAGATCTTCCTCTCCGGTGTGGTATTTTGCTCAATTCTGGCATTGCAAGTCCCAACACTAAGGAAGCTTACAATGTCCCGCCTCGGTTCCTGAATTGAGATTTCACAAGTATTGTTACTACGGTGACTTCGTTTCATCAATACACCAACACGTTCAGTTAGGGTAGCAATCTCTTGTTTTGCGATCTGTAGTTGCTGTGTTAGAGTTAGAATGTCCAAGCGTAGTACGTAGTCACTGGTGTGCTTTGAATGTGGATGACGATGGAGGGGACAGTGTAGAACTTGAGTTGTGTTGCTGTGACAGCGCTTGCCTCTTTTTCTTAATGTTTGAACCAGGATTTCGAAACATGGAGAAGGTTTGGCATAAAGACTTCAAGGTGTTGTTTTCCGTTATAAATTTTTCGATTTGTTTATGTAGACCGGTGTTTTCTAATAATATATTTCCCAGTTGCTCTTCCGTACTTTCAAGTTTATATGTGAGTTGAGCTATTATCTTCTTCATTTCCGATGTTGTTACTAAGTCAGTTACCGTTCTGTCAACACTCCTTGAAACTCTGTTGGGAGTAACATATGATTCATCAGATGTTTCGCCGTCGTTACTTATGTGGGAGTCAAATAACTATATACCCTTTTGGACCGGGGAAAAACGTTTCAAAGTCGCACATTCTTATTTTGCCTGTGTATTTAGTACTTGTTTCGGAGGCGACGGCGGTTTTTAAAGTTTTCTTTTTTCGTAAAGTAATATTTGATGTATTGTCGGGTTTGGTATAGTTTTTATTTTTAATACACATCTTACATTTCCATTTTTTTCGCTTCTGTATCCTAGAGTCGATATGTAGGTTCTGGGTATCCAACGCAGTCAAATTCGAATCGATTATCACAGGCAGAACACAAAGCAGTACTTTTTATATCAACTTTCTTTTTGCAAGTATGGCAAGTAACTAGTGGTGCCACCTTGCGACCACTACTGCTGTTACTTGTTGTGGTGGAATTAGATGACATTGTGTTTTAGTTATAAGGAAACGTTTTACAAATATGAATTTTTGAAATGGCCCGAAAGTTAATATGTTTGGAGTGAGATTCGAACTCGCGACTTTTGTGCGACGCAAGTTAATTGGCAAAAGTAGATGGATGCCTTAACCACTCGGCCAACTGTGTACGTAGACTGGTCGAATTTTTTGAGTAATTGCGGCAAGGATCTAAACACTTTTTGCGACAGTTTAAAGTTCAAAATTACTTTATTCTTGGTGACGGTTGAAGTTTTGTAAGAATCACTTTTTCACTTCGTCTTTGTTGTTTTTGTTTCTTAGTACACTTATTATTAAGTATTTGGCTCACAGAATGTCTAATGCATATTAATTCTAGTGTTTATTGCGGATTATCACTTGCTACTCTTTTATGTTATGGTTTTCGAATTGTATAAATTTTGGTTTTAACTTCACAGTTTCTGTATAAAACTCGGCGATAACACTGTCATTAAGTAATTGGTTAATGTTGTATCAGTTCACTTATTTTTATTCACTTTTGTGCACTTATACTATATTTCAAAATATTTTAAACACAGAGCGATTTATTACGTTAAGCTAAACGCAGCGCCATCTACCCTCGAATCAAACGTTCTTCCTATTCGAATATATCCAGCCTCAGTAATACTTCCTCATGATTATAATCTCCTGGTCTTTACCGGTAATGAATCCAGCCCCGCAAATATTAAGGACGTTGTTACATTTTCGACGAACTCAAATTTAGGTATAGTCGCACAGCAACATTACGCGCACGCACTCATTGAAACTACTGAGCGCTCGATTTTATACATCACTGAAATAATATTCATCCTTGATATTATTTTTTAATTTTATTGAAGTTGATTCAGGAATGTATTCATTTGGTAACTTTTACAAACCGTCGTCGTAAAAAGTAGGTTATTATTTTCAACCAACTGCATAAAAAGGAGGTGCTCTATCTATTCGACCCGTATGTATCCGCGATTTTCTTGAAAACTACATATCCAATACTGATCGGATTTACGTCGATAAATGTATGTCTTTTCAGGGAAGGTTTTATTGTATCATAAATCCGAATCTGATTTCTTCGGATATAGACAATGGATCTCTTCAATAACAAATAGAAAATGACCTCCGATTAGTGTGATCGTATTTTATGTTTTGTTTTACCGTACCATAATATAAAATCACGCTTATATGGTTTTAGAGGATAAACAGATGTATTTAGTATACCCACTATGGGGTACCAACAAAAAACCAAAAAACAATAAGTACCGACACCGACTTCCGAAAAAAAAATTAGTTTTGACTTTGTTGTAGTAAGTAGGTATTTAAAAAAAAACGTTAGGTACGTGAAATAAGTAGATACCTAAAACGAAATAATTTTTGATTGGATTTGCGCGCGCGACCGTCCCTGAGTTTAAAATAGTGTTAGTGTTTTAAAATAGTAAACCTAATTTTTTGAGGACTTTTTCTAGTACAAACTGTTCAACAAATATAATGAATAAGTGAAAGTATAATCTCGGATAAAATAGAACAATATCCAGTCTATAAAACGAAGTGAAAATAAGTAACCTTATATACAATCCATGATTAATTATTGAAGATCAAGTGCAGTGACAATCACACCAGTGACCTCGTTAACGTACAAACAATTTTAGAATACATAAACAATAAAACTGTGCATTACACTGTACAAAATACGACGTTACAAGGTGGTCGTTGTACAGGGCAACTGCCATCGGTGGCGACCGTTACGGGACTTACCTGACCCTGGGGCTGCCACCGGAGGAAGCTGAAAAGGTCCTGGGGCGGGCGCGACGGATATCGTACCTGTTAGGGTCGATATACGTGCGCTTCTGGCCCACGACCCGCCCTGCCGACACCCAGACCGACAGTACACAGACGGCAAAACCAACGACGACGACACAGACGGGCGACACGGACATTGCCCAGCTCGAGGAAGAGATGGCCCGAGCGGCAATGGCCGAAGACGACGACGCCATACCGGCCGCATCACCCGGCTGGAACGACCAACTCCTGGCCTCGTCGCCGGGGGATATACACGACGACGACAAACATCGGGAGGTGGAGACGGAGGGACTATCCGATGGATCCGTCTCCGATTAACCCCACTCCACCTCCACCAGTCCCCCTCAACATCATCCAAAATAACCTTCAGCACAGCCAGACTGCCACGGCTAGCTTACGCAGGGCACTGGAGGTTAAACACCGAACCATCGCACTGATCCAAGAGCCGTGGATCAGGAATAACAGAATATGTGGCCTCGGTAACATCGGAGGTAGGATTATTCTCAACACACACGGCTCAGATAAGCCAAGAACCTGCATCTACATACCCAAAGAAATTCCCTTTACGGCACTGACTCAATTCTGTTCCAGAGACCTGACATCTGTCAGGCTCCATACCGAAGGTAGCGATCCAGACGTTGTACTGGCCTCGGCATACATGCCAGGCGAGGACACAGACTGCCCGCCAAAGGAGCTGGCTGACCTGGTACAGCACTGTGAGCGCGCCAGTCTGGACCTGATCATCTGCACCGATTCGAACGCCCACCATCCGCTCTGGGGCAGTGTCACACCGAACTCCAGAGGAGAGGTACTATCCGCCTTTTTATTCTCTACTAATCATAACATTGTTGATCACACTCGCAATATTTAATACTTGTTTTTTGTGGTTAACGAACACCTCAACAAAAATAAATAATAAGCTACATCGCCTCAACTTGAATAGCAATGCAATTGGACGCGTAGTTAGCACGAATGGAGGAGTCTATGCGGTCTTGTCACACACTGTTATGCATACCCGCGCAATTTCTAATATTTTAGACTTTACCGTCTACCTACACATTAGCGATACAAGTTTTATTAATGACTCAAACGTAAACATGCAGATACCTCCAAATATGATCTGTTTATGCGCGTACTTATCTTTGCGTCCAGTGTTTCTCGGTTATTTTATGGTTAGGGTCTATATCAGATGGCTAACACCAACGATTAACTTGCTGATTTTAACACTCACTCACTCACCGACTCCGTTCCCTAAAAAAAAAACATCCCATCCCAAAAGATTCTTTTAACTAGTTGCTTAGTAAATTCAACTTACGAATGGCTTAGTAACCTACGTATGCTGCGGTCCAGCTGTTGTCTCAATCCTGGATAAACGACTCAGCCTACTATCAGTTTTATCTCTAACTAAAAATTATGAATATTAATCAATTTCTCATGAAATAGACAACGTTTTTATTGCTGAGTCCTATACATGTACGCCTGATCAATGCCTGACTTATAAAGGCCAGTGCGAGAGTACAGTGCGTATCATACATATTAATTAGGAGCATAAAAAATAATCTAGACCAATTTGTCACCATGTTAACCGTAACGAAGGTTGATTTTGACTTTATAGTTCTTACTGAATGTTGGTTGCAGGTTTCGGGTCTCATTCCTATCTTACCGGGCTACACTTCATTCTCCCAACAAAAAAACGACCCAATAAAAAATGACGGAGTTGTAACCTACATTAAAAACACAATTAATTGTACTACACATAAACCTTTAATCTTAGATGCAAACTGCTTGGTAACTTGCTATAATAACACAGCTATAATCGCTGTTTATCGGTCCCCATCCTATGTAAATCTTGCTAATTTTTACACTAGTTTGAGTGAAATAATATCAACAGTCCAAAAATAATATCATGCTTATAGGCGATATTAATATAGATATCAAACCCGGTAATGTTGATCGACATTCGGATGAGTATTTAACTCTCACAGCAACTTATGGTTTACTGCCTGCCCACACTTTTCCGACAAGGTTGAATAACTGTCTGGACCATGTCTTGCTACCTGTAGCCATATTCCTTGATATGAACAAATCTGTTATACCCCCTTCAAACAACACCTCGCTTCGATATGACTATGAGGCCATTAAACTTGAATTAGATAATCATGATTTTGGTCCTATTCTTGATATTGTAGACCCGAATCTTGCGGCCAACTACTTAATTGCCGATCTACAGACTGTCATAACTAAACATTCAAAAATTGTTCACACTCCCAGTAGGAAAATAGTCCTAAAACCTTGGATGACTTCTGGTTTAGTAAAATGCCTTCGCAATCGCGACAAAATGCACCGACGAGTCAGGGAATCTCCCAATGATCCAATATTAAAAACCTCTTATACCCGCTACCGTAACTTTTGTAATTCTCTTATTAACAAATTAAAATGTGCCTATGAGAAAACAGAATTTCTTAAAGCTAATAACAATCCCAGAGCCACATGGAAAGTTTTTAAATCGATCACACATAGCGGCCACCAGAGACACTTGCCAAATGCTCTGCTAAAATCTTCTATAACCCCTGTCAAATCAGTAAATAATGCCAATAAATATTTTGTGAATGTTGGAAAGAACCTTGCATCAAAATTTGACTCCACCAGGCTAGCCTCTTATACATCCTCTTCCCCGTCCCCAATTAACTCTTTGACTATTCCGTTGGTTGACGAGTCACTTGTTACAAGTACAATTCACAGGTTACGTGGTGATTGTGCAACTGGTTGGGACAACATCCCTGCAAAAATTATAAAACAATCTAGCAGAATCCTTGCTCCTTCCATTGCCCATATATGCAACTGCTCAATCACTTCGGGAATTTTCCCGAAAGTTTTCAAACGTGCAGTTGTGCATCTAGTGTACAAAAGTGGAGCTAAAGACGACGTGTCCAACTATCGGCCAATCTCAGTACTTTAGCTCTTTATCCAAAATACTCGAAAGAATTCTCAACAACAATCTGTTAAAAAATTCTCAACTAATCGCAAACAATCAGTACGGTTTGTTGTTCCAGTGAGCTGTCGCCATTTCATCCATCCCGAGCTGATCCGGAGCGTTACGTCTCGGTCTACCTCACCATCCCCTTGAACAAGCGACTTGGTTTTGCATTGTAGGTAATGACAGGAGTATGTTCATGTGTGAGGTGAAAATTAGCCTGTCATTGTTATACCTGTGATTCAATATGTCCCAGCTGATGTGGTAATTTTCGGAACTGATGTTGAGATGTTGAATGATCCTTTCTGCTTCGCCTTTCAGCTTACTTTTTAATAACTGCATCTTCTGGGCGCTTGGGATGCTTTTGTTGTTATGGACAGCCTCTTGGAATAAGTCCTTGAATGATATCCATTTGTGATAGTTCCCTGAGAAGGTAGGAATATCTATTTTCGGTGTAAAATGTCAACGTACCGTTTTTCGTAGTTGCTATACTCCTGTCATTACCTACATCTTTTTGGTCCTTCGAGCATCCGTATATGCGGGACTATTTCGCGTTCATAACAGTGTGATTAAACTGTGAGCACGGAAGTACAGCTCCTGTGACTACGACCGGTGGATAGAGTAACATCCGTCTGCTACAACTCAACGACTGAAAATCTATCATACAACAGCAATCATGAGCGCCAGCATGGAAAACATTTTGGCCAATCAAGATCGAATCATTCAAGCCATGGAGCAGCAACTGCGGAATTTCAAGAAGGATTCTGCGGACCGCAAAACTCCGGCTAACATCAAAAAACGTTTGCAAATCCTGGATTCATACTGGAGGGAGTTTCAAGAAAATCATGCTCAATTGTGTGAGTTTGAAGATCGTGGTTATACCTACTTTTCGGAGAACATGTACGAAAAAGCAAGAATTTTCTACAATGAAGCTCAGGCAATCATTCAAAATTACAAACCGTCTACTAGTACGGGTCAAGGGGATAAGTTGCCTAGCGCTTCATCAATGCGTATATCAGATACTCGCAATCAAGAAGCTGCGGATGAGCAACAGCAAACGGACATGTTGTCAGTTGATCCAGATCAACCAAATAGCAAGCCAACTGGCACCCCATCCACATCATTGTTCAAGAAGATTGTCTCTCGAGGTAATGCCAGTAAATTAGAAGAAATGCTCCGCAAGCAGAAGAGTAACTTCAAGGCTTTATCACGAGCAATCAGGAGCGTGGATATAGAGAGCCTCACCGAAAAATGGGAATTCGAAGATGTGCTCAGAACCATTCAAGCAAAATGGTCAACCATCGATTCCCTGCACTGGGAAATTGATAGTGAGATGTACTCAGAAGATGAGGAGTATAAACAGGAATATAGCAACTACGAAAACGGGACGTTGACATCAAAAAGTTGGTCAATAGCAAAATGTATTCCGTTTCATATCGGGAAAATTTTACACCGAAAATAGATATTCCTACCTTCTCAGGGAACTATCACAAATGGATATCATTCAAGGACTTATTCCAAGAGGCTGTCCATAACAACAAAAGCATCCCAAGCGCCCAGAAGATGCAGTTATTAAAAAGTAAGCTGAAAGGCGAAGCAGAAAGGATCATTCAACATCTCAACATCAGTTCCGAAAATTACCACATCAGCTGGGACATATTGAATCACAGGTATAACAATGACAGGCTAATTTTCACCTCACACATGAACATACTCCTGTCATTACCTACAATGCAAAACCAAGTCGACACACAGATCAAGAACATGTTCGACACTATCAATGAATGCATGAACGCCTTGAAAAATCGTGGTATAGATGTAGCCGCCATGGGACCAATGGTTGTGCATTTACTTACACTGAAGCTGGATACTCAGACGCTTAGTGAATACACTCAATCATTAGAAAATCCAAGAGCCTTGCCTGTTCTAGCAGACTTTCTGAAATTTTTAGAGAACAAATATACTGCTCTCGAGTCAACACGGCGAAAACATTATTCATCCAAATCAACCTCGTCGTCATCTCCGAGTAGAAGCAAGGATTCAGGACATCAATTCAGCAAAAATAATCAATCAAAATCGAATAATTTAAACAACAAAAACGATTCTAACAAATCGTTTTTGCGTAGTTCAGCTGTAAAAAGTTGTGCAACGAAAACACAATATTGCCCACTATGCAAAGACGACAGCCACGGACTTTTCTACTGCAAGCCATTTTTAGAATCGGGGTCAGCAGAAAAGAGAAACACATTGCAAAGGTTCAACTTGTGTAAAAATTGCCTGGTTGATCACAAAAATAAATCATGCCGTTCTGAATCAAGATGCAGGGTGTGTAATGGAACTCATAACACCGTACTACACGATGCCCTACAGACAAACGCAGTGTCCAGCAACATGGATATGTCACCGTCTACGTTATGTGAAGACTACACACAAAGCAATGTGACACATGTTTCCAAGGAATCTGTTGTTGAAATTCTGCTAGCCACAGCACTTGTCCGTATACAAGGAGCTAATGGGGAATATCACACAATGAGGGCTCTCATAGATCAAGGCTCTCAAGCCTCCCTCATCACTGAGAACGCAGCTCAAATACTGAAACTGCCGCGCCGAGCATGCAAAGGCGTCATAGTTGGAGTCAGTGCCAATCAAACCAACTGTAAGGGAGTTATCAGTCTTGTAGCGTCATCATTACACTCGAATTATATATTCCAAACAAAAGTTGTTATTATGAAGAAATTAATTAACAACTTGCCAAACCACAGTTTTGCAAAACCATCTTGGGAATATCTTCAAAACATTCAACTAGCAGATCCAGATTTCAACGTTTGTCGTCCTATCGATTTATTGTTGGGAGCAGAAGTTTACTCGGAAATCATCATGTCTGGCATAATCAAGGAAAACTCATCTCTGCCAATAGCACAACAGACTCAACTTGGCTGGATTTTGAGCGGCAATGTCAAGTCTTATCAATGCAACGTTATCATGAACAATATACAAGACATACAAAGGTTTTGGAGCATTGAAGATGTCACCGAACCCGATACTAATATGTCCTCTGAGGATCATCAATGCCTTCAACAATATCAATCGGAAACAGTAAGACGAGATGATGGTAGATACGTGGTTAGACTGCCACTGAAGCCAGATATCAAAGAAAAATTGGGAGAATCAAAACAAAGAGCCGTAGCACAATTTTATCAACTGGAAAGAAAGTTTTCAAGAAATAAAAATATTTCCGAAGATTACAAAACATTCATCAACGAATATATCAAATTGGGTCACATGCGCAAGTGCGCACAGAAAATTCTGCCGGATTGCATTTTACCTCACCTATGCGTTTTACGCCCGGACTCGGCAACAACATCGCTGCGAGTTGTATTTAACGCATCAGCGAAAACTTCGACGGGCTACAGTCTCAATGATTTAATGTACAGCGGTCCTAATTTACAACAGGATTTGTTTACATTGATTCTGAGTTGGAGACAGTATGAATATGCAATCACAGCCGACATCGAGAAAATGTTCCGACAGATCTTATGTAATGAAAAGGACCTTCAGTATCAGAAAATCGTCTGGCGTGACTCACCTACCCAATTGCTTAGAGAATATGAGTTGACTACAGTCACCTATGGCACCAAAGCAGCTCCATTCCTGGCCATGATGACGTTGAAACGGTTAGCAGAAGACGAACGTTCAAGATACCCTACAGCATCAGCGGTACTTGAACAATGCTTCTACATGGATGATCTTCTGGCAGGACACCACAATATAGAGGAAGCCAAACAACTCAAGGATGACCTAATTAATTTACTGAAGTCTGGTGGATTTAATTTGCGAAAATGGTCATCAAATAACATTAACATACAAGAATCAATATCAGACAAGGAACAAGCATTCGAATTCAGGCATCAAGAATCAACCAAAACTTTGGGACTGCGCTGGCACCCCCGGGACGATCAATTCAAGTTCCAGATTAAGATAGACACATCATCATTGACACCATCCACCAAAAGATCATTATTATCTGACATTTCAAAGATATTTGATCCGCTCGGCTGGCTGTCTCCAGTATCCACCAAACTGAAACTTTTGTTCCAAAAAGTTAGGTCGTTGAATCTTCAATGGGATGACGCAGTACCTACAAACATCAATGAAGAATGGCTTAAAATAAAAAAGGAGTTACCACAAATCGAACATATTAATGTGCCAAGATGGCTTCAAACTACAAAAAATGCAAACATAGAGTTGCATGGGTTTTGTGACTCATCAGAAAAGGCATATGCATGCGTAATTTATGGCAGAATTATCAATCAGGAAAAGGCGGAGTGTCAATCCCCTGTGGTCATAGTAGCAGGGAAATCAAAGCTCGTGCCTGTCAACAAATCAGTATCTCTGCCTAGATTGGAGCTTTGCGCTGCGCACTTGTTGTCAAAACTGATGAAAGTTGTCCAGAACTGTTTATCAACCCATAACCTACGAATATACGGTTGGTCCGATTCGACAGCAGTACTAGGTTGGCTCAATGGTGAACCGAATCGCTGGAAACCATTCGTGGCTAACAGAGTAGCACAAATAACGGAGATAATACCAACAAAAAGCTGGCGATATGTGAAATCGGCCGAAAATCCAGCTGATTGCGCGAGCCGAGGATTATCAGCGAATCAACTACATCATCATCCTCTTTGGTGGCACGGACCAACCTGGCTATCAACATTCAAAGTAAACCACAATCAAGACATACCAACTTACATTACATATGAAGAAATCAGGAAGTCAATAAAAAGTAATGTAGTTCAACAAAATGAAGATATTATTTTAAAATTATTGAGCAGATTCAGCAACTTCGACCGAGCAGCGCGTGTTCTTGCTTGGACTTTGCGCGCCATATCTCGCAATCAACACAAACCGAAGTATCTGACTGTCAGCGAAATAAAAATCGCTAAACATCTGTTTATCAAACAAGTACAGCTGACGGTATTTAAGGAAGAGGTATTTAGTCTCCGAGATCAGAAGCAAATAGACGCGAAGAGCAAATTGCTAAAGCTGAACCCGTTTTTGGATCAAGACGGCCTACTGAGAGTCGGTGGCAGATTGAACAACGCGAAAATGAGTCAGAACATGAAGCTTCCTCTCATCGTTCCCAACAACACACACCTCAGTGACTTATTGATCGAACAAGGACATCAGATGACACTCCATGGGGGAGCGAGAGTTACTCAAGCATGGCTGCGTCAACAATATTGGATTCTGGGAGGAAACCGAGCTGTCAAGAAGCGCTTACGAAACTGCGTCAAGTGCCGAAAACACGACCCAATCAAACACGAACAACTCATGGGCAACCTTCCTTTTGCACGCAGCAATCCAACACGACCATTTTATCATACAGGGGTTGATTTTACTGGGTTTGTCGACGTCAAAGCAAGCAAGGGCCGAGGTATCAAAACCACAAAAGGGTACATCGCCGTGTTCGTTTGTATGGCCACCAAGGCTGTACACATCGAGCTAGTATCGGACCTGACCTCATCATCGTTCTTAGCAGCTTTGCGGAGGATGGCAGCTCGGAGAGGCACCCCAGGCCATGTCTATAGTGACAATGGCACGAACTTTGTTGGAGCGAGTAGAATACTCAACGAAGAGTTCGTGAATATCAAAAACACTTTGGATGACAGTTTTTTCGAGGCTATTACCAGTATGGAGATTAACTGGCATTTTAATGCCCCTTCCTGGCCTAGTGCCGGAGGCCTCTGGGAAGCCGCCGTCAAGAGTTTGAAGTACCATCTCAAGCGGGTCATAGGAGATCAGAAGTTGACGTTTGAAGAATATTCGACGTTACTCGCTCAAATAGAAGCATGTTTGAATAGCCGACCATTGTGCGCACTCAGCGAAGATCCCGAGGATTTAGACTGTCTCACACCGTCTCACTTTTTGGCAAGTGGTCCGACACTAACTATCATCGAGACAGAGAGAGACTTGCGAACAAGATGGCAGCTCACACAAAAAATATTTGATGATCTGTGGAAGAGATGGCGAGCTGAGTACCTGTGCCAACTATCAGCTCGCAGTAAGTGGCACAAACCTCATCAGAATTTGAAGATCAATGACATCGTCATCATTCACGACATTAATCTTCCCCCGGGAAAATGGCCCATGGGCAGAGTTATTGAACTTCATCCAGGGAAAGACGGATACGTCAGAGTAGTGACCCTACGGACGAAAAATGGTTCACTCAAGAGACCAATTACGAAATTATCCGTCTTGCCGATCAACGACAATAATCAAAGCCACGATACAGAAAAGGAAAACAAAGAAGGTCAAGCAACAAACAATAAATATTCCAAGCCAACCTCATCAAAATTGTGCAACTTCATAATTACGACACTCGTACTTCTGATGTTTATTTGCTCAGGAACGTGCGAATACAAAATTTCCAAAGTTGCAGAAAATAAAAACATATTTTTTGATAAACTCGCAAATATGAAATTGGAACGTGAAGAATGGAAACTCGTCGTTTATTGCGACATGGCTCCGTATTGGCAAGGAATTAACCTTCTGGACAAGTTTATCACTCATCTGGACAACATATGTTCAAGGGATCAAATACCACAATGCAACGTAGTCCGATTACAACTGCTTCACGGGTACAACGAACTTGAACACTACAACAATGTTTTACTTGGTCAGCAAGGTCAAGTTCGCCGACGTCGCGGGCTTATCAACGGCATCGGCTACATCGCACATAGTTTGTTTGGAGTTTTGGATGAAACTTTCGCCGAACAATATCAGAAGGATATTGCCTTAATCAGAAGCAATCAAAAACATCTCAGTAATCTGTGGAAAAACCAAACTTCAGTAGTGGAGGCTGAACTAAATGTCATCAAAAGGATTGAAAATACCCTGGACAAGCAGCACAAAATAATCAACCAACACATTACCAATTGCAACGCGGCCATAAGCAAACTGAAAGAAGAAATCCAACACACTGACAACAAAGCGGAATTCACATTATCAACGTTCATAGCCAATAACATCATGACCAATCTTAAAGAAATCCAGGAGACACTAGTTGACACAGTGGCTAACATTTTCTATGAAAAGTTCAACTTTCACTTGCTGACGCCGGCACAGTTGAAAAACGAACTGAATGTTATAACCGGACAAATCTCAAAGGACTTAGCCTTACCGATTAATAATATTCAGACCGACTTGGCGAAGATCTATCACCTATTGAAAGTGAAAGCAAGAGCTACCAGAAAGTTCCTGATTTTCGAAGTAAGAATTCCTCTTGTGAGCAGGGAAGATTATGAGCTTTACAACCTCATACAGATTCCACAACAAGTCAACGCAAGCATGGTCAATATAGTGCCTGTAGCAAAATACCTGGCTATCAATACACATAAAGACTCTTACTTACCAGTGTCTACAAGCGACTTACAAAGATGTATTCCTTACGACACCGACGAGTACATTTGCCCACTGAAAAGGCCAGTCTATCAAATGACGTCAGACAACAACTTATGTCTGAAACATCAAGCATCTAATCAATGTCAAACTGAAACAAGAGAATGTCGCGATACCTGGATTGACTTGAACTTAATTAATTCATATCTTTACTTTTGTTGCGGACAATGCAGTGTGCGAGTCATATGCGATGACGATTTTACGATCGAGCAACTCAGCAAAACAGGTGTCATTACACTGGGAGACAACTGCGTCATCAAAGACAGAATGTTTACGATTTATGCACACAGAACATTATCAAACACAATTAAAACGAAGATCGATGTCATGAACATAGAAATTCCACCAATAAACCACATAATTAATCTGTCTATACCTCTCATCGCTCCACTGAATGAGACAGACGATATCACCGAACAACGGGAAGACATAAAGGCGATTGAAAAAGCACTCAAAGAAATGAAATCCAATCAGGAACTGGCAGATCAAGTGACATTCCATGACATTCATCATTACGTCGCCATCTACATCTTGGGTGGAGTCGTCGTGGTTTGCATCATCTTGTACACATGGCAACGCGTACGAGCGCGCCAGCCGCATCCAGCGCCCGCACCTCCGACAGCTGAGCGAGCAGAGGCCACAACGGAGCAGGCAGAGGCTAGCGTGAGCTATGTAGCTCCCGTTGCCACCTCTGCGGGTCGCCCTACCATCGCCACAACGAGCAGAGGGTCTTCGCCATCCGCTCGGACTCAATTCAATGAAATACCTTAAGCTTAGTTTATTTAAGTTTGTAAGCAAAATTGTTAATTATCATCTTGTAAATCATTATCCTTCATCTCATTCACATCTTCTCGGGCCCCGGAGCATGTACAGTGCAAAGCACGCACAAATTGGACATCATTGTGTCAGCACTTTACTCGCTACGCGCGGTCTATACTTTAGTACACGATTATCACTCAAATCGCGTGCACTCATTATCATTCAATTAAATTCTATTATTACGTACTCTTGCGTATTAATCAAACTACCATCATTAAAAGGTGTAAAGACCCTACATCTTTTTGGTAAATAAGTTGAATGTAGTTTGGTAAGGAAGTCGGAGCACATCGGTATGGGAGTTCCAGCGAGAGCTAGAGGCAGGGAACTGGAGACACCGCCAAAATGGCAGAACAAGTATTCGGTTTTAGTTCTGCTCAATTTCAAGCCAACACTCTCCAGTCTGTGCCACCACATCTCCAATTTGCTCTGGACCTCGAGGCCACTCCCGGCATCCAGCACAATGTCATCGGCAAACAGCATACACCAGGGTGCCCCCTCCTGTATGTCTGACTTCAGTGCGTCTATTATAATCAGGAAGAGGTAGGGACTGAGTGCCGATCCCTGGTGTAAGTCAACTGCCACACTGAAGCTACCAGTAGTGTCCACTGTGGACCGAACTTGGGTACTGCATCGACTGTACATCGCTCGGACCAACTATACATACTGCCCAGGCATACCTTTCTTCTTAAGGGCCCACCACAAAACCTCACGGGGCACCTGGTCGTATGCCTTTTCGAGGTCAATGAAGCATGTGCAAGTTTTTATGTGCACCTCTGTATTTCTCGCACAACTGGCGGATTGCGAAAATTGCATCCGTTGTACCCCGACCAGGCATAAAACCGAATTGGTTCTGCGATATTTCACTCTCTTCTCTCAGCCGCCTTTCAATAACTTTCTCCCAAGCTTTCATATTATGTGACATTAGCTTTATTCCTCTATAGTTGTTGCACTCCAGCACATCGCCTTTGTTTTTAAAGATGGGCACCAGCGAACTATTGCACCATTCATCAGGTATGGCTTCTTCCCGTAACAACTTATTGAAGAATAAAGTTAACCACGTCCATCCATCTACGCGCAATATCTTCCACACTTCAACTGGTATTCCGTCCGAACCAACTGCCTTACCATTCTTTATTCCATTTACTGCTATTCTTACTTCATCCATACTAATCATTCTCACTAATCCCTCATTCACAGGTTTATTTTGTAACATACCACTCCAGTTATTTTCCTCATAATATGAAAGAAAAGGAAAAAGAAATTGACAAGACTTCAACTACGAAAAAATGTTTCTTTTAAATTTTCTACATTATTAATATTTATTTCCTCCTTTATTTCATAATTTACTGTATTATAACTAAATTAATTATGTATATAAATATATAAAATAAAAAATGAGTACCCAAGACCAAAATTCAACATGTCAAAGTGAAACCTCATCTAACACCGTGCAGTGTCCTCATTGTCCTAGAACCTTTAAAATAAATGGATTACAAAGACATATGCGTGCCGCTCATATTGAGAATCCACCTCCAGCAACTACCCAGACCATACCCACAACATGTCTCGAAGATGCTTTTGGATCCCCGTTTTTTAATGGAATAGGATCGAAGACAGATATATGGCAAAAATGATGGGAAAAAAGTGTGCACTCTTCAAGGGAAATTCTATGACCTTCCCTCCAACACTGTAAGTAGAGGATTTATTCATAAATTAGCCGAAGAAATAGAATATCTTGTTAAATCAGATCATCCTTCTGAACGCATTTTGATTTACGTTGCCGTCATGTTACAAAGAGATAAGAATATTAAACATGCGAAAGATATAACGAGATTACTTGACCGACGCCAAAATCTTTGGGATGAAGAAAATTTCGATATACTAATAACCGAAGCCATGAAAGCAGACCTCTCTCTCCGTAACTGCTATAGCAGAAAAAATTATAATGAAAATAATGACCATGTCACAAAAAATTTCACGCGTCTAATACAGCAAGGAAAAACACGTGAAGCCCTAAATTGGCTATTGACAAAAGATACAAGCAAAATCCTTAAACCTGAAGACGAAATTGACGTAACTGGAAAGACTGTCATGGATGTATTGCTTGAAAAGCACCACTCCGGATTGAATCCTGATTCAAGTCTATTTACGCTACCTGACGGCCTCCCCGAATTGACTCCATTACTATAATTAGACATAACTAGCGAACATGTGGAGTCAGTTGCGAGAAAATTACACGGCGGTGGAGGCCCAACAGGCACCACATCAGAAAATTGGAAAGATTACTTGTTACGATTTGGTGAAGCAAGCCTGCACTTGAGGATTGCAGTAGCACAATTAACAATGCATTTAAATAACAATTTTGTACCATGGAGCCAAATTCAAGCCCTTATGTCAAGTCGACTCATTGCACTAGACAAATGCCCAGGTGTGAGACCGATTGGCATTGGTGAATGCCTACGCAGGATCCTTTCCAAATGCATGATTTTAGTCACCGGGTCTGAGGTCACCGAAGCCTGTGCTCAATCACAACTTTGTAGTGGAATAAGCTGCGGTATCGAAGGTGCTATACACGCTATGAACGACCTTTTCCAAAAAGAATGCCAACCAGGCTCTAACTGGAGAATGCTACTCGTCGATGTAAATAATGCCTTTAATTCATAGAATTAAAGGCAGACAGACAGTTAGCTCTTTGGCAAGCAAGAATATATTGGCCACATTGCGCCCGTTTCCTATATAACACATACAATGGTCACGCTGAACTTGTAATACGTGATTCGAATATGAGATTATATAGCAAAGAAGGAGTAACTCAAGGTGATCCACTTGCCATGCCATTGTATGCCCTTGCAACACTACCCATAATAAATAAACTAAAAAAGAACAAGCAACTACCCAATGCTGGTATGCAGATGACTCTTCCGCCCAAGGCAAGCTCAAAAACCTACGTCAATGGTGGGATAAAATGAGTAAAATAGGGCCAGAATATGGTTATTTCCTCAAGACAAAAAATCATACCTAATAATTTCCGAGAATGACAAGAAAACAGCTCAACAGATTTTCAAGGGAATTAACATAGCCATCATAACTGGATCTCGCTATCTTGGTAGTTATATCGGTAAAGGAAAAGAAGATTTTGTAAACAAGAAAATTAAAAACTGGCAATCTACAATAGAAAAACTATCACTTATCTGTAAAGACTCACCCCAAGCTGCTTATACTGCCCTCACTAAAGCAGTTCAATTCCAATGGTCATTCCTTTTAAGAGTCTTAGATGACGTAAACCAATTCTTCGATCCACATACAAATACACTGCGTACGAATTTCTTACCCACTCTACTAGGAGGTGATATCTCACCCTTGGAAGCAGACTTATTCTCTCTACCCGTTCAGAAAGGTGGTCTAGCAATCTCCGCTCTATCAAAAATGACAAACATAAACTATGTATGTTCTAAAAAAGGTTCTGCAGTCCTCTCAAATGCTTTGAAAGAAAATACACATATGGACCTCTCTCAACATCATAATTCCTTCAAAACTGCACAGAAAGAATGCCGCAAAGAGAAAGAGTCTCTCAATGATGAACTCATACTATCATGGTCAAACTCTCTCCTATCAAAAGAAGAGCGATTGAACGTTCAATTGCCACAAAAATGAAAACGAAATCCTCCAACTGGCTATCTATCATACCAACTAAGAAAGACCATTTCGATCTGTCCCCATTAGAGTTCAGAGACGCACTTGCATTACGTTACTACAGATTACCAGTCTCTATGCCAAAATCATGCGATGGCTGTGGCTGCGATGATTTCAATGTTGATCATGCTCTATGCTGTAAAAGGATGGTCTTATAACACGTCGTCATAATGAAATTAGAGATTTGTTCTGTGACTTATGTCAACATGCTTGGGGAAACGTCGTCAAAGAACCCATCATCTCCGAAGGAGACTGCGAACTACGTGGAGACCTTTCTTGCCGTGGCGTTTGGGATGCTCAGAGGGAGGCGTTATTTGATATCCGTGTCGTAGACACTGACGCTCCTTCTTATATTTCACGCCCTGTCACCTCTGTACTTAAATCCGCCGAAGACGAAAAACTAATAAAATATTCAAACGCTTCTGAATTACTACATGCAACATTCACCCCTCTTGTCACATCCGTTGATGGAGTATTCGCTTCACAAATGTCTACCTTCGTAAAACATCTTGGAGCTGCAATCGCTGACCGCTGGAATAGGCTCTTTAGTGCAGTGATGGGTTGGTTAAGATCAAGAATCATCATTTCAATAATCCGTGCAACTAGCATGTGCATTCGCGGCACACGTCATAAATTCAAACCAATTGCCAAGTTATTCGGCTTCGACGATGGAGCGGCCCTACCTAGACATTGATGTGGATGTGGTCGACGACCCAAGAAGATATCGATTGCAATATTTCGCGATGGATAAATGAGCTTGTATGTTTGTATATTATTTTTTATTGTAATTTCTAAGTATTTATAAATAAAAATAATGAGGTCTCCGTTATTTTCCTCATTCATCAGTTTCTCAAATTATTTCTTACACCTGTCCTTAATTTTTTCGTCATCAGAAAGAATCATTCCAGCCTCATCTTTTATATATCTTATCTGACAGACATCTCTCGCACTTTTTTCCCTAGCTCTAGCAAGCCGGTACAGATCCTTTTGGCCTGCTGGACTATCCAGCGCTTCGTATAGCTTGTCTTGAGCTTTTGCTCTCGCTATAGCCACAGCTTTCTTACCTTTTTTCTTTGCAGTATCATACTAACCCTTATTTACAACTTTCAAACTAGCATTTTCCTGTTCTACACTTTGCCATTCCTTGAATGTTTCTTCTTTTCCTTTAACACATTCTTTATTCCCGTTGACCACCACCATGTGTCCCTATCTATCGTACCCCTTCCTTTCGTTGCTCCCAAAATATCCTTCCCCGAACACCTAATACATCCAGCAATCTCCTTCCAACTTTCGTTAACGAAGTGTTAAGTGATCTTCCATGTCTCCCATCTCTATCATTTTATCTACGACTCGCTCTCGAAACTTCTTCGCACAGTCATTATTCTCTAGCATATGCCATTTTATTTTAGGAGGGGGACGCTCTTTGCTTTTTGTAAACTGTATTTTTACTACTTGTATCTTAACCAGGAGTCTGTGCTGAGACACCAAGTATTCTCCTGGCAGCACTTTGCAATCTTTGACGTGCTGTATGCTGCCACGTCTGACGAGAAGGTAGTCGATTTGGGACACTTTTGTAAGATGTTCGTCTTTTTCCTGAAACCAAGTGTTAGCTACTGCCAGGTCAAATGCAGTAGCGGATTGAAGCAGCGACTCTCCCTCGTTGTTCGTACTCCCAAATTCCCATCCCCCGTGCACTCTTTCATAAGTCCCTTTAATTCTACCCACATGTCCATTAAAATCTCCTCCAACTATCAATTCCTCGTGCACAGGGATGGTCATCAAGGCTGTATCGAAATTCTAACAAAACTTCTCTTTCACCGTTTCATCACACCCTACTTGCGGTGCATACACACTAACTACATTCAACATCACATTCTCTAACATAACTTTCACAACTATCAATCCGTCATTAGTCCTTTTTATAACCATCACACTTTCTTTCAATTTACTATCTAACACTATTCCCACACCATTCTTTTGCCCGTCATTTCCACAGTAGAATAACTTGTATCCCTCACCTATTTCTCTCGCTTTGGTTCCCCTCCATTTAGTTTCCTGTAAACACGTTACATTTATTCGTCTTGTTTTTAATACGTCCGCTAACTCTCTGGCCCTTCCAGTCATAGTCCCAACATTCCAACTTGCATACCTCAATATCATTTCCCGAGCTCGCTTCTTCCGTTGCCCCCGCCCTGTGTGGTGCAACAACCCTAGTCCATTGCCCAGAGAAGCCGGGTGCTGCCCCTGCGCGTCACCTGTGGGGTACGCCCTAACCCTATTACGCATTACATTCATAGCTAACATGTTGCAGGTGATTTGGCAAATATTTTACAGTCAGCCGCCAGCCTGACACCAACCCTCCTTGGGAATGCTATTGCTGGTGGTTTACCCAGTATCCATTATCTGGATAATGTAGTATCTGGCCGAACGATAACTATATGTCTCCTACCGCCGCCCTTAAGGCCTTTTACTATGCCTGACTGCCTCGCCACCGATGGTGGATTGCCATCCTGTGCACTATGTACTATACTTGAGTGCCGAAACACTTAAGCCCCCCTCTACCAGGTTTAGCCCACCAGCCGACGTGGTTACCGGGGTGTGGCCGCTGCGTGCAAGACAGCTACTTGGAGCCACTGGTGAGAGTTTGTAGGCTGTCAGCGATTTTAACTACTTAGAGATTCCGCCGCCTGTAAGGCCGACTGGCTGGAATTCGACGCTAACACCCCACTACACCCCTTGTTAGTAATGTTGACAAAAAAATCCTATTGCCGCAGTACTCATGGACATGTCTAATGCATTCGATCACGGTTTGGAGAATGTCTTCACAGAATATCACAGAGCACTGTTGATTAAAACGATTACGCAGAACTATTTAAATATTAGAATTCACTACATAACAAAGAAAACTGGGGATAATCAAGAAAAAATTAGGTTACGTTTGACTAAAACTGTAATATTTAAAGGACAGTAGACTAGAAGAAAGAAGTTTAAATTATTCGATTTTCAATATATTTCATTTTATGTCCACAAATATTAAATAAAAATTATTTTTGATCCGATTGTATTTATTTCATTTCATAAATTTTAGACAAAAAAAACAATCATCATCATTATCATATCAGCCGCAAGACGTCCACAGCTGGACATAGGCCTCCCCCAAGCGTCGCCACATTGACCGGTCCCGTGCGTCCCGCATCCAGCGGATCCTCGCAATCTTCACCAGGTCATCGGTCCACCTGATGGGAGGCCTTCCAACGCAACGGTTCGCGGTCGCCACTCCAGAATCTTTCTGCCCCATCGGCCATCCGTTCTGCGAGCAATGTGCCCTGCCCACTGCCACTTAAGTTTGGCAATTCTGGGGGCTATGTCGGTAACCCTGGTTCTCTTGCGGATCTCTACATTTCTGATTCGATCACGTAAGGAAACTCCGAGCATAGCCCTCTCCATTGCCCTTTGGGTGACTGTAAGGTTTCTGATGAGGCCCATTGTGAGCGACCACGTCTCAGAACCATAGTTCATGACTGGCAACACACACTAGTCATAGACTTTCGTCTTGAGACACTGTGGTAAGTTGGACGTGAAGATACCGCGCAACTTCCCGATTGCTGCCCAGCTGAGTCGGATTTGACGGTTGACCTCATTCTCGAAGTTGGCCTTACCCAACTGGATCGTTTGTCCCAGGTAGACATAGTCATCCACAACTTCGAGTGTAGAGTCTCCGACCCTGATAGGAGTGGGTGTGACATGGGCATTCAACATCACCTTGGTTTTGTCCATGTTCATCCTAAGACCCACTCTTTCGGAAGCTCTAATGAGGTCATCGAGCATTGTATTGAGGTCCTCCATAGTCTCAACCATGACCACTATATCGTCGGCAAACCGAAGGTGAGTGATGTACTCGCCATTGACGTTGATGCCTAGCCCTCTCCAGTCCAGAACCTTGAAGACATCCACCAGTGCAGCGGTGAACAGTTTCGGAGATATGACATCTCCCTGCCTCACACCTCGCTGCAGAAAGACAGGTTCCGAGGTCTGATCCTGAAGTCGAACTGACATGGTGGCGTTTTTGTACAAACACTTCAACACCTCGATGTACCGGTAGTCAATTTGGTACCGTTGGAGAGACTGCAGCACAGCCCAAGTCTCGATCGAATCAAAGGCTTTCTCGTAGTCGTCAAACGCTAAGCAGAGAGGCAGGTTGTACTCTTCGGTCTTCTGTATAACCTGCCGCAGCGTAAGTATATGGAAAAACAATCACAAAGAATAATCCGACTTCCAAAGCAAAACACTAAAAAGCTAAAATAAATTTCGTTTCGGCAATCGGTGTCTATACCTCCTTTATTTTTGTCGTTTTGCGACACCGACTTCCGAAGCGAAATTTAAGTGCTATGCTATTGCTAAGTCGTTTTATTTTTTGTGTTTTTTTTAAATTCTTCTTTTTAATTACACTCCATCACATTTGGTACACCATCATCAAGAAGTTCTATAGTAAGGTTGGCTAAGGTAAGGCTGGACAAAATACCAAATTTACACATTCGTGCTGTTTGCCGTTAAGGAGTTTGGTTGTATGTTTCATATCTTGAAAACTGCTTAACCGATTTTGATGAAACTTATACTGTTCCCTAATTTGAGAGATACTTAATCCAAAAAAAAACTGACATCAGTGTTTGGTTGATAGACTTTGCAGCTCACACGACAAGAAGAGGAATAGGATTATCTATTTATTTATTGAGATTTATTATTATCATGTAAAAGCCTGTTGGAACTAGAGCAAGATTTTTCAAACAATGTATTCTTTGTTTTTATAATCCATGGAATTTATGACATGACAATACATTCATTACAATAAGTAAATTATATGTCAAAAATAAATTTATATCGCAGAAGTATTCTGCAAAATACGGCACATCAATACCGAGACAAAAAATGTGGACAGCATTGCCATAAGCAACCCTTACAACTATATACCTGTCCTTGTTATTCACACTGAATGTGTCATGAGTAAAAAGAGTATAACTAGACTAAAATTTCACGCTCCCTCTATGCTTTAGTGATTGCTCTGAGGGCGAAACTTAGCGGCCGAAACGCCTACTAAGCCCTAAACATATACCTGTAGATAATACTATAATATGACTGGTTAAACATGGGACAGCCCTAGTAAAGAATATTATTATTTCTTTTACGATCACAGATACACAATCGAATGCAACTTTTTTGATTGTATTCGAGTAGAATCCTCCAAAACGCGTCTCGCCTTTTGAGTAAAAAAGACCAGGGAGTGCAGGATTTTTACCTCACTAATACCACACCGGTGATCACCATCAGCACAAAGAGCGCCGAACACCGTTACCTCTTAAAAGACTGCCCCGGATCCACTTTATGCAAAGCCTGTTAAGGCACATCCCTGGGGAGACTTTAAAGGAGTGTCCCTTGAGCCTCGTTGTGCATGGTCACACGTTTTCACTGTACCACCATCTTTCCTGGAGTTATTTGCGTGACGAAAAAAATCCCCAAACTCACTCCTAAATCTGAGTTCAAAGCCCTACATCATTTACTCGTAAGTCGTGACTTGTCGGGTCCAAATGAGTCAATTTTTTTTTGCGCTAATTCCTCCGCTCTATTTCCAAACCACTACAATTCCTGAAAGCCAGAATCAACAATAGCGACCACGAGAAAAGCGCCGAGGCAATAGAGCTCGACGAAGACCCGGAGAATGAATGTAACTGTCTTGGATCCCGCAACGAAATGAATCAGAAAGGAATAAAGGAGGAGTAGGAAAACAAAAATATAATTTCCACTTCCCTCCGTATCAAGCAGGAGACAGAACAAAAGAGGCCAATAGCAACAAAGTGTAGTTGACAATATGGATAAGCCCAGTTGCCTAGCACCACAGATAAAAAATAACATTAATAATAATAGGTCCTAACATTGTGAGCTTTTATATTTGATTCCAATAATAAGTATGGCAAAAACACGATGAACGCGCGGAAATCTGTTATGGTTTCCAGAAGGTCCATATAATAAATAACTCCGGATGCAGCCTGTACATTATTGCTTTCATTCTGCCAAAGAATACACTCCCATAAGATAATTTCAGCACTTACTGCACTTGAATTTTGATGAAGTAGGAAGACATGATCCGTTTTCTGTTAATACTTCAAACAAACATGTACATGTGTATTGGCTATCCCATCCTATTGGATTAATAGCTTCGCTTCTGTGGCCTAGTCTTCCGGTACTGTGCATTTCACTGGGATCAAAAATTTGTCTGTGAATCTCAACGATAGTGTAAATAGCTTTCTATCAGTGCAATAATTTTTGTAATCCCTTACAGTTAAGTCAACCCTTTATACACTTATAACCAACAATTCTGCCTTATTATAATATTACTTTAGATTATGTTATATAAAAAAATCAAACACTAAAAATCCTTCAACATTGGTATCCTTCGTTTCACCAGCTTTACTGTACACCTAGTATGTTTATTTATTCAACTGTGTGAACTGGGAGCTGCATGGTGGATATAAAAGCAGTGAGTGGATGTCTGGCATAGTGGATCTATCCGTGATTGATGACATTACTGGGACACGGCTTTGAGTTTGGCATATTATGTAAGAGTAGCTATGTGAATAAGTTACTATAGAGGTAGGAAACGCAGATAGAAAACAACGAAGACCGGAAAAAATGTACAGGGTGGATATATGCAAAGGATATAACTTACCTACACAGGGAATTTTGCAATGATAATCCATAGGTTATCTACCTGCTACTTCTTCTTCTTTTCGAATCGATGAGAAACTCTTCATAAATTTTGGGCCCTGTAGGTGGCCACCCCGAGTGCGACCTGCTACTGACCTTTGTAACCTAATCTAAAAAAAAACTATTAATGATAAAGATATATATTTTGCATAACTGTTGTGAAGATCTTATTAATAAACTTACCTCTTTTGTTTCAACGGCCTACCCAAGTCGGATATGAAATACACACACTGGCAAAATTAGCGGACCAAGAAAAAAATATCATAAAGCTTTTTTTATACCGTTACAGGGTGGTTTTTATTTTGTTTTGTATTAAAACCAATTATGCTTAATTGATAAAACAAGTGAATGTTATCTGTCATGCGTTTGTTTTAACTTCATTCGAATTTATATCATTTTAAGAGAATTTCGCCTATGGCCACTTAATGGTATTGTTTTAAAATTTCGAAAAAAAAACATTAACTTACTAAGTTATTCGTTTTATTTTTAATGTTTAGATCTTTTTCGAAGTTAAGGACGTCATTGTGCCCAACTTATTCCAAACTGAGAGGCCCAGGACAATTGAGATGATGAAACATTATGAAACCTATAGATTATGTGCATAATTCATCGTTTGTCTGTTTCAATCATTTATTGTAGTTTCCAGTGATTTAAAGATACTAATGTTTTTGTGAAAAGATCAGGACAGGGCAGAAAACTCGTTTATCTAACAGGAATAGTTTCATACATTTTCTCGTTCGCAAAGACCTGTGTTTAAAGGAAATAAAAGCCAGAATTGAGCTGGAGGAAGTTCAAGGTGCAACAGTAAGTGAGCTTACGGTACGAAGGAGGTTTAAGGAAGATGGTTTATGTTCATTCGTGCCCGCCGAAGGTCCAAAAGTTTAGGCCACACCTCCTTAGAAACAGAATAACTTCTGCTAGAGAACAGCGATTTTCGTCCGCGGACTAATGGAGTAAAATATTGTTTAGCGAAGAGTGTGAAGTCATTTAAATTAAATTAACGGACGGCAATAAATATGTTATCATGAACAAGAATTTCATAAACTGTATTTTTTTAAGCTATTGTGGCAAATGGTACAGGAAGAATATTGGATTCTGGTAGGACATGTTTGGAAGCTCGTGCAGACTTAGTGGTGATCGATGGAGGAGATCTTATTGCAGATCGCTATAGGAAAATTATTTAAGAATAAAATGTGATACCATTTGCCCCTTTATCAGGGGTCTCTTCGTTTTGATTCAGGATAATGCTTGGCCGTATACTACGTTTTCAACTGCAGTCTATCTTAATAAGGCCAATATCGCAGTTCTGGCGGCGCCGGCGAGATAACCAGATATGCATCCGATAGAACACTTCTGGGACCTGCTAAAACGAAGACTAAAAATTCATAATTCCTGCACCTGTCAATGTGGGTGAAGTGCGAAGCGCCGTTTTTTAGGAATGATAGAGACTACCACAAGAAACAATGGATAACATTATTCTCAACATGTCTAGGCGGGTGAAAACTTTAGTAGGATAACGTAGAGGAAATATTCCATAATATTTAATAATAATTTTATTGTGAAATTAATTTTTTAAATAACATTTCTAAGTTTCCTTACTAAACTTAAAAATCAACAACGTGCAGTTTTCACATAAAATCATGTTACTCACACAACATGTACTAATTGCAATCTCACGTTTGGCAAGCTTTTCTCACGGCGAGAACTGACAATGCGTAGCAAGCGCTGCATATTTTTTTATTAATCTTTTCAATATGTGCCTTACAGTTTAAATGTTGATCTATTGTAACTCCTAAGAAATTTGTGTCTTTTACTTCTTCAATTGCTGTACCAGACATAGTTTATGATCGTTGCATTTATAAATAAAGCTAGCACAGCTTCGATAATCGCCATTAATACATTCAATAAAGTTTGAACACACAATCAAATTACGAGCACTTATAAATGAAGTGATCTAATAAAAATGTAAAACGCCTGTATAATTGCTGCTACACACAGGACAATTTGCGCACGAAACATTTCATTTAAAATTAAAAGGTACATTAATTTTAGACGGCCAAAATTCATGTTACATAAAATTTTATTCATTCATCATCATCATCATTTCAGCCGAAAGACGTCCACTGTTGGACATTGGCCTCCCCCAGGCGTCGCCACATTGACCGATCCCGTGCGTCTCGCATCCAGCGCCCCGCAACCTTAACCAGGTCATCAGACCTCCTAGTGGGAGGTCTTCCAACGTATCGTCTTCCGGTTTGCGGTCGCCATTCCAGAACTTTTCTTCGGCCCCATCGGCCATCCGTTCTGCGAGCAATGTGCCCCGCCCACTGCCACTTAAGTATGGCAAGTTTGGTTTATTCATTCATTTAACAATAAATGACTGCAACCGAATGTTCCAATTTGCTTTTCCAATTGTATATATTCGTATGACGAGTGACATTGTATGCGAATGTGGCTCGACAAACGGACATTTTACGACCACATGAGACATGTGCGACCACAGCGTGCGACCACACAGCAGAATCTGCGACCACGCCAACATGGCCAACATTTTCTGTTTTATTTCGCACCAACAATTTAATGACACGGGATACGCCGTTTTGTGGCAGTATAACCAGTAAAACTTAATTCGAGGGCTTTTATTTAAATGTTATTGTGTAGCTTTGTACATAAACGTTCGTTATGTGAGCCACAAATATAAAAGATTATTGAGTGGTACTAGTATTTGAAAATACGCTGAAAATTGAACGATTTTATCGGTGAATTGCTAACGGCACAGTGTATTTATATGAAGGTAAACCTCAGCTGCATGAAGTGAAAGCTTATATCAAAACTATTAATCCAATGTCGGAATGGGATGCAAGGGAAAAAAAAATTGGTTTGCTAGGAAATAGACTCACTGTATTTCAGTCTGCTGAAAGCCGGATAGGATTCTAATTGCATACACTGTTAGACAAAAGGACTTGAATCTAATACTTCTTGTTTCCTTTTAGGATGTTAGTGAATAGATAAATAGGATAGTATTTGACTTATTTTATATTACTGCTTGTAGTTATAAAACTTTAAGGCCGTAAAATACACTTAATTTTATTGTTAAAAACACCACGTAGGTATGAGGTGCAATCGTGCAATGGTGTACCTCAAAGATAAAGCAATTTTAGTACCTGACTTACTAATTACGATATCCACATTATCTAACCACCATAACTTAGGACAGAGGCGTTCATTTTATGTAATTTTTACGGCCATAGCATAGAGACAAGATATTCTCGCATTGAGCCATATAAGACCATTTTTAAACGTAATTTCTAAAGATATTATTGCATTTCCTAAAAATCTGCAAATGTTTTTGGGATTACCACCTTATGTTTTATGGAATTTTTTGTTAGTCTGAGTTGGTCTACACACTTAGCTGTAGCTAGGTAAGAATCTGCCTAACTCTTTGCGGACCACAAGCGTGATGTTATGATTTCATACACATACATATTTTACACGCTTTTGGTATGTACGAGTATGTATCTATGTAACGGAATCTTTGATCGTAATTTTCAAACCCTTCAAAACGTCGGATTAATTTGAAACTTTGCACACTTATCAAGGACCGATGACAATGCAATAATTTAAATAGTTTGTCCCATTATCCTTACCAGAATCTTCAGGATTAGAGATTGAACAACAAAGTTAAAAATAAATAATAGTGTAGAAAAAAAAAACAATAAATTTAAATTAAGAATAGAGTGATTAACAAAAAAAATATTTTATTGTAAATATAGGTTGTGGGGTGATTTTTAAAACATTTTCAAAATGACTACTTGTACCAATATCTGCCTATGTAGTATATATAATCCCCTATGTAGAATAGATGTCCCAAAATATCAAGGACTGCAAGAATTGCTAATAGATAAATTATGATTTATTTATTTCTAAGTATTTATTTATTTATTTAATACTTCATGCACTCAAACGTACAGAGGCGGACTTAATGCCTTAGGCATTTTCTACCAGTCGACCTTTGGGTGACGCAGAGACAACTAGTGGTAGGTGCAATGTTGACAATTAAACGAAAAGATTTATACAAAAAATATATATAAATTATAAATACAATACAATCAAGAAAATTATACCATATATACTCAAAAGAATAAACTAAATATATAGATATACTTAAACATTAGTAATATTAGATTAATAATTGAAAAACATTAGAGTTGTGACGATACTACTGCCAACTTCTTGCGAATGTGCTCACGAACTTTAACTTTAACTTTTAACTTTAAGTATATGGTACATTAACATCTCAACGTTAAAGAGTTTCACGTATACTACTGTTGCCGGTGTTGAAATATTAAAATTAACAAATACAATTAGAAAAAGTAACAATTTGTTTTATTTTTTTTTACTTTTCATAAATTGGTAGATAAAAACCAAAGTACCAGCCAGTTTTACTAATAAAGTATTTTGCTTTTTCTACTAAAAGTTATAGAGTAATTTCAAAAGTGTGGCAACTATCCGCCTATTACCATATCGTAGGTGCATTTACAAACTTGTAATACTCACATACACAAACAACTTATTTTGAGCCTATGATTCTGAAAATAATATCTTATTCAAAAACAGTTTCAAGCGACGTACGAAGCAATAATCTCATGGCATATTGTGTCATACGAACATATTGAGTACCAGAAAGGAACTTTAACCGCACTATAAGCACGAGTACCCGGGAATGCAATAACTATTTGACATAATGGCAGCAAGTCGGCTACAAATATGTATGATAACTACAATATTGCATGCCCGTCTACCCTCAAAATGGGAGACCCGAAACAATTTGAGAATGCTTATTAAAAATATGGATATTTTTAAGCTAACACATTTAAAATAGCTAAGTATTTGGATTTCGTAAAAAAAGCTTTGAACTTTATAGAGAGGTACTCGTTTCTTATCTTGATTGTCTTGTATGGTACAATAGCTCGTGTGAGTACCAGCCCTTCAGTTCCATTCAATTTAAAAAAAATGTACTTTAAATGTTTTTACCCATACAAAAAAAAATATAACTTGTTTTTCTCACGCGTGGAGCTACTGCATTTGCTAAAATTACATAGAGAGAGGTATAAAAAAAATATATATAGATTTTTATTTACTTCTGTTGTACAAGAAAACACTTATATAAACACGTTGCGTTACAACTAGGGAAAAGAGTGTTTACGATACCAGAAAAATAACTTTTTTTTAAAATCCTTACTTTTAGTTTCTATGAGTATGGAGATGATTTTCAGACCGCTGTGCGGCATCGCTGACTGCCGTGGAAACGGGCTATCGCATACCAATATTAAAAGATTAGCCATGTCACTGGAGTATTGAGAAAACTCTTCGGGAAAAACAGGTATACAATTACCCAAAACCAAAGCCTCAGCAGTCGTAACATTCGTGAATTAATGCTGCTGAATCTGGGTTACATTACCAGGTCGGAGGAACTGGCATTGGGATAATTTTCATCAAATCCAGCAACCCGGTGTCTGGACTTGATCGGGCACAAAATCCAGTTCAAGTGCAAGTAGACTAGGGGTCGAGCCTATTAGGTAAGTGCTTTTAACGGGACTTGAAAATAATTGATAAAAAGGTGGTTTACTAAAAACCACTGCCAAACCGATGACCACGAGCATAACATTTTCATATCACCCACTAATGTCACATACATATCTAACACCACGGCATATTGCGCGGCGCCGGCATACCGGTCTGCCAACCGCAGCACAATTATATAATCATAAACCAGGCTGAGTTAATGCCCATTCGGGACCACAACGCGTATACCTGCGTAACGACGGATTGCAATTAGGTACGCGGTATTTTAGTGCGGCGTATAAATTCTTTTTTGTTACCAATGGCTATATTTTTGACAGCTTACAATTTCGATTACGCTGTTTTAGCCAGCAGTCATGTTAAATGGTATATATACCGTAAACTTTTTGGAAAATGTTGCTTTTATTTATAACTAGCTTTTGCCAGCGGCTTCGCTTTTTTATATCTATTATAAAAAACCGCATCAAAATCCGTTGCGTAGTTTTAAAGATCTAAGCATATATAGGGACAGAGAGCGGGAAGCGATTTTGTTTTATACTATGTAAGGATATATATGGAATACCCGGTGAAAAGAGGTGACAGCATCACTTAGTAATTGCAACATCTTCTGAATAAACAAAATATTGAAATTCCATTTTGTATTGTGCTTGTAATTTCAAGACATTTTTTAAGTTCCAACCTTTATAGGTTTTATCTTTAAATTATCACTTTATGCCCGTCTCGTTCACACAGGTTTGCCACGAAAACTATGAAATTTAGAAATTGGAAGTCTGTTAGGTCTAGAAGAATATATTATGTTAGGGAATAGATGCTATTTCCAAACTATTTATGTACCTGAATTAATTTCCAAATCAAACCCAAATGTCGTCAGAGTCCTTACGTTGTAACTTATGATACCTACCCATCTATGTAGTTTATAACCGTCCATTAGACCTCACCTGGGAATTCTACGCATCTGTGATAGGGCACTTTGCACAGTCCTTACGGCCACGCTCGAGGGACCTAATTAATTTCTTGTTCATATTTGAAACGTGTAAGGACAAAAGGTTTAGAGGACTCGGGAATACGCAGGAACCTTTATAAAGAAAGAGAATTACGTTTCAGCACTGGTTTGGAACAAAATGTTGTTTAATTTTCTTGAACTCAATAAGATTAGCTTGGAGACAGTGGACAGTCTGTTTTCTATCAGACAGACTTGTAATTGGTTTTTTAATACAGTTCGATTTGTTCCTTGCATGCTCGATCAGTTTTTCATAGAAAATTAATCAAAATATATTTCTATACCGTATTTCGGTCACGGCGTCCAATCATAGCAGATACTAACCATAGGCGCGGTAAACATAGTGCACAAGTGCATGCGCAAACTGAGAGGGCTTCGTTTTCATAGTCCGATGGGGCTACAATTTGACACGACCGAAATGCGATCAAGCGCAGGACCAAAGGCTTAACGTGTTTAATGAGGCATGGTGGTCTCATACCACTAGCTTCCAAATTTCGGGTTGACACTAAGAAATTCCTAAAGGATTAACCCAAAAAACACGGAATTTGATTCGCAGGTCGAGAATCGAGCGATCACAATTGCAACCGCGCGAAACATGTTCTAGAATTTTGCAACTCCATCTACGCAAACCCTAATACAATGGGAAAAGTTCAACCAATAGGAAGCCTTTGAATCTCGATGTGAATTTCACAAATGGAGTAATCAAGAAACTACTGATTGATCGATTCATTAATGGCTCGGATTCGTGACTTTTGAAAGTGTTTTGTGCCAGTAACGCTATTGTATAAGTAGGCATAGTTAAGAATTGTGAGAGGATTATGCTAACTAAATCGTTTTTCGATAGAAGTTCTGATCGGCTATGAAACTGTCAATGAGAGCAATTAATTTTTAAAATTATTGTTTTTTTTATTAATAACGGACACTTAGTAAAGTGATATCCCCAAAACTTGTACAATATTAAAGGCTTCCTTTTGATAAAAACAGCGAGACGTAAACAAGTTCTAAGAAGAACAGAATTGTCATTAAAACTGAGTTTAGCAGGTGATGAACGTGAAATGTAAAATTAGAAATACCGTGAAAAGGATGCTTAGTAGACGTCTTATAATTTTAGATCACGTAAAAGCTTGCTGGTATTCAAACTTTCAGAAAAAACTAGTTTTCATATAAAAAAAAAACACCTATAACTATGAGGAATAATGTACCGTTTAATTGGTGAAAGATTTTCTCAAATAGGTGTAGTGGTTCTAGAAATTACCCTACTTAACACGTGGGAACAAACTTTATAAATTAAGACTAGTATAATAGTTAAGACTGCCAAAGAGCCATAGAATGAAGTATGACAAACATATGGAAGGCAGACCATGAAAGAAATGAACAGCAGAGTGCAAAAACTAAGCTACCAGACATCTTGACCAGAAGAGACCAACAAAAACGAAAATTTACTGGCCGCATGATGATATCAAATGTTGAAAAATCGGGTATAGTAATATCTGATTGGTACCCAAGGGACAGTAAACACAGCAAAGGGAAACAGATAAGAAGATGGGAGGACGAGTGTTTAGTCCCGATCTTTGGTATTTACTTGCAACACCGTGTCGGCGGGCTGTCAACGATTTTGACAGCTGACACTACACAGTCGAAAGAGAAAGTTTAAAACGTGAACACGCGGAAGTCGGGGTTTTGTCGAAACATATCTAATCGAGATGTGTTTCACCCATTGTATTTGTTAATCGCGCCCGCCGTTCGCAATCGGCGTTGTGGGACGCCCCTAAAGTGGGTTTAGAGTGTATTTTCACGCGCATCGAAGTGCTTTTGCGGGAAACGTGCTGCCTGGTGGACGCCGGCCGGATTCTTCGGTCCAGACAGCCGTCAGTCTATCCCTTTTGTCCTTTATTATATATATATTCTCCTATCCCTAACCTCACGGCACGAGATCGATCGACGCCCAGGAGTCTACCGCAGGAATCTAAGGTAAGTCATAGTGACGACACTATTACCGGCCAACCCTTGTGCCAGCTTATACCTGTGAGATAGGTACCAGTATCTCTCCCAATAGGGAGCAAATCCCTATCTTTCCACTGCTGCGTTACGGCAGTTTCGTGGGTACAGGTTCTGATTGGATCCAGGAGTGGCACGCTGCTAATGGGCCCCAGTGATTAGCTCCTGGCTTGGGATCCGCAGACCTGTATTTAACATTTGGTAGCAAGAGCGTGGTTTGCATTCCACGAGCATAGTAAACGCTAGGACACTCGTTCACAGTGAACGCTGTATTGTTTGTCGGTTTGCTTTTTATTGTTGAGAATACTGGATTAGAAAGTGGTACATTTTGAGTCACTCAAAGTTAGCTGTGTCTTGTTAGGGGCGAACAGCCCCCATAGTTACATTCCGATTTGTTAAAATAAAGTGTACAACTCACAACTTAATATTGTCACTCCGGGATAGAAGGTTACAGGCTTGTATTGAAATTTGTTTATTTGTTGTATACAATATAGGTTTGGTGCAGACTAAATAGTCTTCCCTAATTGTATCTAATTGAATCATAGTTATTTTTGGACCTTGAACCTTCTATCTTGGGTTTGTAAGTTTGTTTTCATTATAAACATAATCAGTGCCGCTACAGAAGTTTTTGTTGTAAAGTGTGTTGTTGCCAATTGTACAAGAAAATTGGTTAGTTTGTTTGATATTGACAGTAATATTCTAATTGATTCAAGTTAAAGTCATTGTTTTTAACTATTAAAGTAAATTGAATATTGAATTCTATTGTAAAATCAACCTACCCACTTTGTGTTGATAATTTTCATTTTTTAGAATACCCTCTTGTGTGTTGATAATTTATTTTCTTGAGGTACCCACTTTGCTTTTGATAATTTATAAATTGATATTTGGGGTTCCATAATAATTTTGTACTGGAAAATAATTAAGTAAATCTAACAGGGTTCAGTACTATTTGTTGAATTAACTTGTTGTTTCTCTTACAGACTTTATGATTTGATATTTAATTTGGTAAGAGAATTACTGTCAAACTGTTGTTTTGTTTACACATATACATTATTAATTTAAGTTGTTGCACATTTTGTGTATTAATAATATTTAATCACCGTTGCTTACATTTTGACAGTATGACTGCTTATACATTTGCTTGTAAGATTAGAGCGGAATTTAGATGGGTGACCTTGATGGCCTCTTTAATAAGTAGATCCGATAGATCAGAGGCTTTGTTGGCCCGTCTTAGTGAACTCCCAGCCCGTCAAGCCAGGGTGGATGAATGCTTTGCGGAGTGTTTGGCGCTATTGTCCAGCGAGGACACTGAGTTGGCCGCTGCGGTTGAGGCAGACTTCACGCAGTTTTACGGTTTCTCGGATGACATTGTTGAGGCAACCGCTAAGTTGAGGGGATTTGCACATGGGAAATATGGTGGGGATGATGCTACACACCTCCCCCCTCTTGATGATTTGTTGAAGTCTTTGGATGAGGAGTGTCGCCTTTTGGATAACTCTGATGTTGAAGGTCCCTTGCGGGCCCCAGAGCGGCCCTCTCCGGACCAGCGTCGTGTTGGTGCGCGCCCCTCCACTTGTGGTTTGGGTGAACCACGACGGCAGCCTCATAAATTTGTAGCGACTCAGGATCGCAGTATGCGTTGCTTATATTGCAACATGGATGGCCATATAGTCACGTCCTGTCCGAAGTTCCTAGAACTGAACACAAGGGACCGACGTGGAATCGCCAACAGCCGCAAGTGGTGCTACACTTGTCTGGCACAGCATTTGCAGCGAGATTGCCAGAGGTCGGATCCTTGCCCGCACTGTCACGGTAGGCACCACCACGTGTTGTGTTCTAACCAAAATGGTGTTGGTGGCCCTGATGATGCCGGACGCCCCCCTCATAGCCGGGGGAGCGCATCTCCACCAACCCCAGGTGGATCCTCGACGGGGTATACCTCGCAAAGGCGGGGGCACCCCTCCACCCCGTCCTCAATTGGAGGAAGTGTCCGCTTTTCAGGATGGCTACTAACCCCAGAGGGGTTATCAACATTAGGTAGTCGTCTCCCTCTCCTCCACTACAGCCGCCCAGCCAGAGACAGTCCTTCTGCCAGCTGTCCCTGTAATGATCTGTGGCCCGAAGATTAAATCTTTGTTATAGTTTGTGCTCTTTTGGATTCGGTGTGTCAAGGCTGTCTTGTATCCTTTTGTTTAGTGGAGAGATTGGGTCTCCCACGTGGATTCCACCCTTCTACCATAGGGGAGGTATTGAAGCGGTTGGTCATCGGGGAGATATTGAAATTTCAGTATCGCCTGTTCATTGTGGGCCAAGAATCTTGGGCAAGGCCGTTGTTTTGAATGATATTTTGGGCAGACACCCGCAGGTAACCATTAGCCCTGCAGTGGTGAAGTTGACGTCGGACCTAACTCCTGCCGACCCGAAGTGGTTGGTACCCGGACCCGTATATGGGTGCGGATGTTTTGGCTTTGATTTTGTCCGAGACCAAGTGGGTTCTGCAGACGAATAGGTTAGTAGTTGTACCGACGGTTTTTTGATTTTGGACTTACGGGTCCCGGGTTGAAGGGCTCAGCCCCGCGGATTGAGGACCAAGGACTGATAATGGCATAGTCCTTTGTTGGCTTCGCACCTCAGATCATACTTTGGAGATTTTTGTGGCGAATAGAGTCTCACAGAGTCAGAACTCTGAGACTAAAGAAAAGACAGGAGAATTGAACCCCGCAGACTACGCGTCACGTGGTTGCGAGGCTCCTGCCCTTGTTGACCATTCTCTTTGGTGGGGACCAGACTGGTTGACGCATTGCGAGTCGTCCTAGCCCCAGGATAGGTTCTCCTCTCCAGAGGTTCTGCCAGGCTTGCGTATTGGAATTGTTGAAACGCAACCTGCATATAATTTGGTTTATCTTTTGGACAGATACAGTTCTTTGTCGAAATTGTTAGGAGTTACTGCTTGGATCCGGCGTTTCATACGTAACGGACGGAACCCTAATAATAAATTGTTATCCTCAGTTTTGTCACCTCATGAACGCCAAGAGGCCCTGATGTTGTTGGTTCGTGCTGTACAAGCCGAGCACTTTGACCAGACTATTGAAGCCCTGAAGAAATGCTCAGCTTTGAGAGGCTCAATCGCTCGTCCTAATCCATTCCTAGACCAATCTGGTTTGCTCAGAGTCGGAGGACGACTGCGGAATTCGAATTTGCCTTATGGTGCTCGTCATCCTTTGTTGCTCCCTAAAGGAGGAGCGTTGGTGAAATTGTTGGTGTCCGATCGACACATTAATAACGCACACGCCGGTTGCAACGCCCTCGTAGCCATTTTGCAGCGTGAATTATGGATTTTGTCGGCCAGAGATCTTTAAATGTATGCAGTGCTATAAGTTGAAGGCTGCTCCCACTCAACCCATAATGAGTGATTTGCCATCCGACCGAGTGACGGAAAGCAGACCATTTGCTTCGGTCGGAACCGATTTCGCTGGTCCCTTCTTGGTGAAGACTTCTCAACTTCGGAACGCCAAGGCTGTCAAGGCCTACTTGTATGTGTTCGTTTGTCTGGCCTCCAAGGCGGTTCACTTGGAACTTGTAACTGCCCTCAGCACAGATGCGTTTGTTGCAGCGCTAGGTAGATTTGTTTCCCGCCGAGGACTACCATCTTTGATCCGTTCTGATAACGGTACTAATTATAACGGCGCTGATAGATATTTAAATGATATTTGTAATTATCTAAATAAGGATAAACAGAATTTGAGATTTGCCATGGCGCAAATGGAAATTAATTGGCATTTTTGTAAATAAATTTGTATAGTAGCAGAACCGCTTCTCCGCCGTGTTGTTGGTGAAACTATTTTCACATTTAAGGAACTTGTTACGGTGTTTTGTAAAGTTGAGGCCGTCCTCAATTTGCGACCTCTCTGTCCGATCTCCTCAGACCCAAATGACCTGGAAGTCATGACCCCTGGTCATTTTTTGATTGGTCGGCCCCTCAACGCCCTGCCGGAATACCCCTTCAGGGAAATTGAATCTTCGCAATTGACGCATTTTGCATTGCTCCAACAGATGTCCCAAAGTTTCTGGCATCGTTGGTTTTTAGAATTTTTGCATATTTTGCAGCAGCGCATTGAGTGGACTGACAAAACTGACCCTCCCAAAGTCGGAGACCTTGTATATGTTAAAGAACCTAATTTGTTGCCTTTATATTGGCGTCGTTGACGCATTGTAGATTTGATTTATGGGTCTGACGGAGTTCCCAGAGTTGCGGAGGTCATGATCGGAGATTCGGTTTTGAAGCGAGCAGTGGCAATTTAGCACGCTTGCCCATTTATTAGCGGACATAACTCCTTATGTCCGAGACGGGGGAATGTTTAGTCCCGATCTTTGGTATTTACTTGCAACACCGTGTCGGCGGGCTGTCAACGATTTTGACAGCTGACACTACACAGTCGAAAGAGAAAGTTTAAAACGTGAACACGCGGAAGTCGGGGTTTTGTCGAAACATATCTAATCGAGATGTGTTTCACCCATTGTATTTGTTAATCGCGCCCGCCGTTCGCAATCGGCGTTGTGGGACGCCCCTAAAGTGGGTTTAGAGTGTATTTTTACGCGCATCGAAGTGCTTTTGCGGGAAACGTGCTGCCTGGTGGACGTCGGCCGGATTCTTCGGTCCAGACAGCCGTCAGTCTATCCCTTTTGTCCTTTATTATATATATATTCTCCTATCCCTAACCTCACGGCACGAGATCGATCGACGCCCAGGAGTCTACCGCAGGAATCTAAGGTAAGTCATAGTGACGACACTATTACCGGCCAACCCTTGTGCCACCTTATACCTGTGAGATAGGTACCAGTATCACTCCCAATAGGGAGCAAATCCTTAGCTTTCCACTGCTGCGTTACGGCAGTTTCGTGGGTACAGGTTCTGATTGGATCCAGGAGTGGCACGCTGCTAATGGGCCCCAGTGATTAGCTCCTGGCTTGGGATCCGCAGACTTGTATTTAACAACGAGCTTTAACAAACAGCCACTCTCCTCCAGTTGGGGCCCGCTGTTTGCTCGTGATAGAAATAAGTTGAAAAAGCACACTGAATTGAGGGTAGGGTAGGTAGGGGGGATACTGTAACAATAGGTAGGAAACAAAGAAACAATTCAGAATAAAGAGCTTTATATTATACTAGATGTACCCGCGTCTTCGCTCCCGGCAACTGCCTACCCTAGCCTACTTAACTTCCTGCCTACCCTAGCTACCTACCATTTTTTTCTAGGGTCATTCTTTCGGGGCAAAACTTAACACCGCCATTCAGAAAATGACTTTAAATGCACAACGCCATCTATCGAATATGAAGTTCAATTGTCACGACACTCGCAATTCAGATAGAATTGCGAGTGTCGTGATTTACTTCTTGAACACTTTAAATTCATCTAACTTTTGATAGTGTGAACCGATTGCGATGATACAAAAACTAAGGAATACTTCAAGTTACGAACAATTTTTATCTATAAAAGTTATCTACATTGGTTTCGAACATTTAAAGTGATGCGTGCACAAATAAACAGATAAACAGAATCAGACAAAAAATCCAAAAATGCAGTAGCATTCCAGAACATCACACCGAAACGATAACGTAAAAAAAAAAATACTATCGAATTCCAAATAAAAACACTACAATGTGAAAAATAACTTTCTTTTTGGAAGTCGGTATCTTTGGTGGAAATAATTTTTGTTCGTTATGGATTTGGAAGTCAGTAGTATTAAAAAAAAGTATTTTTATTTTTCACTTTTTCACCATCATCATCATTTCAGCCGAAAGACGTCCACTGTTGGACATAGGCCTCCCCCAGGCGTCGTCACATTGACCGATCCCGTGCGTCTCGCATCCAGCGCCTTCCCGTATCCTTAACCAGGTAATCGGTACACCAACGTATCGTCTTCCGGTTGGCGGTCGCCATTCCAGAACTTTGCGGCTCCATCAGCCATCCGTTCTGCGAGCAATGTACCCTGCCCACTGCCATTTAAGATTGGCAATTCTTCGGGCTATGTCGGTAACTTTGGTTCTCCTGCGGATATCATTACCTCTGACACGATCACGCAAGGAAATTCCGAACATAGCCCTCTCCATTGCCGTTTGGGTGACTTTAAGCTTTCTGATAAGGCCCATTGTGAGCGACCACATCTTGGTCCCATAGGTGATCACTGGCAACACACACTGGTCATAGACATTTGTCTTGAGACACTGCGGTAAATTGGACGCGAAGATACCAAGCAACTTCCCGATCGCCGCCAAGCCGAGTCGGATTCGACGGTTGACCTCTTTCTCGAAGTTGGACCAACCCAACTGGACCGTTTGTCCCAGGTAGACATAATCGTCTACAACTTCGAGTGTAGAGTCTCGGTTCTTGATAGGAGTGGATGTTACATGGGCATTCACCATGACCTTGGTTTTGTTCTTTCGGAAGCTCTACTGAGGTCATTGAGCATTTTACTGAGGCTCTCCATGGTCTCAGCCATGACCACTATGTCGTCGGCAAAACAAAGGTGAGTGATGTACTCGCCATTAACGTTGACGCCAAGCCCTCTCCAGTCCAGAACCTTGAAGACATCCTCCAGCGCAGCAGTGAACAGTTTCGGAGAAATGACGTCTCCCTGCTTCACGCCGCGCTGGAGAAGGATTGGTTTCGAGGTCTGATCCTGTAGACGAACGGACATGATGGCGTTTTTGTATATACACTTCAACACCTCAATGTACCGGTAGTCAATCTGGCACCGTTGGAGAGACTGCAGTACAGCCCAAGTCTCGATCGAATCGAAGGCCTTCTCGTAGTCCACAAACGCTAAACAGAGAGGCAGGTTATACTCTTCGGTCTTCTGTATAACCTGCCGCAGCGTATGTATGTGGTCTACGGTGCCAAAGCCTTATTGGAATCCGGCTTGTTTGGGAGGCTGGAAATCGTCAAACCTGCGCGCGAGACGATTTGTGATGACTCTTGAAAACAACTTGTAGACATGGCTAAGAAGTGAGATGGGCCTATAGTTCTTCAGCCAGGCATTGTCGCCCTTCTTGAAGAAGAGTACAATCACACCCCTGCACCATGCCTGTGGCGTTTTGCTCTCGAGTATGACAGAATCAAACAGCTTCTGAGGGGCCATAAGGATCGGTTTTCCACCCGCCTTCAGGAGTTCAGCCGTGATTCCGTCATCACCCGGCGCCTTGTTGTTTTTAAGTTGTTGCAGAGCCATCCTAATCTCGTATAGGCTGACATCCGGGATATCTTCGGTATAGTGTCGGGTCTCACTTTTTAGTTGTACCTAATAGGCAAGTTCTTTTTTAGTAAGGTACCTATAAAGCCAGAATAGATTACCCGAATATCATGAAACTTGCACACAACTGGTGAAATGAGGGTGAACCAAGGTGAATTGTATACATCTGCGTACCCCTTTACTGTCCACGTTCCGTGCGCTCTATATGGTGGTTAGTCAGTTAGCGGAATATGCGCGAACGTACCCCACTACGCTAAAACCTTGCCAACTTACGTGCCGGGCACTATACTTAATGTAGATCTCGATAGATATGTTTCAAATCCACTAATGAGCGCTACCCACGCATTAACAAAAAAAAAGCACGTCACATCATTATGTTCACATTATTTCGAAGCTTCATAAACCGCGTTTGTGGTTCTGCACATATTTTTGGGATTTTAAGAATAATGCTTAATGTAGCTGAAAATCATATGGCGGAAGTGACAATTTGATGGCCCATTACCTACCTTAACGTTACACCATACATTATTCCATCCATCGTAAAGATTTAGGGGCCATTACAAAAATTGATGATTGATGGAAGTATGATAAACTGTGCACATTTCTAGTAATGTTTTGGCTAGTGTATTTGGGACGTTAATAAGAAGTAGTTCTAGAAAATATTGGAGCACTCTACATAAGTGGTATGCACTTTAATTTTCGAAAATATTTAGTTCTTAGATTGTGGGTCAACAGTTTGAATCGAACCTTGTTTTACAATGCTACAGTCAAGGGTCAAAAATACCGTCGTACTCTACCAAGACTAGTGTGTCTTAGATTTCTTTAAAGTAGAAGGTCAATGGTTCATTACTTATTTAATCTATAGCATGGAATGTATGGTACAAAAATAGGGTAAGGTTCTAGTCGTGGGTTGAAACCTTCTCCTATAAAAAACTTTAGACACTAGTTTTTGTAGAGTACGACTGCACTTGTCATGACTTTTATCAATATCACCGAAAACAAAATAATGTCCTTCTGAGTTAGTGTGAGTGGATAAATATAAATATTTCAACGGCCTCAATGGTTGAAATTTTTTATGTTTGGAACACAGGTAAACCAGTCCTTGATACTTTTTGATCCCGGTATTAGGATACCGTAGGATAATTCACGATACCTACGCGTGAGAAACCGCTAGAAAAGCTAGTTGTACTATTTATTGAACTTATGATAAAAATTGTTATTCAAATCAAAAGGACATAATTATCAGAAAGATCAGATCAGTCAGTTATTTGAATACCTATTCAAAAACTTACCTTAATAAAAACCTTTTTATTCAAAGCCCTATTTCTCAACCTCAAAAACGATAATCCAGACAAGACTCCAATTTCTCAGAATTGAGTATCTTTACAAACACCACAAGATCGATGGCAGTTTAAATCGCGACTAGCTCGCGCCGCGGCGTTGCCCGCAAGCGATACGGAGAACGGCAATTTGCATTTATTCGCTATATTTTTGTTTCTACTCGTTCTTCGTAATCCCTGTAGTTATTATGCAATCTGTTCCCCGTGACCTGGTTCTAAACGGGCAAATAGTTCTGCTGTAAGAGCATAATGGGGACCCTATTGTTATTGATGTTAGTTTAATGGAATTTAATTGGGCGCTTTAGCTAGTCTGGTGTATTTAGGTAAAGGTATGGTTAGTTCGTGAGCACTTCATTTTTTTATTTAGAAAAATTAGTAGTCTTTCAAAGGCAGAATATATAACTATTGAATTTAGATCTTGCTTCATTAGCATTGACCTGAATCCATACTTGAATCATTATCATTACCCTATGCTACTACTTATTATACACTAACGTAAAAGTTTGTTAGGATGGATGGATTTGTGTTACTCTTTCACGCAAACACAAGGATTTAGATTCTCTTTCGGAAGTTCTATTGAGGTCATCTAGCATTGCACTGAGGTCCTCCATAGTCTCGGCCATGACCACCATATCGTCGGCAAGCCGAAGGTCAGTGATGTACTCACCATCGACGTTGAAGCCTAGCCCTCTCTAGTCCAGAACCTAGAATACTTTTTATCCGGTGGTATCCTTTGTTATAATTTCCGACTTTCACTCAGGCGAAACCACTATTAAAAACTATTCTTGCATTCATCTTTATTTGCCATCATCTCAGACATCATCTTACTCACGGACCAACCTTTCGTTAGTCCTTCCTCTATTCTTTTAACTTCAAATTCATACTCAAAACTACTAATAATTTAATAATCTATACTAATACTATATTGATTTATACATTTACAGATTTATTTCAGTCGTTATAAGAGGTTCATGCCCTTCATGCCCGACTACCTGCTCCTTTCAGGATTTTCACGTGGCGAATGTTAGAGCTGTCCGAGTAACTACATACTGAGGCTCTGTACAAATGGTATTCGATGTCAGCGAAGGCGATAGTCGAAATGTCCTAATGTAAAGGATTGATCACGTGACATTTCGATACTGCTTTCCCATACAATTTTGACCGTCTGTCAATTGCTATCACCACGCTTTCGTTGATAGCAAATCTGAATGATTCAAACTATAGTATAAGTTATTAGACACGAAAGAAGAAGAAGAGGTTGAATGCCATAATTACCGAAACAATTAAAAAGCCATTGTTGCTAGCGTGGATCCGCGCAACGTTATTCTTAGATCGCCAACCAAAACCAATGCGAGAGCTTTCCGTTTTGATATGCCTCCTCTAATTACTATCCATGCATGTTTATATAAACAACGGAACCCTTATCCGTCTTCAAGTATTCTTTTCTGACCATTTTTATCAAGTATCGTAACAAGCTACTTATGAATGATAGAGGGACGTTTGTAATTATGAATAATTCATGACAATATGATTATTTCTATTGCGGTCACAAATTTACTGAAACAGATCCCAAGGGAGTTTTGTTCTAGGGATAATCTTTGGCTAAAAAGATCTGTGTAAGGGGAGCAATGTCTGTCAGCCTTACTTCGTCATATTGGGTATTAGAGAACCAATGGTAATAAGATGTATGTCGCATTATATCTTATTTCTTTATTATCCCTCATAAAGAAAAGGAAGCTTGACTTTGAAGGCAAATAATCGCATCCCTGTTAGTCATTGAATCAATACTAGAATCTTCTGTAGATAGCCATTTTTCAACAACAAGGTTATGCTCAAACTCAGTCCGTAAAGCAAACATTTACATAAACTAGTTTTTATTACATACCACTGAACTTGTTTCTTTTCAATCCCAAGATCCCGACTCCGAGAATGAAGTTGTAACAAGACTCAGCAAAAGTAAGGCTATACATGAGGAATGCATCATAATAAACAGGGAGTATATATCCGACCGATCGGATCTCGTGTGTAGCCGAAGTCACGAAATGGATAGGTACAGAAGGTCAGCTCTATACAAAACGCGAAAACGCACTGAGAAATAAAAGCGAGGACAAACTAGATATGAGCGCCGATGGAAAATTCGACGGCAGCGGCGTGGTCTAAGAAATCTATCGCAGTGGCGGCGTGGCCATGTCTTAGATATATTATCAGAGGTTTGCTTTATACTATAAAAAATTAAGAATAACAATTGTCGGTTTCAAATAAAGCTTTAAATTTGTTAACAAAGGAACATAGGAGATAAACAAAGCGTAATTGCTAACACTTTTCACTAACAAAAAGTGTAATCTGCCTCTCTGGTTAGCGTTTGTTGAATACGAGAAAGTCTTCGATTTGATCGAGACTTTCTTTGACCTTCGGTTTGCCAACGATATAGTGGTCATGGCTGAAACCACAGACTGAGCCAATGAAGGACCTCAGTTCAATGATTGAAGTCCTCAAAATGGCTTTCAAAAGAGCAAGACATGGACAAAACTAAGGTCATGTTAAATATCCATGAAACACCCATTCATATAACGAGAGGAGAATCTACACTCGAAATTGACCAATGTTTCGCAAACACTAGTCTGAATTTTCATACTGCGCCTTCGTGACCCGCTCAATACTTTTAAACCCATGCTGGTTACATTAAGTAAAATAAATACACATTTGTTGTTAGTAAAATGACTCCATGAAAGAGCATGCATTTATAAAGAGTATGTATTTTTTCTGTATTGCCAAAAAATATTAGACGCTTTCATTGGTGAAAATACTCTATTCGAAAGAGTCCAATAATTTTTGGCAATAACGAAAAAAATTAAGGAATTTATCATACTCATGGAGTCATAACCTTTGCCCTGCCGAACTCACTTAAGCAGTTACGCTGTAGGACTTCTGTTACTATCTCTTCTGTGGCGAGGATTTACGATGTTCTTCAGGAAATGAGACGATCAATGGGCTCCCTCCAACACTTTGACATAGTTCTCATTGTGTGACAAGATTAAGTGGTATCATGTTCGGGTTAATGTCAGAAACTTATATTTTTTTAGCAGCCGCGATATGTTCAAATAATTATAACTTAAACGGTGTGAGGAAGATAGTTTCTTAAGGTTATGAACAAGTTCTGGAGCTGAAACGCGTTAATCGATTTAGAAAATTATTAACTATACTTCATAAAAGATAGCTTGATCTCTACGACAATTGTCAGTATCAATACAGTAACAATAGCGTTTGACAGGCTAACAATAACGTAACAATAACGATTAAGTCAATTCGACATAATATGTCGCAGAGAAAAAGCTATCTTTTAAGAAGTATAGATAGGCTTCTAAAATGACGGTACTTGGCCTTGATAGAAGTAAACCTAAGTAGGTATGTTTTGGGTTATAATAAGTATTCAAGTCATAACTTTACTGAAAATTAAATAACTACGATATAGTTATTCAAATTTGGCCTTTTCTAAATTGGGTCTAATCGGCAAACTGTTGTTAACCTTTCGAGGATTAAAAAAGTATTATTCCAATAAACAAAATGTTGTATAAAATACCTCTACTAAAGTATTTTCGTTTCGATACTATTCCGAATGTGTCATTTGCCATTTTGACGAGTAACTGTATCGATGCCAAACTCGAAAGTGTTTACAAAAATAGTCGTCTCACGTATATTTTACGCGGATACGAAATATCGCATTAAAATGTCGTTAGAAACTAAGTATCCCAGTGGATTATTGATACGATTTTTTTACCAAGTCCGCAGATAGGTAGATAGAGGTACATACCGGCCTAATGATCACCCGGTGTGCCAACAACTTTAATATGATTTTATAATCTTTTGTATATTATTTTGTAGCTCTCAAAGTCTTTTTATTTGCTCCTTTAGGCATTCAGTTCCAATAAATAAATGTTCATTTTGCAATTATTACTGAATTTACATGAAAGGCATTTCATCGATTTTAAGCTCATTAAGTTTCACTTGAAATGATATTGCAAAGGAAATTAAGTCCTTCATTTTGTGTAAACTTCATTTGAAATTTGATTGAGCAAGAAAATTGACTCCACAAACTAAGTTTTCATTTAAGATGCTCTATCAGAGTTCTTTTAAAACGTGTCTACTGAATTAAACGAATTTGATTTTCTAAAAACAAAAATATATCAAAGTATTACTTATATTTTCTAAAAGGTCAGAGTTAAGTTAGTTGCTTAGTGAAGACGAACTTATAAATCTTGAATATCTAGAAGGCGTCCAAAAATACATTTGACCTTTTTCATTTGAAAAGATTTCTTTTATCATTCCAAAAACAAAACTAAGCTTTTCCCGCGTCTATTTCCGCGCAGATTTCGTGTATTTTTTAGAGATTGAATTTCAAGTGTAGTTTGGGATTTTATGTTTTTCTCATCACTATCAGAGTCATGTCTGAATTGCTTTTGCCCGCGGTTTACTCGTGTAACATGTTGATTTTAAAAAATCAATGTTCTGGTTCTAAGCTGCCTACATACATCTGTTTTAAATTTCATAAGGATTGGTTTAGCGGCTTAAGAATGAAAACGTTACAAACACAGACAGACACAGAGATATTTTCGCATTTGTTATATTAATATGGATTTTGGCTGTGTCTTGTGGCCGGGCGTTATTTTTTGTAGGAGCCTCAAAATTTAACAAAGTATATTTTTGTGCTGCTAGTGTCAACTTTCATAAACGGCATGCGTGTAGAACTAGATGAATGAATGTAAAAAAAGCAAAATAATTATATAGTGGCCCGCCCCGGCTTTGCGTGGGTTATGACCCATGCATTCGATCATGCATGGAGTACTGTTATCATCTCTGGGACGGATCTGCCAAATACCAGCTTGATGCACTGGAGTCGATCGAAAAGCGGGCCAAGAGGCTCATCGGCGATGAAGCACTGGTCAAAACAAAACTCCAGAGCCTTGAACATCGTGGCCGAGTTGCCAGCTTGTCAGTTTTTTATCGGTTGCATTTCGGGCAATGTGCGATAGAATTACATGATTTAATACCGTCTAGCCCGTTCCATAATCGGACTCCAAGACGTACGGCGATGCGCCATCAGTACATGGTGGACTTCCCACCCATTCGCACAAAACGTTTTGGTAACACTTTTATTGTGCGTACAGCTAAGGAGTGGAATTCCCTGCCGGAGTCTGTGTTTCCCGACAGCTACAATCTAGGGGTCTTTAAGTCAAGAGTGAATAGGTTTTTCTAGGCAAGCGTGGTTCACGGTCAACCACATCATCGCTTGCCTTCAGGTGAGATAGTGGTCTAGCGCGAGCCTATAGTGTAACAAAAAAAAAAAATAGCACCACCATCTGGATAATGTACCTTCAAATAGGTATGTACTAGAGATTACCCTACAAGTAGGAACAAACTCACACAATAGGGTACTTGACAAAAAATATCTATTTAGTTTGTCATTTAGATAACCTAAAAATATTAGACACTTATTTTTCGTTTGCCTGTTATAAATATTTAAATTATGCTTACAATTATTTATATTTGTTGACTAATTACAATCAGTTCTATGATGTTGTATGATCAAAAGTAGTTGTATTGACTTCTTGCGATTGATCGAAACTTTGACAGTTATCGACGACCAATCACAAGCAAGTATAATGGTGGGGATTGGTGGGCATAGAAACGAATCGGCGGGCATTTTAGTGGTATGCCCGGCCATTCGTTTTCGGACATTAGTGCTTGTCACTGCTCTGCTGTGTACTATATAACAATAAAGCTGATCTTCGAATTTATAAAGCGTGTTTTGCATTCAAAGTCCTTGCTCAAATGCAAGGTGTTGGACCAATACGGTTCACATGTCAAATAAACAAAATAATACGACGAAACAGTTCGTTGAAATATACGAGCACCACTCCTGAACTTTGATGCGCTTAAATCTTTGTCAGTTTTTATTTATTCGATAAAGCAAAAAATACGTGTCCAATATTATGTTCTAATAATATAATCTTATCTCATAATATAATCTCACTGACGGACTAAATAGATTATTATATTTTTTCTACCCAGGAAACATCCCTATTCGGGCTCCCTCTTCGTAATATTAGTTAAGATAATGGCGTTTTGTAATTTTTTCCTGCGATGGAAAAAAAGCGTGAGTTTAAGTATGTATGTATGTCATCTTTGTGCATCCGTTTGGTATTTTATTGAACTAACACATAACATTTCAAAATAGAATATCCTTTGGAGCTGACTGCGACGGATAGGATTTTTTCAAATGTAAACCTAGCTACGGATTTAGGATCCAACGTGTTTTAGGCTTATCCTGCACTACACCAGCACCGCAAAAACTGGAGTACGTGTTACATAATATACGCTGAATAAACGTATTGATTGCCTGATACGCCAATGTAAATATGTAGGATTATTTCATTGTTGATACGTCTGAACGCTATTGACGACGTGATTATCGGTGTATTATGTTCTCTATGGATTACCAATATTCACGGATGAAACTGTGGGATGAAGCTAGTTGCCAATAATTTTAGGTCAAAGTATGCAAACAACGTTCCTGGAATATCAGTTGGTAAGAGTTAATATTACACTATTCGTTTTTTCCTGGTAGTATTTTCGCCATCCACACTGGCGAAACCGACAGAAACAGACAGAAGCTGGTTACCGAATAATTTCAGTTCTAATTATGCTAACAACGTTCCTGAAATATCAGTTAGAGATAACATTACTCTATTAGTCTGTTCAATATTATTTTTATGTGACATCGTGTTACGGAAATATTTGTCCAAAATAGCTATTAAAATGTATGCACATCGTTAGCATAATTAGATAATTATTATCAAACTATTCTCTGTAACAAACAATGCAAAATGCTCGTATTTTAATGAGCGGTTCCAAATATATATCGCTTTATTTTGCCAACTGTAAATACTCCAATGTAGTAATAATAATTTAGCTCCAATGACTCGATACCAATTAACGCCTACAATGGCGTTGTTGGTTGCCGAAATAGTAGATATGATGCGACATTGCTATTAATTGACAGCGTTATCGACTGTCTTGTTCACCAAATACTCTTAATATCGAGGGTTGACATCTCGTACTAACTGATAGCGCAAAACAAATGCAAATAAAGTGCGTCAATGCTTTTACGACGTTTCGGAAATGTCGGTATACAATGACATCTTGAACTGGGTGTTTTCAGAAATTCGTATAGATTCAACTTCGAAAAATCTTATTAACTATTAAGCATCTTATTCATAGTTAAAAGACAAATTATTTATGCAAAATATAATCAAGTAACGCTTCGCGCCCGGGGCCCAGCCCATAGAACCTGTTATTTTTTCGGAATAATTAGTAAGTAGCCTTCAGTAGCACTCAGGAATAATGTAGCTTTATTATTAAAGATGCAATTGGGTGAAATAAAGGGTCCAAGGTATTTTCTAGGGATCTGGCTATTGGGCAGAGCCAGCTCACGAAACTGAAGACCGACAATGGCAGGATCGTGTCCGCCAAATCGGAGCTTCTGAGGGATATTAAGACATTCTATGGGCAGCTGACCCGACACTATACCAAATATATCCCGGACATCAGCCTGTACGAGATAAGGATGGCTCTGAAACAGCTTAAAAACCAAAAGGCACCGGGTGATGACGGAATCACGGCCGAACTCCTGAACTCACTTGTTAGCCATGTCTACAAGTTGTTTTCAAGAGTCATCACGAATCGTCTCGCGCGCGGGTATGACGATTTCCAGCCTCCCGAACAAGCCGGATTCCGAAAAGGCTTTAGCACCGTAGAACACATACATACGCTGCGGCAGGTTATACAGAAGACCGAAGAGTATAAACTGCCTCACTGTTTAGCGTTTGTGGACTGCGAGAAAGTTCCGGTACGACCCATAGTCAGTCAGATTGACTCGCCCACATACTACCTAGCGAAACACGTAGCTTCTGTTCTTCAACCATTAGTTGGACATTCAACATCTTATGTAAAAGACTCTCGACATTTCATTGACATCTTGCAATTGATCAATCTCTAAACAAATGACGTTATGGTCAGCTTCGATGTTGAGACCTTATTTACCAATGTACCAGTGGCGGACTGCATGGAGGTAAATGAGGTGAAATTGCAAGAAAATAACATCCCTGTAGAGTACGTGAAATTACTTCATCACTGTTTATCTACCAGTTACTTCATATACCAAGGTCAATACTACCTGCAGATTGATGGTGTAGCCATGGGTAGTCCGGTGACTCCAGTGGTGGCCAACATTTGGATGGAACATTTTGAAGAGTTGGCGGTCTCCACTGCATCTACACCTATTAAATTATGGAATTATTTTTAATATTATTTTTGTTTTATATATCTTCTACAATACATGCGACTAATGCTGTGAATGATGTGCATGCCTGTAAGTGACTTGTTTACATAGGATCTTTTCTAGATGTTTCTTTATAATATTGATGTGTAATTGAGTCGTTGGTGTGCCTTGTTAATAAATAAATAAATAGAGAGGGAGTGACAGATAAGGTTGCTAACATTCTTCGGAAATACGCCATAAAGACTGTCTTCACTCCTTTCAGAAAAGTGTCACAGATGCTGCGCTCGCCGAAGGACAAGTTTCCGGTGGTAAAGCCCGGTGTTTAAAATAAGATTGTAGTTGTGGCAAGTCATACATCGGTCAGACGAAGCGTACGGTTGCTTGTCGAATTTCAGATCATATCAGGGCGGTACAAGAATAATGACACCCAAAATTCGGCCATAGCTCAACACCTCTTGAAATCAGGATTGAACCACTGGATTGAGTTACATAACCCTCAGGTAATTTCGACAGAACGCCACTATATCCTTAGACTGGAGAGGGAAGATATCGAGATTACCAAATATAAAAATTTCAACCGGGAGGATGGGTTTCAACTGTCGAGAGCTTGGAATCCAGTGGTTCAGCTTTGTAAACCCCGAAAAAGTGCCGTAAAAAGTTCGCGAGCGGACACAGTGAGTTTCGTGTGTCGGGAATACAATCGAGATGTGAGTGACAATAGTAGTGGTACCAAGTGCAAAAAACGAACAAGAAAGAGGGTAGACCATTTGTCTCCTCATAAACACTCACCCGCAATAACTTCAGTTTACCCGTGATCATGGTGCTTGCAACAGCACTGAAATATCGGAAACTCGCTACAAACAGTAAACATGGTAAATATCCCGCTTATAATGTTAATGTTAGTGACCATGACAGTTTAAAAACTTATATTAGTGTAGATGTCCATAACTCACACCATTTTCGCCGCAGGAACTACAGAACCCCACCTGCTACGTCATACACGCACGCCGGATATTAACTCATGTATATTCTAATAATAAGATAAAACAGGATATCATAAATAAAAGTCAACTCTCATGTTTGTGAAACCCAAGAAGATCTTGAATCTTACAGATTCGGCATTTAGAGACATAAATACAGGTTCAGTTTTCATAGCAAAGTTCGGCCTTAATGAAGCGTCTAATAACATAGGTCTACGTAAAATCAAAAGCTTTTATTACTAATTAGAAGTTCAACAAATTACTCGATGAAATGAAGCCGTTTGTCTAATAAAGGAATTATACTAATGATCTCTCTCTGTGATCTTTTATAGCCTAAAATCACGCTGCAAATATCTGAAGTTACTTATTTATTTTTGATAAACCTAACTTAACTTTCAGGAAGCCCAGTGGTAAAGGCCAAGCCTTACAAGTTTTAGGTCGGCTTTACTTAGTTTAAATTATTTCATCACCACTGGTCTCAAAACGATGCAGGAGACAACATCATGAGGCATGTTGTCCTAGAACCAAAACTTCGAAGACATATGACACCCACCAACCCGCACTGGGCCCGCATGGTGGATTACGGACTTCGGCCCATTCACTCACAATGAGAGGAGGCCTGTGCAGTGGAAAAATACAAGGCTGATGATGGCGATGAACTTAATTTTTATGAATGATAGTAGTAGTAGATATAATATAGTAGAATATATTGCTTTAAGATTACCTGGCACAATCTAGCCGCAAATATCTGAATTAAAAAGGTTGTAAATAACGTTTAAAATATAAATAATCCCAGATATATAAGTTTTAAGTAAATGCAATGGCATTGGAAAGAGAGTCATGCAGAATGTAGGAAAAACAATGTTATACAATTTTTCTATTATTTTATTGGTATTTTTTGTTCCTCTTTATGTTTTTTATTTTTTGTTCCTCTTATTACCTGGCTACCTTTAAATTGCGACTAACTGAAGGCTGACTGATACGAATCCACGATACAGAAAATCCTAGTGTAATTCCTTACTTTAAAAAAAATACAATTTACTATGCTAGATGCGGCCAGACAACCCTGCAGTAATCTGTTCTACTATATCTACTAACTAATAGCATAATTCATAAAAATCAAGATTTAACAAAGCAGATACCATCAGATTTTTGCAGTGGGATCTCGGAAATAAAGTGTGTACAAGGGATGAACTTTATTAGAAGATAAAAGTTTTTCATTTTCCTTTGTTGGCAGTAGACTGTGCAAGTTCATAAAAAGCTAATTAATATGATATTGCTGGTTTTAGAATCTTGATTAGTTAATGAGTACATATTAATTAAATATGTTTATATAATTTAGAAGTCTGCTATATAAACAAGTTAACATATTGATCAAACTATGTAATATATTATTTTTGAAATGGACGATTTTGATCCGATGAAAAGTAAGCTGAAACTTAAAGTTGGGTTATTCAAACCGGTAGGCGTCAAAAAGGCTAGGCGCGACCCCTCATGTTCAACACGACTTATTTGTTAAAATATATTTATTTATTTATTTTAAACAATAAATCGGCTTAATCGGCAAAAGCCCTTACGAGCGGCTCCTCCTCGGGTTCCTCTTCGCTTCACTATGGGTGACCAAGCCACAGCTACTGAGCCCCTCCCCCGGTGGCCGTCGGGAGCATGGCCGTCCTGCAAGCACTAAACAGCCACACGGTTAACTCCAGGCTGACATATGAGTGTCACCAGCGCCTGAACAATGAATTGTTTTTGACCAAAATCATGCGCATACCAGTGCAGTCCGTCTTGAAAGCAGGCCATTCAATATACTACTGTTTTTTTCTATAATAATAAACACCTAAATAATTTGGAAGAATAAAAAATATTTTTTAGTTATTCAAACTTCTTCATGTAGCTACTACTTCCTACTCACACTTGACTATAATTTTTTCGATAATAATTTTGAAAAGAGCCTAACTCTAATGTCAGATGTCAAAAATGTCCACAAAACAGAAAAAAAAAATTGAAAGTAATGTGTATTAAAACAATAATACATTGAGCTTCCGAAGTTTAGAGAGTGCCATCGTCTATCTATTGTTATTTTTTCGCCATTACTTTTTGTCGACAACGGAGCAGCTAAATTTTAAAGAATTGGCACAGTTTCAGTCCCATCAAAGTCCCGCAAGGCTCTAAAATATAATAGTACAGTCTATGACTCTAAAATAAATGTGGTCTCGGCATCCTGAGAACCAATATTGAAGTTTATCTTAAAAAAATCTGTTGAGCTCAATATTCTAGACTTTAATTTCACTCCTAAAATACAATTACCATTACATGCAGTTTTCAAATTGATTTGTATATCAAACCGAAAATGTTTTTGAAATCAAACCTGCTTCAGAATTTTTTTGATTGAGAAAAATGTAATCCAACGAGTTTTGAGATACTAATTTTAATAAAGCAATGATGTATCTATCATACATATTTTTCGCGGTGCCCTTCAATTCGCTGATTTGCCAGTTCAAACCGGATTCTCAAACACGCAACATTCTGATAAGAGCCCCTTAAGGGGGACACCCTTAAGGAGCTCTTATCAGAAAGTTACGTTGATGGAATTTTACGAAGAATGATCGACTATGTGCTCTTATAGTCGATCATTCTTCAATAAAAACGTAGTATGGCAATTACTCCACCGTTTGAAGGGGTACGTTCAAAAAAATATGTCATGTTTTCCCATCATTATCTAGCCCTATATGGAAACAAAAAAAGTAAAAGAAAAATATATTTGAAAGTTATGAGCGTCGAAAGTTCCATATTTCAACACAAATTTTATAATATATCATAAGAAGAAGGAAAATTGCAAAGCAGTCGAAATACACGGATAGATTAGTAGTTTAAAAATGCAAAGAATTTTATTTTGAACAGATATATTCAGTCTGATCTGTTTATATAATTACGCGCGCTCGTTTTCGTTCTAAATCATCATCCATCTCGCTACAAATTTGCAAAATTGTGTATTCTTACGCGCACTAGCTACTAGCACTTACTGTTCATCACAAACAAACAAACAAGACTTATTTATTTCAATTAGGCCATTAAGCGGCACTTTTGAACGTCAAAATTTGTATTTAAATGTAATATGATTCTACCGTCCATTTGGAAAAGTAGAGAAGCGGCACTAACGCCGCCACTTAATAACTAATGACATGACGTCACACAAATCCTGCATCGCGCAAGTAACTATTTGAACGTATACAACAGTCCGACGTCAACCGTCGGGCAGTAGCCCGGACCAGACACAACACCCATCTGGTCGGAGGATCCTCCCTTTTCTATGGAGGTTTGTGGGACTTTACACCCTGTTTCACTTCCCCCCAAACTGGTGACCCCGAGAATGAACGTCAGCGCAGCCTTCGTGCAGAGCTACCTCACCGTAACGTCATCACTTCCTCAAGCAGCGAGTCATCAGCCAGCCAGTACCCAAGTTATCTACGAGGGTATCCTGACCACCAGCATGCAGCAGACGCGCATTCCTGGTCATCATCCTCAACCTGCATCAACACTCCGACCCTCCGGAGCCTGCAGCAGCATCCAGACGCAATGGGACATCATCACCCTGACTCACTGGAGCATCATCCCCCTCACTGAAAATTCATCAACCCGACTCACTGGGGCATCATCCAGACGCACTAGGGCATCATCCAGATGCATTGGGGGGCATCATCCCATCACTGGAACCAATCTTCCACTGGCCTGGCAAGCATCACAAGAAGTACGGATGACTCAACCTACTTCGAACTACTACTAACTAACACAAGAACTTGACAAGGGTAACCACACAGTAGGCATTTTCCTGGACCTCGCCAAAGCTTTTGATACAGTTTCCATTCCCACCCTGTTGCACAAGCTTGAGACCATTGGTGTAAGAGGAACCCAGCTGAAACTCTTTAAAAGTTATTTGGAGTATCGTACCCAATGCGTAAAGATTGGCAATGTTCTCAGCGCTGATAAGAAAAACACGTCATTTGGCGTTCCCCAGGGAAGTGTTTTAGGGCCTACTCTGTTTTTGATATACATAAATGACCTTTGTAATCTAAAGCTAGAACACGGCATAATTGTATCTTACGCTGACGACACTGCTCTACTTTTTTCGGCTGAATCAAAAAATTAAGTTTACAAACTTGCGCAACATGGATTCAATATTGTAAACAATTGGCTTCAACATAACTAACTAACACTAAATGCAGATAAGACTAACTACATTAGATTTTCGATGCGCAAACAGACAACTAATATTGCCCCAACGTTGTATGCTCATTGTTGTGCGGGCTCTACCGATAGCCAGTGTGGGTGTCCCAATATCAATAAGGCAAATACAATAAAATACCTGGGTATCATCATAGATGAAACCCTTTCCTTAAAACAGCACATAGAAGCTTTATATAATAGAATTCATAAGCTAATTTTCGTATTTAAAAAGCTTCGATATATTGCAGACCCACGACTAATTAGGCAAGTTTACTTTGCTCTATGTCATTCAATTTTGACTTACTGAATTACCTCATGGGGTGGAGTTGGCAAAACTTTGTTGCTACCCATCGAGAGAGCGCAGAGAGCGATCCTCAAGGTGTCTACTTTCCACCCGTTCCTATTTCCCACTAACCTCCTCTATAAATCTTGTGAAGTACTAACAGTTCGACAATTATTCATAATAAGCATCGTATTAAAACAACACGCAGCCCTCCCTTATCGCAATGAATATACTAAAAAAAGACGGAAGATGAGAAGATGTAGTTTGCTTTCAAAAAAGTACGAAACATGCATTCACAGACAAATTTTACCTGTTCCTCGGACCACTACTCTACAATAGACTAAACGTAACAGCAAACATTTATTCCCTAAATTATTGTAACTGTAAGAAAATTCTCAAAGAAACTTTACAATGTATGTCCTATGAAGACACAGAGAAGTTATTACTTATACTAAAATAGGTATTGTGTGTATTTTATGTATTTTTATATTTTAGTATCTTAGATGTTAGAAAATAAGAATTTTATTATATTATTTACAACCTTAAAATAATTACCTAAGACTACCTTATATTTGATTTTCAGTGATTATTTAGAAAAAAATATGTACTCTTTTCGCCTGAAACACAGGATTACCTAGTTCAGGCACATAACACATGTGAACTTAACATAGATTTAAGCAAAAATTGTAATTATTGTTTTACCTAATGATTTTAAATAAATAAACTTTATTATTATTTATTTATTATTATTTATTTCTGCTGAAATGCAAGCTGAAGTCGTCGCATTGCAGAAGTTGAAGGAACATCCTTGGCTAACCTGACAATGAACATGAATTCTTAGTAGACAGAGATGCCTGCAATACTGGAATCGGCGGGGTGTTATCTCAATGAAAAGGAGATCAAAGCAAAGAATTTAATTTTGTTAGTTAGATATTTTGTATGGTGCCAAAACACTATTTTTGACATAAAAAAATTAAGTTCTTGGGTCATTTAAAAATTTAAATGTGCAAAGGGAAAGGCTTTTTATGTTATAAGATTGTCTTCATTCAACAAGGTTGTGATGAATAATTAAAATAAATCACTTTTATTTTTCTTCTTGTGGCCTTTTATTCAAAATATGAATGTACTTGTGAGAAATATTTTATATGCTAAAGGGACTTATGTGCTTCTAGTCCTCTTTGGTTTATAGTTACCACAAAGTTAAAATAAATAAGACGTAGGAAATTCAAATACGCATCGAAAGATATATGACACAAAAGCCTTGAAAGTAAGAGTACAAAAAAACAAACAAAAATTTAAATGTTCTTTTTTTAATTAGATCTCCTGAAATAATCTTAATTTTGGTTTGTGGCACTTTAGTTTATAAGCAGCGATATATGCAGAATGCACCACGACAGATGGGCCAGTTTCGTCACGCAGCTGTTAGGGCCAGGAGACGGGTGTCGTCGCCGAGGGAGCCCTAGGAAAAGCTGGCGTGACTACTAAGCAATTACTGGTGACTAGCCAAAGAAGGTAAAACATCGGGCAGATTGGCAGGCTTTGCCCAGCAGTAGGACAATATAGGTTAATAAAAATCTATTATTGGCGGTTGCAAAAGCAGTTGCAAATCATGTTGATTTGACCTGTTAATAGTTGATGTTTTAAATAATTTCTGACAGGCAGAAGGCGTCTAATCTGTCTATACTACATACATATTTACTTCATTCTGATAGCGATTTTAATCAACATTGTGGATCAGTTTATTTACAAAGACATTATTTTCATTTGTAGCACTGTTTCAGCAAAGCTCCTAATGATAACACAATTACATTCAAGGTAGCAGTAAATGTATTTTTCTCGAAACGAGGACTGCATTTGCGGTGAACGTGACCAGAAAGCTGGACCAGCTTCATGTAGGCGGCGCAACAAATTCACGGCTGAAACTGCTGATACAAGAATAATAAAATGGACTTCTTATTTGTATTGTATCAGTGAAGTTACTGTGATGTTATGTTTTCTTTACATCAGTTTTGTTGCATCACGATTTTAGGTTTGCTACTGGGTTTATGAACCTTGTTTCTCAGTAACTGTGTTTAGATTTACTACAGCCTAACATCTAACGTGATCTCTAAGTCAACATTTTGGACACCCAAACTACCAAGTCCAAGGAGCATTTTTAGCTGCGACACTTGCCTTCTCTCTGTGAGAGGGAATAGTCCATAATGTACCACGCGGGCCCAGTGTAGGTTTGTAGAAGATACATGTCTTCGAAGTTTTAGTTCATTCATAATTTCCTCACAATGTTTTCCTTGCCCTGTTTTTAGAGGTGGTGGCCCAGTGGTTATGGATCCAACGTACGTTGTGGGATCAAGGAGAAATATTTCCATGTTACAGCATTAGTACTATGGGGGGACAACGTAGGCCCGACAATAAGTCTTAAGTAAACTAAAAAGAAAAGATTATATAATATAAACACATCAACACGGTCTAGGGATATTTAAAAAAAAGCGAATTACTATCAATGTGTTAATTATTTATATGACATGTATGTATTTAAAAGATAAGTTATTTAATATTCTACCATTTTTTAATAATGGTTAAGGTACTTCGATTAAAATTTCAGGATTTTATGGAAAAAAATGAAGCATAGACGGAAACCGTATATGAATTAACTTTTAATTTATGAGTAAAAACTGAAAAAAATAGAAAAATCATTTAATTTGTGTTTATAAACTTGAAGTTAGTAGTCTGAGAAAGCGCCCATGATGTTCATAACACATCGGCAACGATTCGGCATGCTCAGAACAAGGATGTCAATGTCTTGCTGCTGCATATTGTCCCATGTCCTTCTGAGGTGCGCAAAAAGTTGATCTTCTGTAGCCAGATTTTCAGGAACTTCCTTCAGAGCTCTTCTTTGCAGCATATCCCACGCATGCTCAATGGGATTTAGATCTGACGATTGAGCAGGCCAGTCTAAGGCCCTAACATTGTGTGTATGTAACCAAGCTGCTACCGTTCTCGCCGTGTGTGCCCGGGCATTGTCGTGCATGAGCAGGAAATCTTGCCCTATTTGTATTCTGTGGGGCAAGATTACGGGCCCCAGCACCTGTTGGACGTATCGTTCTGCCGTCATATTGCCCCGCACCCAAACGAGATCCGTCCGTCCTTCAAGACGAATTCCTGCCCAAACCATAATTGTTCCTCCTTGGTATGGGTGAACTTCCTGAGGGTTCTGAAGACGGCTCCATCGTCCAGGAACTCGCCAAACACGCGTCCTTCGTGAATCTAGATGGAAGCCGAACCTGGATTCATCCGTGAACAGCACATTGGACCATTGCTCACGGCTCCAGTCCACGTGGTTCCGAACCCATTCTAATCGTCGTCCACGATTGCCTCTCCGTAAAGGTGGGACCCGGAGTGGTCTACGAGAGCGTAGATTGCTTTCATGCAGTTGCTTTCTTACAGTTTGGTCACTCACAAGCACTTGGTGTTCCACTCGCAGCCTTTGGACCAATTGAGTCGCCGTTACATTTGGTTGAGCTCGCGCAGTAATTTGCAAAAATCGGTCTTGTCTGGGGGTAGTGATGCGTCTTGGCCCCCGGTGCCTCTCCGCTACTTCACCTGTGGCACGATAGCGTGTCCACAATCTTGAAATTACATTTTGGTGGGTCCCTATGGCCTCAGCAACATTACGCTGAACAGACCCAGCTTCCAGCATTCCCACAGCTCGTAACATCTCCGCCCTCGTCAAATGTTGGCGTTGCATGGCTACAATACCTCAATTTTAACTTTATCTTTCGTTTAAAAATGAAAAAAATCTGTAACTAAACGTAATTCGTATTTTTTTTCTAAATTTCGCACAAATGAAAATTCCCTCTCCTACACATCAAGACATTTTTATGCCACCGAAACAAAAGAATTTTCAAAAATTTGAATTTGGAATTAGTCTGAGATAAATTACAAACAAATCGGTGTATAAAAGATTCCAATGCGGCCAGTACTTTTCGAGTTATTTAATTGAGTATGAAATATCCCTAGACCGTGTTGATGTGTGTATAAAAAAGGTAACAAATGTTAACTAGCATCTAGAAGGCCTACAATATTCACACATTCATAAAATAATCGGTAAAAGAATCTATACAAAGGTAAAAAAATATAACAAGACTAAATTTAACATGTGGCACAAATGTTGTTATCAGTACTGTAACTATTCTTAGCAAAGGGCTATAAAGGTGATTGAGAATCATTGTAAAAAGTCTAATTAAAAGAAGAAAAACACAAAAAGAGAAAAAATGAGATTGATAATAGTTAAGAGACATCCACATATTTGTGCCGTTTATGAGTTACCAGGGAAGCCGCATGCGCAGAAGGAAGTAGTGCGCATTAGGTTTTAAAATTTATTTTATTTCATCACCATTTACAACATTGTTTAAAAAACTTTCAGAATTTATTTAATAAAAAAGTTGTTCTGTATACTTAGCTCGTTTTTTTACCCTAGTTTTTCCGTAATAACTAAAAGCAATATACTTGTCGCCTTAAGGCTGGCCGATAGATGAAAACCATCGGGAAGTCAGGATGTATTCCCTTAGGTTAAGACATCGTGTGTGGGCAGGTCGGTGGTATAATCGTGCAAATTAAATCACAGAAATTGTTCGATACACTGGGTTTATTTTAAATAGTCACAGTTACAATCTTGCTTACTAATATTACGAATTGACACTGATTCTACGAAGTCTTAGCTCCAAGGCCATCCGTACTCAACTGCTATTTTCTTCTGTCCCCAATACACAAGTGGTTAGAAAAAGCGCGCCAATGCGTAGTTGTTCATCCTTTATTTTTATTTTATTTTATTTATTTGGCTCACCAACAATTGGGGCTACAGATACAAAGATATGAGATACATCCAATATACTTATAGACTAGTGTACCAATTTCTTACAGGTAAGCACATCAGGCATTACTTATTTTCCGATTGACATTGGGCAATTGACATTGGGCGCCTGATTACAATTAGATGAGTTCTTATACTCGTCCAATTTCAAGCAGGCACACATAATCATGCTATCGATTAAACTCTTGATTAAAATCGAAGTCAAGATCACATTATATCAAATCAAAGTTAAAATAAAAATCAAAATACAATCAATGCAATAGTTAAAATCACAAATAAATTCAAAAAACCATCAAAATCAAAATTAAAATAACAACAAAATCAAAATTAAATTGAATGCAATACAATTTAAAATTTAATTATAGGTATTCAAAACAAAATTCTATTCTATTCCATTCGACACCAAAATGACTTTACAGATTTTTGTACATAATATTGCGGAACCTACCAAGTGAGTTGGAGTGCATATCAACAAGGTCACTGTAGCTATTTAATAACTTGCAAAGGCGGTGGATAGGAGAATTAGCACCAAGGACAGTTCTGCGAAAAAGAGGACACAATGGGGTTATAGGAGCTCGTGGGCTTTTTGTGGATACATGAATTTTGATCCTGCTCAACAATTGGGGACAGTCAATTTTACATCTCAAAAATTTAAATAAAAACGATGTATCCAATAAATCTCTTCTCTTCTGTAGGGATTTAATCTTGAAATGCAAGAGTCTCTCTTTATACGATCGTTTCTTTTTAGCTATTCCGGAAGAGTATGCTAAATGCCACATAAATCGTTTTTGAACCCTTTCCAATCTCAGAGTGTGGGTGGCATAGTGAGATCTCCAAACAGTGCTGCAATATTCTAACGAACTGCGGATCAGACAATTATAAAGCAGAATCTTAGTCTTATTGCGACGAACATTTCTTATGACAAACCCAAGCATTCTGGAAGCTTTTCGAACTACATTTTCAATGTGGGGTACAAAAGTTAACTGCCTACCGAACAAAATTCCCAAGTCTCTTATTTGTTCCACTTCCTGAATTAAGTTGCCACCAATATAATAAGCAGATCTTGTTAATTTAGTTTTTCTGTTATATTTCACATGGTAGCACTTACTGATATTTAAGCTCATATCATTCTCATCACACCACTTCACTAATGTGCCAATATCTCTCTGTAGCAGCTCAACATCAAGGTCTGATTCAATTATTCTGTAAAATTTTAATTCGTCAGCATACATGAAACACTCAGAGAACTTCAACTCATTGGGGAGATCATTACTAAATACTAAATAAAACCGGGCCAACATGTGTTCCCTGTGGGACGCCAGATGTTACCATGTGGCAATAGAAAATTTAAAATCGTCAGCATACATGAAACACTCAACGAACTTCAACTCATTGGGGAGATCATTACTAAATACTAAATAAAACCGGGCCAACATGTGTTCCCTGTGGGACGCCATATGTTACCATGTAGGTGTTTGATTGGTAGCCATTGAGGGCAACATAGAAAGTACGATCATCGAGATATGATTGAAACCAATCAAGGAAAGAGCCAGTTACGCCATAAGCAGATAATTTATGCAGAAGTATATTATGGGGCGCGATATACGCGATCAAATGCTCTACTGAAATCAGTATATATCACGTCAACTTGTTTCCCAGAGTCTATGGCACTTGTTAGGGTCTCCATGAAAGTCACCAGGTTTGTGCATGTAGATCTGGAACTCACAAAGCCATGTTGGGAGTTAATAAGGTAAAGCTTCAAATGAAACTGTATGTAGGAACAAACCAAGGAGTCAAAGACTTTGGCTAGGGTAGATAAAATTGAAATTGGCCTATAGTTACACACACACACCTTTTTCCTCCTGTGGCAACACTACAGCTAACAGCTGATTTGAATTTGTCCTAATAATTTTAATTTTAAATAATAGATTTCCTTTATAATAAGGCCTATTTCCAATTTCTTAACTAGTTTTAAAGCGTAATTAAGTGTTTTGTGCTAAATACAGACACTACAAGTGCAAAATAAGTGTTGAAATTTAATTGTGTTTCGTTGACAGTTACCGGCTCAAGCGAATGTTACTTTTTCGCCTCGGTATCAGGTACAATACTATATATTTTACTTGATATTGGATTGTTTGCGTTTTAATATTTTGCCTACAATTAATTGGATCACTTTTATTGAGGTTACAAGTTGATGCCAATGACCTATAAAACGTAAACATAACCTTAATTAGTTTGGTGTCAGAACTTCTTTGTTAACTATCTAAATTTCATTTTTCCGTTCAACTAATCATCTGTTACACATTCCACTACTCTTTTCCAACATCATCTTTCTTCTCTTTAGTCATGATTATGACTCGCAGCGCGCGGGCTCGCCTAGAAGAGACCAAACTCAGTCAGGCTTTGAGCGAATTAAAGGCGTCTCAGGAGTTCTGTGACCAACTGATAAGGGAAAAAGATGAAAATGAAATAGAGTTCCTTAGGGTCCTTGACAGGAATAGTAAACTGAAAACAGAAATGGCTCAGTTATATATTCAACACACTGATGCCATAGCAGCCCGGGACAGGCTCCAAATTGTTGTGGACGGGTTCAGCCAGTGTAGCAATGAGTATGAACAAGCTCTTAGTCACAATTATTTACTACAACAGCAGCTACATGAGGCTCAAAGTCAGATTGAACATCTTGAAACAACAAATCATAACATCACTGCCTCGTTGAATCAAAGTCTATTCAATGAATTGGTGCCTGTTGCCCCATCAATGGTTACTGCAATAAACCCCTCTTACACACTAGATTTAACAGGTCATGATGATTCAAAATCAATTAAATCATTGAGGGTAGTTACTAGTAAAAATAAAATAAAAAAGTACATTAAAATTAACAAATACATAGTTAAAACTAAGATAATGATCAAAAAACAAAGGTTTTTCATCAAAAATGTAAAACTTAATAGAGAAAGGTTGCATCTACTTAAACAATTAGATATGTATTCATTTAATTTAGAAAAAAGTACTAGAAAATACCAAACTGACACAGAAGACTTGCGGTATGAACTTGACCATCTACAGGAGAAACTTACTTCTATGACCATCAAATATACAGCCTCTGAAAACCAAATGAGGGAATATATATTGGCAATGAATGAGCTGGTAAGCTCACAAATTAACAAATGTGATCATTGTCAACCACCATCTGTTGAACCCACACCGGACCATTCATTGACAATATGTGATGCCACCATACCGCAGTCTAGTGCAAGTTTGCCATTAGAAATTACTAACTGTTTGCCTGAAAAGAATGTAAATACAGAAATAGTATTATTTTGTGATGAAATTGGAAAGGATTTAGGCCACTTGTTGACAAATAGATATCCAGGACACTCAATAATGAACTACTGTATGCCTGGCTGTTCTTTATTTGACATAATGAAAAAAGTTATAAAATGCAATTTTAACCAGGATACCACATTATTAATATTTATTGGTAATAGGGGTAATGTGAACAAAGGAGAATTACTCCAACATTATAGAACTTTGTGCAACCTTAGTTTAAAAAAAAATGTGATGTTCACTTTCCCATACAGCCAAAGTTTGCCACAGGAAGAAAACAATCTTAGATATGAATTGAATAGGACATTACATAATTTAACATATAGTAGTAATTTATTCCATTTAATTGACACTAACAATTATGTTGGTAATCACTTTTATTTGACAAAAGATAATTTTTTCATGGATAGGTACTTTCTTTCAAAGTATTATAAAAGACAGATAGCTGTGTCGCTATCATATTATTACAGCCAAGAATTTGGCTAAACAACTTGCTTCTATTGAGCAATGCCAAGGAATGTTATTTAATTCAGCCAATGATTTGGTATCAGAAATTGATATTGATAATAATTTAAATTAGAAATTAGGATAATAGGGACAACCTCTTGCAAAATTATACAGGACAAAAATTGCAAAATAAAATCAAATAAAAATTTAAATTCAGTAAATAGTATTAACCTGGTGCATCAAAATATTCAAGGATTTATGAACAAAGATTTAGAAGTAGAATTATTTATGAACTTTAACAGTATTGATATTCTTTGTATAACAGAACATTGGCTTAAAAGCCACCAGTTATTGTTCAATTTTAATAATCACCAGGTTGGTAGTTCATTCAGCAGAGTTAATGCTATACATGGTGGCTCATTGATTTTAGTAAGTAACCAGCTTAAATTTAAAGACCGTAAGGATATTGTGAGCCTATCTGTTGAGTAGACAGTTGAAATAGCTTGTATAGAATTGGAGCAGTTTATTGTATTAAGCGTATACAGACCGCCTTCAGGATTGTATGACTGCTTTGAAAAGGTAATGGATGAAGTGTTACACAAGATTTGTAACTCGAATAAATCCATTATCACTTGTGGTGATTTTAATGTTAATTTATTAGAAAACTCAGGTTCTTGTAGTAAAATAATAAGTCTGTTTCAGTCCTACAATCTTGTAAACCTATTTTTGGAGCCCACAAGAATAACCCCAACTAGTGCTACATGCTTAGATAATATTTATACTAATGTTATACCAGTCCACAAAGAAATTATAAATTTACTAGATTCTGATCATTGCGGGCAGAGGATTACTATACCAAACCAAAGCAACAAAGTGGCTAAAAAGGATATCACTGTTAACCCCAAAACTGCAAGTCGCTTGGCAGCTTTTAAAGTTAAACTCATTAATAAATTACCAATTTTGTCAATTGATGCTGATCCTAATCTTCTATATGATGTTTTTTTTTGTATATACTGTAAACAATTTAATTCGACCTTTGTTCCAAAGACTATTTCCGTTAATAATAACGCATCATTCAGTGATTGGGCTACCATTGGTATTCATAATAGTAGAACACGGCTTTATGAGCTGTACAGTGAAAGGACTTATGTAAACACTGCTGAATTTAATTTATATGTTAGAAATTATTCAAAATTATTTAAAAAAGTTTGTTGTTTGGCCAAGTCGCGTTATTTGAGCTCGAAGATTAAAAACAGTAGTAATGTTATTAAAACGACTTGGAATATTATTAATAGTGAAACAGGAAGATCTGGTAACCGAAATATTGACTACGGCCTGTCTATTAATGGCAACATCATAAAATCAGACTTACAAGTCGCAGTGGTCTTTGAAAATTTCTTTTCAGATATTCCCATTTCAACTACTAAATACTTATACTCATCACCTTCTGTTGCTGAGTCTTTGCTAAAAGAAAATGTTAATGTTTGCAATTCGGAATTTCGTTTTGAACATATTACTTGTAAAGACATAATTAAAACCTTTCACACTTTAAATGTTAAAAAGACTGCAGATCTGTGGGGTCATTCTGTAGAAGTTGCTAAGACTATGTCGACATATGCGTATTGACATTGTCGCACCTAGTTTAGCTATTATCTTTAATAATTGTATCGACTGTGGGGAGTTTCCTGACCTTATGAAAAATAGTAAAATAATACCTTTGTTTAAATCAGGTAGTACATCAGACCCTACAAATTAAAGACCTATTTCAGTACTACCTACGGTTAGCAAAATATTTGAGAAATTAATTTTAGAGCAATTGCAAAGATTTTTTAATAAACATAAATTATTACATACCAAACAGTTCGGTTTTACAAGGGGTCGTTCAACTACTGATGCCGGTGTTGAGCTTTTAGGACATATTTATAATGCATGGGAAGATAAGTGCGATGCCTTGGGAATCTTTTGTGATTTGTCCAAGGCATTTGATTGTGTTTTTCATGAAACGCTAATCAGGAAACTCCGCCACTACGGGATCCGGAACAGCGCTCTAGATCTTCTTACTTCATATTTGAGTAATAGGATTCAGACCGTTGACGTTAATGGAAAAAGATCTCCTGGATCTATGGTAACAATGGGCGTCCCGCAGGGCTCGATTCTTGGTCCTTTCTAGTTTCTTATTTATATTAATGACTTGCCTTACCTCATAAAGGATAACCATGATATAGTGTTGTTTGCGGATGATACTTCACTTCTGTTTAAACTTAAACGTCAGCAGCTGGATACTGACGATGTAAATAGCGCGATCTCAAAAGTAGTTCACTGGTTCAATGTTAATAATTTACTTCTTAATGAAAAAAAAACCAAATGCATTAAGTTTACCCTACCTCACGTTAGGCAGGTGAAAACCGATGTGTTGATAAAGGGCGAAGAATTGAATCCTGAAAATAGCACAGTATTCTTAGGCTTAACTTTGGATGCTAAGCTTCAGTGGGGCCCACATATAGATAAATTGTCAAAGAAGCTAAGCTCCGCAGCATATGCTGTTAGAAAAATTCGTAATTTAACTGACATAGAGACAGCCCGTTTAGTATACTTTAGCTATTTTCATAGTGTAATGTCGTACGGTATTCTGTTGTGGGGAAATGCCGCCGACATCCAGACTATCTTTGTTTTGCAGAAAAGAGCTGTTCGATCAATTTATAAATTAAGCCCGAGACACTCTCTCAGAGAGAAATTTAAGGAGATTAATGTAATGACTGTGCCTTCTCAGTATATTTATGAAAATCTTTTATATGCCCATACAAATATAAAATTGTTTAAAAAATACAGTGATATCCATAACATAAATACTAGGAACAAACACAAATTTGTAGTACCTACAACAAGGCTCAAGAAAATAGGTGGCTCGTTTAGATGTCAATGTGTACGCTTTTATAATAAGCTTCCAAGCCACGTACAAGATCTAAGTCTTAATAAATTCAAGTCTTTCATTAAACGTAAGTTGTGCCAGAAAGCGTTTTAATTGAGGACAAAAAGGCTTGGGATTGAGCTGCTCCAATTAATTTTGTTTTTTTATTATATTTTGCACTATGCATTTTGTTATTATAAAAATTATATTTTTTTTTTTTTTTGGTTTTCTTGCAATGACAAGAATATTTACTTTTTAAAGTATTATATTATTTTATTTTAAATATTGTGAATGTGAAGACTATGTGGATATTTTTTTATTTTTTTTTGATTTTATTTATATTTATCTTAGTTTTTAATCATGGTCTGGCAGTTTGAGTAGTTTATGCGGCCTACCCGAATGTCCTTTCTTTAGTATTGTTCGTCGAATCGTTGAGCTCCTTAAATTCTGAGTTGAGCTGCTCGGTTATTGACAAATGCGTGCACTGACTGGACAGGTCCACTGAATCTGGCTGGTTCTTTCCTCAAAAGACCATTTCAGACATAGTCTACATGGTCTTCACATGATCTAATCAAGATTTTGTCAGGACTTTAAAAGAGACTGTGACCTCTGAGTTTGTTTCGGCCTTTCTTCTCAGAGTAGTCACGAGGACAAAAAGGCTTGGGATTGAGCTGCTCCAATTAATTTTGTTTTTTTATTATATTTTGCACTATGCATTTTGTTATTATAAATATTTTTTTTTTTTTTTGTTTTCTTGCAATGACAAGAATATTTACTTTTTAAAGTATTATATTATTTTATTTTAAATATTGTGAATGTGAAGACTATGTGGATATTTTTTTATTTTTTTTTGATTTTATTTATATTTATCTTAGTTTTTAATCATGGTCTGGCAGTTTGAGTAGTTTATGCGGCCTACCCGAATGTCCTTTCTTTAGTATTGTTCGTCGAATCGTTGAGCTCCTTAAATTCTGAGTTGAGCTGCTCGGTTATTGACAAATGCGTGCACTGACTGGACAGGTCCACTGAATCTGGCTGGTTCTTTCCTCAAAAGACCATTTCAGACATAGTCTACATGGTCTTCACATGATCTAATCAAGATTTTGTCAGGACTTTAAAAGAGACTGTGACCTCTGAGTTTGTTTCGGCCTTTCTTCTCAGAGTAGTCAGATAGGAAACGCCGACCTCATCTAGTTTTAAAAATATGTTCCACATGTAAAAGTGTTTGTACAAACCAACTTACAGATATAAAATCATTTATCATAATTACGATCATTGCATTTATGAATAGGTGCCTTTGCTACCTTCCAAATATTTGGGAATATGCCGGAAGCAAGTGATCGATTGAATATTTGTAATAAAGGAGCCACCAGAGACGAAGCGCACATGGAGGCAAAGAAAGGAGAGATTCCGTCGGGCCCAGCACCATTTCGACGATCCAGTGATTTCATTATATTGAGCAATGCATCACTTTCAATCGTGGGCGCCGTCAAAGGTAAACTATAAGCTAACATGTCCTGCATGTATTCTGAGGAAGGTAACTTATGATTCAAATTATGTTGAGAGTACATGGAAGAGAAGTGAGCAGCGAACATTTTTGAGATACTGATGCCATCCGAAGACGATGTGTTGCCGTCAGTCATTGTTAGGGGATAAGAACTGGTGCCTCGATGCCCTTGAAAATGCTCACAAGCCCAAAAACGCTTCGGATCTTTAGTTATTACTGTTTGCAGGTCACTGATATATTTATTATAAATCGAGGCAGCCATAACTGAGCAACGTTTACTTAACAGCTTCAATTCAAGCTCATCGATGGGGTTCTTGTAGGTTCTGTATCGCTGGCGTATCTTTTCCTTTTCTCTCAAAGTTCTTAATATTTTTTTATTGAACCAAGGAGTTTATGTCTTATGTTTTCGTGTGGTAGGGGGATCTTGCATTTCTATAATATCCTTAATTCTATCGTAAAATATCCTGAGCATATAATTTACATCGTGAGTACCATCAAATAAAAGGTTCCAATCGATATCATTTAAGTGTTTTTTCAAATAATATCATAATCCAATCGGTAGAAATTTAGTCTTTTATTACTATTATAAGGAAGTCTTGTGTCTTTAAATGATTTTAAGTTAATTTCGATTGGAGGATGCAAAGCATCAACTATACTTAGGGGATTTAGAACAGGACATACGATAACGGAAGTTAAGTTAGTAAACGCAAGGTCAAGAACACGCCCTGACTTATTTGCTATACTGTTAAGTTGAGATAATTTGTTTACTTAACTAAAATCAGTTAACAAGTGACCAATACCTGGAGCCACATAACCACTATCCAACTCACTTACCAAGCTCCAATCAATATTACTTAAGTTAAAGTTACATACTATACACGACCTCAAACCCGACTGTTCAAATATGGTATTACAAGAGTCCGAGAAGTGTTCCAGGGTCGAACGATGTACAGCATGAGGCAAATAGACTGCGCACAGAGCTAGTTGACGGACAGACTTACGGATCGACACGGATTCTACGACGTGTTAGCTCTAAGGCTGTCAGTACTCAACTGTCATATTCTGCTGTCCCCACTACGCAAGTGGTTAGAAAAAGCGCGCCAATGCGTTGTTGTTCTTGCTTTGCCGCCAGATGGCGTGCTTGCGATTTGTTTTGACGTCCATACTATTGACTAAACCTGACACGGCCATCCTGCGAGACAGGTGTCCTCGTCTGTTCCTTATTGTCAGGTTTTAACAATGTATCGAATCATGTGGAAATCCTCATGGATGTCCTCATCCCTTGGGGAAAGCTGAGGGGTCTGTCAGACTCCTACTGACTTAATCCACATGGTGTTCTATAGGCCTTAGTTCCTCTTGAGAGGCGAGCGTGGAACACAGCACGTCGTCTTCTCGGGCCTCTCTCAGGTGACAGATTCCCCAAATCTATTACCCACAGGCATCGTCTTCTTGTCCTTGCTCCATGCCACCTCATGTTGTGTCGCGCCACACGTCCTCTTAGTCTAATCCAACCCTCCAGTCTCCCATCATACAAGGGATGCTTTTCTGAGACACAAAATTTCCAAACAGTATTTGCTCGTCCAATCCTGACTCAGACTGAGTCAACAAGTGAGAGAAAATTTTGGACACTAACAATCATGATCATTTAGATCTTTCTCTTTACCATTGCAAGGAACGAGTAATTCTAATTCCAATTTTAATAAAATAGCAACTTAATCATCGATTTGGTACCTAAAAGTATTAGGTACTTTTCTTCGTGATTACAAAGTCCAAATACCTCTGATTGTCATTAATCTGACATTAAATCAAGCAAAAGAAACCACTAGGTATCTTATTCACGATCTTTAGCTATCTCATAGCTATCTAATAGCTCTCCTAGCCATGTCATAGCTCTCCTAACCATGTCATAGCTCTCTTTACAATCACTATTGCTCTACTCGCACATCCCCACGATGTCGAGTCAACTCAACTCTCCGAACTCAGAACCTGTTCACACAGAGATTTATTTATTTATTTATTCAAAAATTATGTAAGTAACACCTTAACAGCTATATCGCCAATGCGATGTTACTACCACAAAGACATTAGGACTTATAGAAATACAATTAAAAATACAATAACATATTACAATTATCAATTAAAATACAATGAATCATACAATTATTAATACAATTAAACGCAATAAAAACACAATTAAATACCATTATAATACAAATCAAAATTCAATTAAAATCCATTTATCATATTATTAAACAACAATAAAATACAATTCAAATACCATTATAATGTAAATAAAAATTCAATTAAAATAATTTTTCAACATTTTCAATGCATTTCAGTGCTACTCTTGTGAACTTCATCAGAAATTTCAGTGAAATATATCTAACTCCCTCGATATAATATTTAAAAACCTTATGGCGTGCGACAAGGGGGCAAACTTGTTCAGGTTAGTCCTATAGGATACCTCCAGTAGCGTTGGCGTGGGGCGACGCGCGCCCCCGCAGCCAAGCGGCACTCACAGCCCCAGCTCCGCTAACAAATCGGGGTGGTGAAGCCAGCCGCGCAGCACCCGAAACACATAACTACACAGAGCAATGTCCCTCCGCACCGCCAGCCTGCTGTACCCTACCATCCCTATTACAAAGAGACTCGGGTACATGAGTGGGAAGAAGGGATAGACACCGTACAGCTTCAAAAACAAAAAACGAGTGAATTTGTTTTGGATTCTTTCCACCATGATACTGTATTTAGCCTCATGGGGGTTCCAAACGATAGCACTCGTTTCAAGGCGGCTCCGTACCAGCGCATTGTACATAATTCTAACCACTGCCGTATTCTGAAAGTCCTTGCACTGTCTGAGTATAAAGCCCAGATTTCGGAAGGACTTGCCGCATATGTCTAAGATGTGCTCACGAAACGTTAATTCCGGAACCATCTCCACCCCCAGGTCCCGCATATGCGTGACTCGTGACATGACCACGGCTTCCATCTCATACTGATGCAGCAGAGGTTCCCGCGCGCGAGTGTAGCTCATTATACCGCATTTGGAAACGTTAAAACCTAACTTATTATCTACACTCCACTGCACCACCCTATCAATATCCTGTTGAAGCCGTTCACAATCCGAAGTATTTGCTACCGATAGGTACAACTTGAGGTCGTCCGCGAATAGCAAACACTTCGCCTCCCTTACGACTTCCGGGAGATCATTGACCATCAGAATGAAATCTAATGGACTGAAATTGCTACCCTGGCTCACCCCCGAAAACGTGAAATATGGCTTGGAGATGTATCCGCCGTATTCGACGTACTGCCGGCGATCACCAAGATAACTCGCGAAAAATTTCAGTAAGTGCGGCGTAAAACCAAATGCCGCAAACTTAGCCAACAGCACATCGTTGTCGACAGTGTCGAACGCCTTCCGAAAGTCGAAGTACGCGGTGTCCACCTGTCCCCCAGCGTCAACAACAGGCGCCAGGTATGTCATGAAAGACAACAAGTTACTCCCCGTACCTCGACCAGTCCGGAAACCGTGTTGAGCGTCGTTCAGTCGAGAAGCAACTTGATCTGAAATACACTTGTGCAACACCGATTCAAACACCTTAGCAAACGCCGACAGCACCGCCACCGGTCGGTAGCCACTGACATCAGTTCCCGAACCTCCCTTCGGAACTGGGATCACTCTAGTGATTTTCCAGTGGTTGGGATACTGACCCAACTTTAAAAACATATTTAAAATATGCAGTAATGGCCTTTCAAACACCGCACTACAGTCCTTTACTATATACGGAGGTATCCCGTCTGGTCCCGCCGAATACTTGGGCTTGAGGCGGCGGAGCGCGGTGCGCAGGTCAATCTGGCCAACGTGCACGTGCGCAGCGCCCGCGCTCGCGCCCGCCGCGCGTTCCGCCTCCTCTGGGTCCAGCGCCGGGCGCACCGCGTTATACACCGAATGAAAGAAGGAAGCCAAACATTCCGGACATTCTTCGTCACTCAACTCCTTTCCATCTTTTGTGACTCGAAGTTTGTTGCGTCTAGCACGCTTGCCTCTAACAAAATTCCAAAAAGATTTAGGATCGTTTTTAATATTTGTCTGTAACCTACGCTGGTAATTTTCATACGTTGACGCTAATTTATATTTAACTTGGGTTCGATAGTAAGAAAACCATTCATAATCGCTTTTGCAACCAGTAATTTTAAATAATTTATGATACCTCCACTTTGTTTTGATGTCGCGTATTAAATCAGATGTGTACCAGATTGGATACACATAATTGCTTTTATTCCCACTACATTTAATTTTTTTTGTTGGTGTGCATTGACTAATAGCTTCATTAACTACGCTATAAAAAAACTTTATTGCATTATCGGGATCCGAAAACTTATACATTGCCTCCCAATCTACTGATTGTAAAATACTATAAAGTCTGGAAAAGTTATATTTGGTAAAATTCCATTTCGGATCAATATCTAATACGGATTTCTCTTCGCAATGAGAATTCTGTTTGTGTACCGTCAATAGCTCATTGGATTGTCCTCCAAACTTCGCTGTCGCTATCAGTGGAGGATGCTGAACGTCAATATCCACCAACGGTTCACCCGACAGTTCTACCTCCATCTCACTCGCCAAAAACGAAGTCAGTACTAAGTCCAAAGTACGATTATTTATATTACTAACATTATTTACCTGCTGACATCCACAGAAAGCGTTTACATACTCCAAGTAACTTTGTACTTCCACTGTTGAAGATGGCATATTAAAATCACCCATCACTAATACATTCTCATAATTTACACATACAGTTTCTAAAATATTAAACAATCGCATATATTCATTACTGTCACATTTCGGTGGAATATAAACCACACAACATAAAAACAAACAATTATTGCCCAAGTGCACGGTAGCACAAACAATCTCAAATAAGGCTGAGTTCACATTGGCGATTGGAACACCCTTTAAATCAAAACGCGGCGATGTTGCTAAGAACACTCCTCCTTGCTTGCGCCCATCTGCTCGATCACACCGTAGTATTTTATAATCCGGTGGAATAAGTTCGCCATCATGGATTGAATCATTAAGGCCCGATTCTGTGATGGCAAAAAGGTCGTAAGAGGATGCCAACATATTTGTGAAGAAAGTCTTTGTTTTTGTTCTCAAACCTCGAACGTTCTGGTAATACACTAGAATGCATTTATTGCTGGCTTTGGTTACCTTGTGTCGGTTTACGGGAGTTCCGAAACCACACCCATTGGTTGAATTGGGCATTAAGGGGCCAGCAGTCTACGTTGTTCACCTTATCAAAAACTGATTCTGGGACTCCAATCATAAATGACGCGTAGTCTCTTTTGCTCTTCGGGATTAACTTTTCGACTTTAATATCGTCGGTACCACAAAATCCCGTCACGTGATCACTTATTGCCTTCTCAGATGTATCCGGATGTAGTGACCATACATGTAAAAACTTTTTTCTCTGAATACCTTGAATTGTAGCAATTTGCGCATTGCCGCCTTTTTTTATGGCATTAGCGATAACTTTCTTTGCATGCTTTTTGCTACTGACTAAATTCCATTCTTCAGATGAAATGTCTTCCCCCAAAGCAATCTCAGGAGTTTTCAATAAACACTCGCCGGTTTTCCGTGGTATGCTCGCAGCCTTATTTTTAGTTCGCTCAGTCGCACGGCGCGCACGTTCCGTCTCCTTTCTTTGCGGTTCTTTGGCATCACTTGCAATACCTGCCTCGCTCCCCCGCTGTGCAATGGGTATTCCGTCGAGTTTATCGATCTCACTCTTCGATGTATTTTGAACTTCGAACTTCTCAATTTTGATGGACAAAGCTGCAAGTACCCTCGTCTGTTCGGCAATGGTGCCGAAATTTTTTTCGTTCGTTTGCTGTTGATCGTCTAATTTCTTGTTTTGAGACTCAATCACAGCTGTTTGAGTCGTGATTTTTGCCGTCAACGCTGCCACTTTCTTCAATAAATCGTTGAAAGCCGTTTCCACGTTGAACTTGGACATTTTTACCGGTGAACGGAATAAAAAACACGGACGTAATTACGTACGGACGTTAAGACGTAGTTCAACATAACTCAACTTTCATTCAATTTAGTCTGTCCTATGTTACGTCAATTCATTATATACGTCTTCTACAATCTTAATTGGTAATTGAGCTTTTTGTGTCTTACTAATACGATCTACGCATAGTTATCAAAATTAGAAAATCAAAATTATTTCAATTTTCGTAATGAGGGCTTGACGATTCGATCGTCATCAACATTACCATGGTGACCTCACCTATCGCATGACCATGTGAGTTTACTTTCTTTTATCCTTGTTTCTCAATAGGAAATTTCTGTAAGGTTCCTAACACAAAAGTGAAACAGACTTACAGGTGCCATACAGGCTTATAGTTGTCATAAAGGCCAACAGTTGGCACACAGGCTCAGTTGCCACACAACGCTCGGCTAGTCCTGACCAAGCTAGTTAATTGGGTTCGTGAAAATAGGGAAATTTCAGAACTTTACTCTTTGACTAAATCATTACCCTGGTCCATGTACCACAGTCATTCCAAACAAACTTTAAAACTTCTGCTGCAGCAAAAACTGCCAAGCTTATAGAAACCCTCGAGTAAAAACCTCTAACGCCACGGCTCTATAGCCGACCAGCAATGATATTGCTCTCACACAACGGTCTCTCTGGACCCCGACCTCCACCAGAATCCACTGGTACGGTCAAACATAATACGGCCGATAGACTCAATTATTCGACATCTCAAGCTTACCCATCATCATTAAAATCCTTTTAACATCAACATCAACTGGTATCACCAGTTATTACTGTTGATGTACTATCAACAAACTATGACCCACTGGCATCTTCTTTAACCTACCGTGTTCATACTTGTAGGCTCTAAGCGTACCTATTTAAAGCTTTCGGTGTATAACGATTACTTGTCGTGGATTTAATACAGGGCCTATTTAGTTTTCGTACTAGAGTTTCCCCCGCAACAGTATTCAATAGAAAAAAAAGTTCAGACAATCAACAAATTGAACAACTAAACAAGGTAATAGTAACAATGCTGTTACAGTTTGTTGTAATTCAAAGGCAATGCATACTCAACTCATGAAACCTCTTCGTAGACACATCGCCACATGGTACGCATGAGGTGCGGTCCAGAATTTGTCTCATGATTAGACATCTTAATCAGATTTGGTTTCACTAACACTGTCATCAACTATGATGTCTAATTCTCAAGGAACTTGGTGATCGGGGATCCTTGTCACAATATCTATATAGTATTACGATAGTATACGTGTGCGTGTGTGCCGACACGTATGTGTGTGAACCGCCGCGCGCGCCCGCAAGCTCCATCTTTGCTAGTAATAAACGAAGCTCAGTACCAGACAGTCGTATTATTGCGCCCCGCGCATATCCTTACATCCATACATATCATTGGCGACGAGGTGATCGATCCACGCAAGAAACCAAAATGAGCACGTACCTGGGACACCTTACTGTATTTGACCACAAAACAAATGATTGGCAAATATATAAAGTTGACGCAATTTTTGAAAATAAACAAGGTCGATCAAGAAAATAAAAATGGAATTTTGCTGTGTCATCTCACGGAAGATACGTATCGTCTGGTGCTAAACCTAGCTTATCCAAAAGAGCTAGGAACATTGAGCTATGAAGAGCTATTATCATTACTCGACGGCCATGTTAAAGCGAAAAAGTGCACATTTGTGGACAAGGCGAAATTCTTTGGTGCCAGCAGAGAAACAGGCGAAACCGTTGGAGAATGGGCGGCGCGATTAAGAGGTTTGGCAACTTACTGCGACTTCGGCACCGCTCTAGAAACGAACTTGAGGGATCGTTTCGTCCTCGGCCTGAGTGCAGGACCAGAACGCGACAAGCTTTTCGAGCAGAGCCCGTCGACGCTTACGTTGTCGCGGGCTATTGAAATGGCGGAACAGGCTGCGTGTGCCAAGGAGGCAAGGGCTATGTTGGGCAGCTTGGAGCCCATCGCAATCAAGGAGGAACCAGTTTACCGCGCGAAGTTCCAGGGACAAGCTAGCCGTGGACGTGGTGCCGCCGGTGGTGCTGATGCTGCAAACCGCCGCGATACGGACCGTTGCGAGGTTTGCGGCATGAAGAACCATAGTGGTGATAAGTGTCGCTACAAAGGTTATACGTGCCAAAAGTGCGGGTTAAAAGGCCATTTAAAAAAAGTGTGCGGTAACTCAAGGGGCTCCACACGTATTTAACACGTAGATTCGTCCAAGAGAGACGGCGGTGACCAGCCCCAAGGCCAAGGTTGTGAGGAGTGCCAGAATTTTAATATAAGGTACGATGCCGTTAACCCTATTCAAATTGAATTAGTATTAGGTGACCAACTTGTTAAAATGAAACTAGATTCCGGATCGGGTAGCACTGTCATTTCCGAAATTTTTTACAATGCAAGGTACCCAAAATTCCAGGTACAAAATTGTAATGTAAAAATGTGTTTGTATAACGGACATAAAATCTCTCCGCTAGGTTATTTCACTGCTAAAGCAAAATATAATCATTTGCAAAGAAATATTAAAGTATTTGTAGTTCAGAACGGAGGCCCACCATTATTAGGTAGGGATTTCATGTCCGCTTTTAATTTAATTATCACAACCAAGATTAACTCTTTAATAAGTAGCGACAATGAAATATTGGCATTGCTTGGAAAATACCCAGATCTATGGCGAGATGAGTTAGGTTCATTTAATAAATTTAAAGTAAGATTACAACTAAAAAAAAATTCTACCCCCAAATTTTTCAAACCACGAACTGTACCGTTTGCCCTAAGAGAAAAGGTAGAAAAAGAGTTAGACCGGTTAGTGAGTTTAGGTATTTTAGTTTCAATAAATCACGCCCAATATGCCACTCCGATAGTGCCTGTGTTAAAAGATAACAATCAAGTCAGAATCGCGGGCGATTTTTCAGTAACATTAAACAAAGATCTTGTAATAGAAAAATACCCGTTACCCAGGATAGAAGAGGTTTTTGCAAAGATTGGAGGGGGTGAGTTGTACAGTAAAATTGATCTGAAAAATGCATACAATCAATTTTTACTAGATGAGTCATCGCAGGATTTAACAGCCATAAACACACATAAAGGTCTGTTCAAATATACACGATTAGTTTTTACTAGATGAATCATCGCAGGATTTAACAGCCATAAACACACATAAAGGTCTGTTCAAATATACACGATTAGTTTACGGCCTTGCCAACGCACCCGCTATTTTTCAAAAGTCCATGGAGACGTTATTAGCGGGCATTGACGGAGTTAGTGTCTGGCTTGACGATATATGCATTACAGGACCCGATAGGAATTCGCATATTAAAAGACTGTCGGAAGTTTTAGGTAGATTGAGCGATGCCGGTCTTCGTCTTCAAAAAGATAAATGCGATTTTTTCAAAGATAGTGTTATTTACTTAGGCTATGTGATCAGTAAGGCAGGACTAAAGACGAGTCCTGATAAAGTCAAGGCAATATTAAGCGCACCCGAGCCTGAAAATGTCACCGAAGTTAAACGATTTTTAGGCGTCGTGAACTACTACAGGAATTTTATTCCTAACGCTTCGTTACTACTTAATCCTCTCCACGAGTTATTATGTAGCAATGCGCCATGGGAATGGGGTGATAGGCAGCGACAGGCTATGGCGGCAGTGCGCCGTGAACTTGCGTCGGAGCGCGTACTGGCGCATTTCGAGCCAGTGGCGCAGCTGTTTCTAACTGTGGACGCAGGCCCGGCAGGGCTCGGCGCCGTGCTGTCGCGGCGCGGGGACGACGACAAGCACGCGCGCCCGCTCGCGTTTGCGTCGCGCTCGTTGACCGCCAGCGAGCGAAACTATAGCCAGATACAGAAGGAGGCTACCGCCATCACATTTGGTGTGAAACGGTTCCATCAGTATCTGTACGGTCGCAGTGACCCATTTATTTTAGAGACGGATCATAGGCCATTGGTGTCGATTTTTAACCAAAATACAGATATACCGGTAACAACAGCCTTGCGGCTGCAGAGATATTTTTTTTCTAAATTCACACAAAATTTATGGCTTAGAAATCTTCAACCAAATTGCTGATATCTATACCATTTTTAATCCCGTACACGGGTCCTGTGGAGTGGTCCACAGGAGCGAAGCCGCTGAGAACAGCTAGTTTATAATATTTTTAGAGCAGCTGTTAAAAGCGTCGATATTATTAGAAATGGTGAGCAGGATGGTCATACAAGTTCTAGACATAACATCAGTTTCTCTGGGACTCTGGGCAAAGTTCAAACTCTGGTTTTTAAAAGGCTGGTGACAACTAAGGGTTATATTATGAAAACTGGTATATGTATCATAGTTTACTATTAATTATTTTTTGGAGTTTTGCTTCCTTTGAGATCTCTGACCCTTTTTGTTTCATAATTTGGATTGTCTGTTTCCGTCTCTGTAGATACCAGTTAATAGAAGCCGACTCCACCGTAAGGGCAGGGTGCTTTTGCCCTTGTATGCTTGCCTGTTCCGAAGATTCCGTGCATTTTTCAACGGGTCCGTACATTTTGTTTAACGGCCTGAGTTTTGCTACGAGAACTGAAAAACTGCAAACTGCTGTGTCAGCCCGTAATCCAACATTGGAGCGGTACAACTGAAGGCAGATATTTTTCGTCCGGCGCGGATCTCCAACGAATGACTGTCGGATCATAATTTTTATCTGTGGTGCTAGGCAACTGGGCTTATTCCAGTAGTAAACGACGCTTTGTGCCTATTGGCCTTATTTTGTTCTGTTTCGTGCTTGATATGGAGGGAAGCGGCAATTTTGTTTTTTGTCCTACTCCTCCGTTATTCTTTTCTGATTAATTTCGTTGCGGGATGCATGAAAGTTAAATTTATTCTCCGGGACTTCGTCGAGCTTCTTTGCCTCGGCGCTTTTCTGGTGGTCGCCACTGGTGATTCTGGCTTTCGTGAGTTGCAGTGGTTTGGAAATAACGCGGTAACATTGACGTATAATTTTTATTTACATTTATTTTTATGTTAGAATTAACCAAGCAATTACGTAGTAGTTTTATATTTTAAAATTCCACGGATTAAAACTTAGCTTTATGTCGTCTAGAATCTGTTCACATCTGGATGCTTAAGCCAGAATCTAACCAGTTGCAACTGTGTTGAGGATAGGCACGAGTGTTCAGTGTATTACTTACAAAACTTTGTCGAAATTTCATTCCTAGGTTTTTTTTTCTTTTTTTATACCTGCTGTTTTCCTGGTTTTTTGTTCTATTATTTTGTATAATTTTATATATTTTCCGTGTTTATTTATTATAAAACAAAATTATACGTGCTAACGTGGCAGTAAGTGTTTTTTCCTTTTTTTAACGTCACAATATTAAGGTACCTATCATTTAATATATAAAACGAACCTGAATATTCTGGACAAATAAAATATTATTTTCTCAAAGACGGTAGTTCTTTTCCAGGAAAATGCTTACCCACATTCCTTTCATAACACGCACGAACAAACGCTCTCTCTTCCTTCCCACTTTACCTAATTCCATTAGGCCACTTCATTGTTAAAATTTTCCTCCCCGAATATGTTATTTCAAATTAGACCCACTTCCAAAATAAAAACCCTCCAAGCTTCGAACCTCATTAAATCGCTCAATTTTGAGGCTTCAATTTGCTTAAACAGAATTTTCGTTGTTAAGGAAGAGATAGAAATGCTTGCATTATGCAAATACCATTGTCTTCTTGTTAGCAATTTATACATTCGCTTTTGTATTGGTTACATTGCCAACTTTAAATTGGCAGCCCATAAAATAAATACAGGCACGCTCTCCTTTAAGGAGAGAGGGAACATAATTAGATGATCACAGTCTATTAACATTTTAATGAAACTGCTCATTGATAAAAAATACGTGATACGTAAGAGGGCCCGGAAAAGCAACATTCTGTCAACGATAATGAATGTTAAAGTTCAAAATGTTACGCTATCGCTGTTAGAACATCATTTTTAACCTACTTCAAATAAAAAACTTTTTAACCAAAAAAATTAAACCGGCTTCTGAAGCAAAATACCACAAAGCGAACAATAACTTTGTTTTCCGAACTCGGTGTCTTTGGTACCTATTGTTTTTCGTTTTTCTGAAAACAAAGTTTTTTCTCGCATTGTAGTGTTTTGCTTTTTTGTTAAAAAGTTTTTATTTAACAAGTTTTAGTTTTAGTACCTCATATTACCATGAAAATCATATATAGCCAGAGTACATCTCATTTCAATTCCAATAAGCCCAAACACGACTAGTACATTGTTTTATTACGGCGGTCCAGTGCTTACCTTTTTTTTTTTTCCCTTCTCAAACTAGTTCCCTCTCAAACTTAGTTCCCTCTCAAACTTGACTTCCCTCTTAAACCTAGGACCCACTTCCCTCTTAAACTTAAGTCCCTCTTCCCTCTTAGACTTATATTCTTTCTTTTCTTCGGGTTTTCAAACAGGTGCGGGTTACGACACCTAATTTAAAAAAAAAGCCTTCGTAATCTTTCTAAATATTTCCTTGTGGAGTATGCGTCATTGAATGTGAACCATATCCCCTACGTGTGATTGAATGAGAGAGTTTGACGAAAGTATGAAAGATGTTGTGTGATAGAGCAAGGATTTATATAAACATCAAAATTTTCTTCAATTTAAGTTAAAAGCCTGAAATCTAAAATATTGGCTTGGGGTATCATATACCCATTTAAAGGATTGTGGAAGTAAGATAGAGGTATCCTACTGAATCCGGTTAGACTGTAAGTCGACCCCAATAAAATTGGGAAAAGGCTAGACAGATTGATGAACTTATTTGTATTTAGAACAATTTAACGATAAACCTTAGACGCAATATTATGTGGGATAATGTACAGGCTGCATCTTGAGTTGTTTATTAGGTATACGGACCTTGTAGAAACTAGAACAAATTTTCATGTGTTGAAGCGTTTGTACCACATCTATTATTGAAATCAAATATAACAGCTCACATGTACTATTGGCCTTGTTTGCAGTTAAATTCATTCTCCGGAACTTCGTCGAGCTTCATTGCCTTGTCGCTTTTCTGTTGGTCGCTACTGTTGATTATGGCTTTCAGAAGTTGCAGTCAGTGGATTGGGAATAATGCGGTAGGATTGTTCCAAAAAAGCTTAGAAAATTTTAAATTAAGCACTTAGTTCTAAGTTTTAAAATGTATTTATTAAAATCTCCCTTACAACTATTATTACAGGAAGGTATACCTTATGCGATAGCGCGGTCTTAAAATTAACTTATTTACAATACAATACTTAAAAAACGTAAAAATACAGTAGTCCTTATAATAAACATCTAAAAACAAAAAACTTATAAACTATGTTTCGTAAATATAAAAATACATTATTTAAAATACAAAACAAAAACATATAATCTACTCTAATCTTCACTATAACATAAAATAAACAACAGTATGTTTGCGATATCACTCAAATGGCATGTAAATACATCGATCTTGATGTGAAGATCGTTAAGAACCTGAATTGCGCGGGTCATTGGTGTTTTGGCGAGAAGGTTGGTCCTGGCAACCGGCACGGCTAGCAGCGGCGGGCGTCGCCGCCTCCACACATAGCGGTCCGGTACACATAAATTCAGATGCTGTAGCACTCCTGGGCTATGCTCTATGTCCCGTCGTACCCTCAGTTGGTTGTACCCGACCATACCGAGCACAAACAGAGTGGGGTACATCAACGAGTAAAACGGATATACCCCGTATAGTTCCTTGAACAAGTGGCGCGTGAACTTGTCCTGTACGCGTTCCAGCATTCCCGAGTACTTGGCCTCATGTGGAGCCCATATGACAGCACTATGTTCCAGATGACCCCTGACTAGTGCGTCATACAGGACCCTGACTGTTGCGATGTTAGTGAAGTGCCTTGTCTGCCTCAGAACAAATCCCAAGTTTCTAAACGCCCTTTTACAGATCCTCGAAATATGATCGCAAAACGACAGAAAATGTCTAAATTGACGTGGTATGTGAGTGAAAGAGGTGGATTCTTTGAAAATCAGCTCTTGCCTCGCTTTTTTACACACGTTGGGGTCGGCACCTAGTATAACCGGATTTAAATGAATATCAGTTTTTTACAGGATCAGCGCCAATTCAGATTAAATTCCAAAAATAATCCCCATCCATTCTGGCATTCTGGCAAGGCTTAATCCCCGAATCACTATCCAAATATTGACCGCCACGAGGCTTAGTAGCTTGAAATGTAAAAAATACTTTCACGACAGTGACTAAAGTTCCTTTTAAATCACCTATGACTTGTTATATGAATGAGACTTTAACCACCAATAAGATTAGGATCAAAATTCTTAAATAGTACTGACAGAATTCAAAATTTAGTCAATTCCAGAATTAGTATGCACTCCAACTCCAACAAAACGATACTTTTAGCCGCTACATCCTAATGTACCTTCCTAGTCAGTCCAACTTCAGTCAGGTAGACTTAACTTTTTAATTGAGTTGCCAACATGAATACCCTTAGACTGTTAGGATGTGACTTTTGAATGCTACGGAACAGTTACAAGACGGCCCTTTATTACCCTTTGTTACTAACTCCCAAGTACGTCCCAATAGACCCCCCGATCGAGTTATCTGTAATGGTATTACCTCAATTTTCTATGAATACTAATGATAGACTCGTTTCGCTACGATAGGGACTTAATGGGTTACTGAACTGCCTTAAGCAATAACTTTAAAACAAATGAAACGGTGTAGGAAGATGTTTAAGGAAGGTCTTCGTCATAAGTCTTGGGTTGTTCTTAATTAAGGTTGGCTTTGGTTTGGCCTGGGGTCGGATGTGACAGGTTATCGGTTTCAGAATAATTTGTATTGTTTAGGAAGTCACTTAGACCTTATGTAATAAGAACCTTTTCAATATTAGTAGATAGATAGCCAGCTTTTTTAACTGGTACAATGGTCAAATTACTGACAAAAATAAATTATGAGCTATAATAAAATAAACATTCAGCTGTATTGAGAAACTTCTAATTTTTCAACCGACTTCTCAAAAAGGAGGATTCTCAATTCGGATGTTTCTACATTTTTTTATGTGTGTTCGGGCTTAACTCCGTCATATATAGAAGGATTTGCAATATTATTTTTTGTTTGAAAGGAACCTCTTGGTAGTCCCATTGTCACCAAGTCAATATCTAATGATGAGATCCCATGGAAACTCCTCAAATATTTCAAGCAGACATATTATAGCGATATTGGTATTTTCAATAACATGGTAAGCATTTGCACTCAGAAAGTATCATTTGGTAAAGTAGAACTGAAGAAAAAGACCACAGATTGCCACTGGAACTCCTTAGTTATTATGTCATTGGTATAAGATATCTCTAATAATTAAGCGGCTATGATGAAGCAAATACATATAAATAAATGGTACAGTTGAAAATGGTACCATCAAACTGATCAAAATGATGAAGCCGGCAGAGGATATTAAGAATAAGAACAGAAGGGCCGGCTTCACACGACGTGGGTTGCTGGATTTAGGCAGCTAACCAGGCAGCAGGACAGGCTGGAAGCCGTGGTATGACCGAGGTAGGCGGGTGAGTGGGCACCACGACGACAAGCAGGCAATCGGGCAGGTAGGCCGTAGAGTAGGTAGCAAATCGGTTAGGCAGGCAGCTGGACGGACTGGAACTCTTCAAAAGTCGTGGTAAGCTTGAGAGGAACCGGTGAGCAGACACCACGACGGTCTTTCAGGCACACGGTTTGGTAAGCAGTTGTGTAGGCTTACAGTAGGTAGGAAGGCAGGCAGCCAGGAGTGAAATGGATAGTAGTCAGATACGTAGGTAAAATCATACACAGTATATCACTCACAATATTTATATTTTAGTGCACTTCAGATATTATTACTGGATATTATATACACAAGCTGGATATTAAGGTTTAGAGAGTTTTAGATTTAAAAGACCACTTCGTATTACTGAGTAAATAAACCGACATTCGGCGTTCAGTCCCGTTTCAAAAACTAAACAAACACGCCCGTTTTCTTCGTTCTATGTTCTATCTACATTTCAAATTCAAATTTCAATTAAGAAATAAAGACAAGAACGAATAAAAACGGTTCACAAAGGGGTCTGTCTACGCTACCCTTATAATAGTGTAAACCTAGCTTAAAGGAGGTTTAGTCCATGGTACCTATGTTACGGTCTATGGTTTTAAGAAAAATAAAATAGACAGACAGATGTCATGTCAGATGAAAATGTCACAATTTGGTCACAATAGAAAAATATTGCAAGAATTACCAATTATCAATATAAGTTAATATTCAGATATTAAAACAATCAGATATAATTAAAAGTATGCTTTTCAGGTACAAACAGTATGAAAGAAAACATAAAAATTTATTACATAAAAAAAATTCTTCAATTTGAAATTTTTTCTGGGGTCATCGGGGAAATGTGGTATTCTGCTAAACAGAACCACATATTTTTTAAGTCTATTTACAATTCATTACACTATACACACCATACCTTCATATCTGTTGATATTTTATCAACTTTTGTAATTAATTACATAAAAAAAAAATCTTCAATTTGAAATTTTTTCTGGGGTCATCGGGGAAATGTGGTATTCTGCTAAACAGAACCACATATTTTTTAAGTCTATTTACAATTCATTACACTATACACACCATACCTTCATATCTGTTGATATTTTATCAACTTTTGTAATTATTTTAAATCTAAAACTCTCTAAACCTTAATATCCAGCTTGTGTATATAATATCCAGTAATAATATCTGAAGTGCACTAAAATATAAATATTGTGAGTGATATACTGTGTATGATTTTACCTACGTATCTGACTACTATCCATTTCACTCCTGGCTGCCTGCCTTCCTACCTACTGTAAGCCTACACAACTGCTTACCAAACCGTGTGCCTGAAAGACCGTCGTGGTGTCTGCTCACCGGTTCCTCTCAAGCTTACCACGACTTTTGAAGAGTTCCAGTCCGTCCAGCTGCCTGCCTAACCGATTTGCTACCTACTCTACGGCCTACCTGCCCGATTGCCTGCTTGTCGTCGTGGTGCCCACTCACCCGCCTACCTCGGTCATACCACGGCTTCCAGCCTGTCCTGCTGCCTGGTTAGCTGCCTAAATCCAGCAACCCACGTCGTGTGAAGCCGGCCCTTCTGTTCTTATTCTTAATATCCTCTGCCGGCTTCATCATTTTGATCAGTTTGATGGTACCATTTTCAACTGTACCATTTATTTATATGTATTTGCTTCATCATAGCCGCTTAATTATTAGAGATATCTTATACCAATGACATAATAACTAAGGAGTTCCAGTGGCAATCTGTGGTCTTTTTCTTCAGTTCTACTTTACCAAATGATACTTTCTGAGTGCAAATGCTTACCATGTTATTGAAAATACCAATATCGCTATAATATGTCTGCTTGAAATATTTGAGGAGTTTCCATGGGATCTCATCATTAGATATTGACTTGGTGACAATGGGACTACCAAGAGGTTCCTTTCAAACAAAAAATAATATTGCAAATCCTTCTATATATGACGGAGTTAAGCCCGAACACACATAAAAAAATGTAGAAACATCCGAATTGAGAATCCTCCTTTTTGAGAAGTCGGTTGAAAAATTAGAAGTTTCTCAATACAGCTGAATGTTTATTTTATTATAGCTCATAATTTATTTTTGTCAGTAATTTGACCATTGTACCAGTTAAAAAAGCTGGCTATCTATCTACTAATATTGAAAAGGTTCTTATTACATAAGGTCTAAGTGACTTCCTAAACAATACAAATTATTCTGAAACCGATAACCTGTCACATCCGACCCCAGGCCAAACCAAAGCCAACCTTAATTAAGAACAACCCAAGACTTATGACGAAGACCTTCCTTAAACATCTTCCTACACCGTTTCATTTGTTTTAAAGTTATTGCTTAAGGCAGTTCAGTAACCCATTAAGTCCCTATCGTAGCGAAACGAGTCTATCATTAGTATTCATAGAAAATTGAGGTAATACCATTACAGATAACTCGATCGGGGGTCTATTGGGACGTACTTGGGAGTTAGTAACAAAGGGTAATAAAGGGCCGTCTTGTAACTGTTCCGTAGCATTCAAAAGTCACATCCTAACAGTCTAAGGGTATTCATGTTGGCAACTCAATTAAAAAGTTAAGTCTACCTGACTGAAGTTGGACTGACTAGGAAGGTACATTAGGATGTAGCGGCTAAAAGTATCGTTTTGCTGGAGTTGGAGTGCATACTAATTCTGGAATTGACTAAATTTTGAATTCTGTCAGTACTATTTAAGAATTTTGATCCTAATCTTATTGGTGGTTAAAGTCTCATTCATATAACAAGTCATAGGTGATTTAAAAGGAACTTTAGTCACTGTCGTGAAAGTATTTTTTACATTTCAAGCTACTAAGCCTCGTGGCGGTCAATATTTGGATAGTGATTCGGGGATTAAGCCTTGCCAGAATGCCAGAATGGATGGGGATTATTTTTGGAATTTAATCTGAATTGGCGCTGATCCTGTAAAAAACTGATATTCATTTAAATCCGGTTATACTAGGTGCCGACCCCAACGTGTGTAAAAAAGCGAGGCAAGAGCTGATTTTCAAAGAATCCACCTCTTTCACTCACATACCACGTCAATTTAGACATTTTCTGTCGTTTTGCGATCATATTTCGAGGATCTGTAAAAGGGCGTTTAGAAACTTGGGATTTGTTCTGAGGCAGACAAGGCACTTCACTAACATCGCAACAGTCAGGGTCCTGTATGACGCACTAGTCAGGAGTCATCTGGAACATAGTGCTGTCATATGGGCTCCACATGAGGCCAAGTACTCGGGAATGCTGGAACGCGTACAGGACAAGTTCACGCGCCACTTGTTCAAGGAACTATACGGGGTATATCCGTTTTACTCGTTGATTTACCCCACTCTGTTTGTGCTCGGTATGGTCGGGTACAACCAACTGAGGGTACGACGGGACATAGAGCATAGCCCAGGAGTGCTGCAGCACCTGAATTTATGTGTACCGGACCGCTATGTGTGGAGGCGGCGACGCCCGCCGCTGCTAGCCGTGCCGGTTGCCAGGACCAACCTTCTCGCCAAAACACCAATGACCCGCGCAATTCAGGTTCTTAACGATCTTCACATCAAGATCGATGTATTTACATGCCATTTGAGTGAATTCGCAAACATACTGTTGTTTATTTTATGTTATAGTGAAGATTAGAGTAGATTATATGTTTTTGTTTTGTATTTTAAATAATGTATTTTTATATTTACGAAACATAGTTTATAAGTTTTTTTTTTTTAGATGTTCATTATAAGGACTACTGTATTTTTACGTTTTCTAAGTATTGTATTGTAAATAAGTTAATTTTAAGACCGCGCTATCGCATAAGGTATACCTTCCTGTAATGATAGTTGTAAGGGAGATTTTAATAAATACATTTTAAAACTTAGAACTAAGTGCTTAATTTAAAATTTTCTAAGCTTTTTTGGAACAATCCTACCGCATTATTCCCAATCCACTGACTGCAACTTCTGAAAGCCATAATCAACAGTAGCGACCAACAGAAAAGCGACAAGGCAATGAAGCTCGACGAAGTTCCGGAGAATGAATTTAACTGCAAACAAGGCCAATAGTACATGTGAGCTGTTATATTTGATTTCAATAATAGATGTGGTACAAACGCTTCAACACATGAAAATTTGTTCTAGTTTCTACAAGGTCCGTATACCCAATAAACAACTCAAGATGCAGCCTGTACATTATCCCACATAATATTGCGTCTAAGGTTTATCGTTAAATTGTTCTAAATACAAATAAGTTCATCAATCTGTCTAGCCTTTTCCCAATTTTATTGGGGTCGACTTACAGTCTAACCGCATTCAGTAGGATACCCCTATCTTACTTCCACAATCCTTTAAATGGGTATATGATACCCCAAGCCAATATTTTAGATTTCAGGCTTTTAACTTAAATTGAAGAAAATTTTGATGTTTATATAAATCCTTGCTCTATCACACAACATCTTTCATACTTTCGTCAAACTCTCTCATTCAATCACACGTAGGGGATATGGTTCACATTCAATGACGCATACTCCACAAGGAAATATTTAGAAAGATTACGAAGGCTTTTTTTTTAAATTAGGTGTCGTAACCCGCACCTGTTTGAAAACCCGAAGAAAAGAAAGAATATAAGTCTAAGAGGGAAGAGGGACTTAAGTTTAAGAGGGAAGTCAAGTTTGAGAGGGAACTAAGTTTGAGAGGGAACTAGTTTGAGAAGGGAAAAAAAAAAAAAAGGTAAGCACTGGACCGCCGTAATAAAACAATGTACTAGTCGTGTTTGGGCTTATTGGAATTGAAATGAGATGTACTCTGGCTATATATGATTTTCATGGTAATATGAGGTACTAAAACTAAAACTTGTTAAATAAAAACTTTTTAACAAAAAAGCAAAACACTACAATGCGAGAAAAAACTTTGTTTTCCGAAAAACGAAAAACAATAGGTACCAAAGACACCGAGTTCGGAAAACAAAGTTATTGTTCGCTTTGTGGTATTTTGCTTCAGAAGCCGGTTTAATTTTTTTGGTTAAAAAGTTTTTTATTTGAAGTAGGTTAAAAATGATGTTCTAACAGCGATAGCGTAACATTTTGAACTTTAATATTCATTATCGTTGACAGAATGTTGCTTTTCCGGGCCCTCTTACGTATCACGTATTTTTTATCAATGAGCAGTTTCATTAAAATGTTAATAGACTGTGATCATCTAATTATGTTCCCTCTCTCCTTAAAGGAGAGCGTGCCTGTATTTATTTTATGGGCTGCCAATTTAAAGTTGGCAATGTAACCAATACAAAAGCGAATGTATAAATTGCTAACAAGAAGACAATGGTATTTGCATAATGCAAGCATTTCTATCTATTCCTTAACAACGAAAATTCTGTTTAAGCAAATTGAAGCCTCAAAATTGAGCGATTTAATGAGGTTCGAAGCTTGGAGGGTTTTTATTTTGGAAGTGGGTCTAATTTGAAATAACATATTCGGGGAGGAAAATTTTAACAATGAAGTGGCCTAATGGAATTAGGTAAAGTGGGAAGGAAGAGAGAGCGTTTGTTCGTGCGTGTTATGAAAGGAATGTGGGTAAGCATTTTCCTGGAAAAGAACTACCGTCTTTGAGAAAATAATATTTTATTTGTCCAGAATATTCAGGTTCGTTTTATATATTAAATGATAGGTACCTTAATATTGTGACGTAAAAAAAGGAAAAAACACTTACTGCCACGTTAGCACGTATAAATTTGTTTTATAATAAATAAACACGGAAAATATATAAAATTATACAAAATAATAGAACAAAAAACCAGGAAAACAGCAGGTATAAAAAAAGAAAAAAAACCTAGGAATGAAATTTCGACAAAGTTTTGTAAGTAATACACTGAACACTCGTGCCTATCCTCAACACAGTTGCAACTGGTTAGATTCTGGCTTAAGCATCCAGATGTGAACAGATTCTAGACGACATAAAGCTAAGTTTTAATCCGTGGAATTTTAAAATATAAAACTACTACGTAATTGCTTGGTTAATTCTAACATAAAAATAAATGTAAATAAAAATTATACGTCAATGTTACCGCGTTATTTCCAAACCACTGCAACTCACGAAAGCCAGAATCACCAGTGGCGACCACCAGAAAAGCGCCGAGGCAAAGAAGCTCGACGAAGTCCCGGAGAATAAATTTAACTTTCATGCATCCCGCAACGAAATTAATCAGAAAAGAATAACGGAGGAGTAGGACAAAAAACAAAATTGCCGCTTCCCTCCATATCAAGCACGAAACAGAACAAAATAAGGCCAATAGGCACAAAGCGTCGTTTACTACTGGAATAAGCCCAGTTGCCTAGCACCACAGATAAAAATTATGATCCGACAGTCATTCGTTGGAGATCCGCGCCGGACGAAAAATATCTGCCTTCAGTTGTACCGCTCCAATGTTGGATTACGGGCTGACACAGCAGTTTGCAGTTTTTCAGTTCTCGTAGCAAAACTCAGGCCGTTAAACAAAATGTACGGACCCGTTGAAAAATGCACGGAATCTTCGGAACAGGCAAGCATACAAGGGCAAAAGCACCCTGCCCTTACGGTGGAGTCGGCTTCTATTAACTGGTATCTACAGAGACGGAAACAGACAATCCAAATTATGAAACAAAAAGGGTCAGAGATCTCAAAGGAAGCAAAACTCCAAAAAATAATTAATAGTAAACTATGATACATATACCAGTTTTCATAATATAACCCTTAGTTGTCACCAGCCTTTTAAAAACCAGAGTTTGAACTTTGCCCAGAGTCCCAGAGAAACTGATGTTATGTCTAGAACTTGTATGACCATCCTGCTCACCATTTCTAATAATATCGACGCTTTTAACAGCTGCTCTAAAAATATTATAAACTAGCTGTTCTCAGCGGCTTCGCTCCTGTGGACCACTCCACAGGACCCGTGTACGGGATTAAAAATGGTATAGATATCAGTAATTTGGTTGAAGATTTCTAAGCCATAAATTTTGTGTGAATTTAGAAAAAAAAATGTCTTCTTTCTTCATATCAAACGAAATTTGAATAATGTTGATAAACCGACCAGTTTGACAATGCAAAAAAGGTGTGATCGTAATTACGACTTGTGGCGTGTAAATTTATTAGATCCCTGGATCGTCAACCTTCCAGAAACGGATACCTAATATCTACTTATAGATAGGGAATGAAACTACATTCTCACAAACTATTGTTCGAAGCAAAGGTGTAAATATGTACATACTTAAACACTACACAAAAGTAAACTATACAAAATTATACTAAACCTAACTACTTACACTATATAAAAAAGAAAGGTACACTTAGGCGTCGAAGTACTCCTCCACATCGCTGTCACCCGGGAACGTGCCCAGGAGACTGGCAGCATTGCGACGTTGAATGGCAAAGCTGATTCTTTGCGCAAAGAACGAGCCAACCCTCTGGTCACGCACAGTGTCGATCAGTCGGTGAGAGATCTCCTTAAAAAGGAGACGTGCACTCGGGCCTCATGACCCAAGCGTTTCGACTCCAAACGGCTCAAAACTGTTATTACCAATTAGGTTACAGTATTTGCGCCGCTTGAGGTCCTCAGCAGCCGCAGCAGCAGCGCCAGCACAGCCCGCCGAACTAGGAACATGAGATGGCGCAAGGCTGTCAACACAGGTTGCGTCCCACACCAGAGGCCTACCCACCTCCCACAGCACCAATGCAATGCCATCTGGTCTCTTCCCATCGTCACGTACCAAGCCGTTAGGTTCTAATACAGTTGGTACGCTGGCGATAATGAATAATGTCATTGATGCTGGCGTGCCGTACTATGCGACCTGCGTTCTTGCAACAAGACAGGCCATGGTGCCGAATGCTGCCGACAGCTTCACCACATTGGCACCGATGTGGAGCAACACAAGGTGCGTCTTGACGATTTATTTATAAGGTTCTTCTGTTTAATACTGCAGAGCAGCACATCCCATCGTCTCTGGGAGGACAGGTTGTCGGGCAGATCCGTATTGGGACAAGCCATTTTTCAAGCGTTCAACGCATCGGTCAAACACGGTACCCCAAAATCAACCAGTGAGGAAGATAAGATGTTCCTGGTTAATTTATCAGTACCGTAGATCGAGGAGAGGAAGGCTGGTAAACCTATACTTGAAAGTTTGCGGACGCCGAGGCCACCCAAGCGAATGTCAAGCGTGGCTTGTTGTCAGGCTAGGTCGTCAAAGGCCACATTTAGGATAGATGAAAGTGTGTTGTTTATAATCTGATTGGGATCGCCCAATCAGATTATAAACAACAGGCCCTTATTATTTAATATTTTCATAAATGACCTTCACGCATGCTTTCAAAATTAATTATTTTTACTTTACGCAGACGACACAAAAATCTTCAAACATATAAACAATGTCGAAGATTGCGACGCGTTGCAACAAGATCTCGAAAGACTAGAAAACTATTGTCAGATGAATAATCTGGAACTCAATGTACCTAAATGTTACTCAATTACGTTCACTCGCAAGACCAGCAGCATATCCCGCACACACACTCTAAAGAATGCCCATCTAAAACGAGTAGATTTCATACGAAATTTATTTTAAAAACTAAAATTTATTTTATTTTATTTTTAGGTCTACCAACAATTGTTTACACTAATCTACAAACAAAAATAAAACATGCGTATAAACTCTTATAGGTAAACACCACATGAACAATAAACAATAATAAGTAAGTAAGTTAGCTGTAAGGTACATATTCCACAAGTAAACTTAGTAATATAACAATAATATAATCTATATATATCTATTATTATAATATAAAAGAAGAAACTGACTGACTGACTGACTGACTGACTGATCGATCAACGCACAGCCTAAACCAGTAGGCCTAGAAGAATGAAATTTGGCAGAAAGGTTCCTCATGTGGTGTAAGTGAACACTAAGAAAGGATTTTTGGAAATTCCACCCCAAAGGGGGTAAAAAGGGGGTTGAAAGTTTATATGAAGTTTTTACAGTTTGCAAATTTTACACATGAAATTTTACATTACGCTCTTGGTTGATAAAGATAATTAATGTGTTTATTGGTTTTTCTAAATTCCAACCCTAAGGGGGTGAAAAGGGGGGTTGAAAGTTTGTATGTAATTTCTACAGTTTGTAAGTTGGGCACGTGAAATTTTAGATTTACGCTCTTGGTTGATAAAAAATATTAATTTATATATTGGTTTTTGGAAATTGAACCCGTAAGGGGGTTAAAAAGGGGTAGAAAGTTTGTATGAAATTTTTACAGTTTGTAAGTTGGACACGTGAAATTTTAGATTTACGCTTTTGGTTCATAAAAAGAATTAATATATTTATTATTTTTTGGATATTCGACCCCTAAGGGGGTAAAAAGGGGGTTGAAAGTTTATATGAAGTATTTACAGTTTGCAAATTTTACACATGAAATTTTACATTACGCTCTTGGTTGATAAAGATAATTAATGTGTTTATTGGTTTTTCTAAATTCCAACCCTAAGGGGGTGAAAAGGGGGGTTGAAAGTTTGTATGTAATTTCTACAGTTTGTAAGTTGGGCACGTGAAATTTTAGATTTACGCTTTTGGTTCATAAAAAGAATTAATATATTTATTATTTTTTGGATATTCGACCCCTAAGGGGGTAAAAAGGGGGTTGAAAGTTTGTATGAAGTTTTTACAGTTTGCAAATTTTACACATGAAATTTTACATTACGCTCTTGGTTGATAAAGATAATTAATGTGTTAATTGGTTTTTCTATATTCCAACCCTAAGGGGGTGAAAAGGGGGGTTGAAAGTTTGTATGTAATTTCTACAGTTTGTAAGTTGGGCACGAGAAATTTTAGATTTACGCTCTTGGTTGATAAAAAATATTAATTTATATATTGGTTTTTGGAAATTGAACCCGTAAGGGGGTTAAAAAGGGGTAGAAAGTTTGTATGAAATTTTTACAGTTTGTAAGTTAGACACGTGAAATTTTAGATTTACGATTTTGGTTCATAAAAAGAATTAATATATTTATTGGTTTATGGAAATTCGACCCCTAAGGGGGTAAAAAGAGGGTTGAATGTTTGTATGTAATTTCTACAGTTTGTACGTTGGACACGTGAAATTTTAGATTAACGCTTTTGGTTCATAAAAAAAAAAAAGAAATGGTTTTTGGAAATTCGTCCCCTAAGGGAGTAAAAAGGGGGTTGAAAGTTTGTATGTAATTTCTACAGTTTGAAAGTTGAACACGTGAAATTTTAGATTTAATCTCTTACCTAGAGAAAAAAAACCATGTATTTATTAGTTTTTGGAAATTCAACCCCCTATAATAGGTACCCCTATAAATAGGGGTTGAAACTTTTTATGAAATTTCTTCGGTTTGGATGGTAAAATATCTAAAATAGTAGGTTTACGCTCTTGATTAATAAAAAAAGTAGTGAGTTTATTGATTTCCGGAAAATTCTACCCCTAATGGAGGTTAAAGGTGGCAATTTGTTGGGCTTATACTCGTTTATTTGAAACTTGGCATCAATACTAACAACAAATATTTTATATTTTTATTATTGATTTTAAAGTAAAGGTTGTCATTAAGTAAAAGTAGTTTTTCAAAACTACTCCTAAAATACGAATAAAGGGATGATAAAGTTTGTATGGAAATCTCATTTTTTGGATTAATAAACTTGAAATTTGGGACAAATACTAACCTAAGTAAATAATAAAGGATATCATTATTAGTTTTTCGAAACTACCCCTAAAAGATAATTAGGGGGGTATTAAATATGGCTCAAATACTAACCTTAATAAATAATGTGATTTAATAATAGTTCCAAAAGTGAATAACTAATAGCAAACCTATTAGTTATTCGTGTTTCTGAACTATCCCCAAAATACTATTTAGGGGGTGATCAAGATTTTTGAAGTATTTTATTACACATAGCTTCTTTTAATGATGTAGGTGAGCACTAAGTAGGGAGTTTTGGAAATTCAACCTTTAAAGAGACATGTATTTGTATAAATCTTTTTTACAAAAAAATATTAATGACTTCCAACTAAAAACACTACAAAGTGAAAAATAAATTCCTTTTTGAAGTCCGTGTGTTTGGTAGGTACCATTTTTTTTCGTTATGGACACTGACTTCGAAAGAGAAAATTATTTTTCACTTTGTAGTGTTTTTAGTTGGATGTCGGTAGTATTTTTTTGTAAAACAGATTTTTAATTTTTAACTTTTTAGGTGGATCAAATAGGCAATTTGCCTTTAGTAAGGTACATTATTTTTTAACCGACTTCCCAAAAAGGAGTAGGTTCTATGTTCGACTTCAAGTTTGTTTTTTTTTTTTTTTTTTTTGTGTTTGTTCACCGATAACTCCGTCAATTGTGGACCGCTTTTGAAAATTCTTTTTTTGTTTCAAAAAGTATGTTCCGAAATTGGTCCCATTTTAATTTGGTGAAGATCTGATGAAGAACTTCGGAGATATACAACAGAACTCTTCAATAAATAACGGCAAATCTCTCGGGATTGCTGCAATCGCATGTCTGTTTGTTGTTTATAACATTTCATAACATAACATCACGCCAGTTCGCTCTTAAGGGGTAAGCAGATCTCTCATTTCACCGGTTATGTTCAAGTTTCATGAAATCTATTCTGGCGAAATAGTTCCCTTACTAACTTGCCTATTAGGTACGTACAACTAAAAAGTGAAAAATAAAAAATCTTTTTGCAAAAAAATACTACCGACTTCCAAATACAAAACTACAAAGTGAAAAATAACTTAATTTTTTGAAGTCGGTGTCCATAACTCAAAAAAATGGTACCTACGAAAGACACCGACTTCAAAAAATTAAGTTATTTTTCACTTTGTAGTTTTGTATTTGGAAGTCGGTAGTATTTTTTTTCAAAAAGATTTTTTTGTGTATGTTCACCGATATCTCCGTCAAACAACACTGGACTAACGGTCCAGTTCAGTAGTTCCAAATCGAGGAAGAGATCATCTTAGTGCTGTAAGATTCTTCAAAAAACCGTTGACAACCTAAAACATCTTCTGGGGGTAATTCTGAAAAACGAATGACGGCAATTTATTATTGCCCAAGGAATAAGATTTTTAACTGACTTTCCAAAAAGGAGGTGGTTCTATTTCCTCTAAATCCTAACTTAAACCGTAGATATCTACGATAGCCCATTTATTATTGATTTTGATCGCCTTCACTAACTGCACATAATTAAGTTGAATAAAATACGAAATCATGCGAACGAAGTCGCGGGCGGAGTGCTAGTATATATATATATAAAAGAAGAAACTGACTGACTGACTGACTGATCGATCAACGCACAGCCTAAACCGCTAGGCCTAGAAGCATGAAATTTGGCAAAAAGGTTCCTCAAGTGGCGTAAGTGAGCACTAAGAAAGGATTTTTGGAATTTCCACCCCAAAGGGGGTAAAAAGGGGGTTGAAAGTTTGTATGTAATTTCTACAGTTTGTAAGTTGGCCTCATGATTTACGCTCTTGCTTGATAAACAGAATTAATGTATTTTTTAGTTTTTGGGTATTCAACCTCTAAGGGGTATAAAGGGGGTTGAAAGTTTGAATGAAATTTTTACAGTTTGTAAATTGGACACTTGAAATTTTACATTTACGTTCTTAGTTGATAAAAAAAATTAATGTATTCATTGGTTTTTGAAAATTCCACCCCTAATGGGGTAAAAATAGGGTTGTAAGTTTGTATGTAATTTCTTTAGTTAAAAATTTGAACACATAAAATTTTAGATTTAACCTCTAGGTCGATAAAAAAAAAAAAATTACTAGTTTTTGGCAATTCTACCCCTATGGGGATAAAATAGGGGTTGAAATTTTATATAAAATTTCTTCGATTTGGAAGGTAAAACATCTAAAATTGTAGGTATACGCTGCTGATTAATAAAAAAACAATGAGTTTAATTATTTCCAGAAATGCCACCCCTGACGAGGGTAAAAAGGGTGTTGAAAGTTTGTATGTAATTTCTATAGTTTGAAAGCTGGACACGAGAAATTTTAGATTTAATCTCTAGTTAGATAAAAAAAAATGGATTTAATAGTTTTTGGAAATTCTACCCCTATGGGGAAAAAATAGGGGTTCAAACTTTATATGAAATTTCTTCGGTTTGGAAGGTAAAACATCTAAAATTGTAGGTTTACGCTGCTGATCTATAAAAAAACAATGAGTTTAATTATTTCCGGAAATGCCACCCCTAACGCGGGTAAAAAGGGGGTCGAAAGTTTGTATGTAATTTCTACAGTTTGTAAGTTGGACACGTGAAATTTCAGATTTACGCTCTTGGTTGATAAAAAGAATTCATGTATTTATTCGTTTTTGAAAATTCTACCCCTATGGGGATACAATAGGGGTTGAAACTTTATATGCAATTTCTTCGGTTTGGAAGGTAAAACATCTAAAATTGAAGGTTTACGCTCTTGATTAATAAAAAAAGTAATGATTTTATTGATTGCCGGCAATTCTACCCCTAATGGAAGTTAAAGGTAACAATTTGTTGGGCTTATATATTTGAAACTTGGCATAAATACTAACAGCTGATATTTTATATTTTTTTATTGTTTTTAAAGTAAAGGTTGTCATTACAAGTTTTTCAAAACTACTCCTATAATACGATTTAGGGTGTGTTAAAGATTTTTGAAGAATTTTATTGCACGAGGCTTCTTTTTTTGATGTAGGGGAGCAAACGAGAGATATTTTTTTCGAATTAATAGTAATTCCTTGGGCAAAATAATAAAGGTAACGTTAATTTTTCGGAACTACCCCCAGAAGACGATTTAAGGGATGTTAAAGTTTGTATGGAAAATCTCATTTCATTGGATTAATAAACTTGAAACTTGGGACAAATACTAACCTAAGTAAATAATAAAGGATATCATTATTAGTTTTTCAAAACTACCCCTAAAAGATGATTAGGGGGGTGTTGAAGATCTTGGGTTAATAAACTGGAAATTTGGCACAAATACTAACCTTAATAAATAACTTAGGTTGTTATTAGTTTTTCGGAAATATCCCCAAAATACCATTTAGGTGGTGATCAAGATTTTTGAAGTATTTTACTGCACATAGCTTCTTTTTAAAATGTAGGGGGAACACTAAGGAAGGCTTTTTGGCAATTGAACCTTTAAATAGGTTAAAAGGAAGATATTTATTTGTATGAAAAATCTTATTCCTTGGTCAAATAATAAATTGCCATCATTAGTTTTTCACAATTAGCTCCCCAGAAGATGAGGTGGTGATGATTTAGGGGTGTCAACGGTTTATTGAAAAATCTTACGACACTGAGACGGACGAACGGACTGTTTGTCTCAGGCTAAACAAACAAAAACAAAACACAACAAAAAGTTAATAAAAAGTGTAAGGCCAAACAAACGTAGGTAATTTAACTTTTTAACGCATCATTCGTTTTCATACTAAAGTAATTTGTGCTCCACCCGAAATCATGGGACTTTTGTGCCTACTCATTCTTTCCCGTTTTTCGACACCGACTTCGGAAAAGAAATTTATTTTTTGCTTTGTAGTTTTTTGGTTTGGAAGTCGGTTTGATTTTTTGTTAAAAAGTTTTTATTTTTCTGTTTTTAGTTTTGGTAGGTACCTCCAATTAACATGATTATCATTTATAGCCAAAGTACATCTCATGGCGATTCCAATAAGCCCAAACACGACTAGGATACATTGTTTTATATTAGAGTTCCAGTGCCTACCTTCCGGCTTCATCATCAGATCAGTTCGATGGTGTCATTTTCACCAGTACCATTTATTTATAAGTATTTGCTTCATTATAGTCGGTTAACTATTCGAGATATCTTATGCCCGTAACATATTTAGCATTTAGGAGATCCAGTGGCCATCTGTGGTCTTCTTCATCAGTTCCACTTCACCAAATGATACTTTCTGAGTGCAAATGATTGCATTGTTGATGAAAATACCAAAATCACTATATGTTTGCCTATAATATTTGAGGAGTTCCCTCGATTTCTCTAGGATTCCATCATCAGATCCTGATTTGATGATTATGGGACCAACTAGAAAATATACCCTTTCAAACAAAAGAAGAATTTTTGAAATCGGTCCAGGCGTCTTTGAGTAATCGGGGAACATACATAAAAAAAAAAAAAAAAAAAAGATTCCGACGAATTGAGAACCTCCTCCTTTTTTTGAAGTCGGTTAAAAATCGCGCCCAGTCTTCTGCTCTTCGGATTCAGCAGACTTGCGGCCCTCGCCAGGACATCAGTCCAACTTGTGCGAGGCCTTACAATGTTGCATCTTCCAGTTACGACCTCGCTACTCCAGAACCTTTTAGTCCCATAGGCTATATGTTCAGCAAACAATCTGGTCTGCTTAATGCAACCAAAAATTGGTTATTCTTGGGGCTATGTCGGTTACTTCAGTATTCCTGTCCGTGTGACCGATTTTCATGAGAATGGTTGCTACATGGGTATTTAAAGTGACCATAGTTTTATCCATATTTATCGGCAGACTCGTGCGGAAGCTCCACTGCACTGTCTTCTTCATAGTATTAGATGTTGAGTGGTGTACTAGCTATGGATCTTATTGTAAAGCCTCATGACTGAGGTTTTGATCGAATGACCGGTGTGATTGTTATTTATCCAGGATTCCTTTATTTAGCTAAAACTTATCGGACACGTCATTAAAGATTCGTAAATTCTAACTTAAACCGCATATATGTAGGATACCCCATTTAATATTGATTTAACAATAGCTTATTTTTGGTCGCCTTCACTAACTGCACATAAAAAAGTCATCTGTACTTAGTTGAATAATACGAAATCATGCGAACGAAGACGCGGGCGGAGTGCTAGTAGTTACATATGCGAAAAATTAAATGCATAATTTTCTCAAATAGTTACGTACACACAGTCCAAAAACATTTACAACAAATCTGTTAAACAGTTCAGAAATTAAATTTTTTGTTTATTGAGAGAATCAAAGTGAAAATCAACCATATCATTACAACTATTCAAACACCTAGCACATGGAGAATTAGATTCCTCTCATTCGAGGACTAAGCGGAGTAATAGGTTTACGCGGAATCCTCGATGGAGCACGAAAGTTAATGAGTGCGAGTAGCGGCGGTGAGTCGATAATTCCCTTCAAGATTTTGCTAGCAAACATTGCGTCGTTCAAACATCTTCGTTCTTCCAAAGAGTGCATGTTGAAGAATTTCAATCTCTTTTTGTAAGAACGCACTTTTTTATTTATTCCCACAGAAAAGCCAGATGCCAAGCGAAGCTTTTTGAACTCGTTCTAGACGCAAACTATTCGTAGCGTAGTGTGGCCGCCACACCACACTAAAATACTCTAATATGCTACGTACTAAACTCTGATAAAGTGAGATTTTAGTTTTAATTTGACGAAAACCTTTACATTGTCTTATAACAAAACCCAACATCCTAGATGCTTTTTTAGAAATGTGATCACTTGGATCACATTTCTAACTTTCTTTCTTTCTAACACTGTGGTGCAAAGGTTAGCTTTTGATCAAACAGAACTCCAAGGTCACGTATAGTATCCACTTCATTAACTCTGTCCTCATTTATGTAATACACTGTCTTTATTAGATTATTTTTCTGGTATATTTACAGATTTAGGTGTAATATACGACTCCAAACTTACCTACGAGAAGCACATCGATCAAATAATTAATAAAGCTAACAAAGCTATGGGGTTTTTAAAAAGATCTTGCTCCGAGTTCACGGATGTCAAAATAATTGAAATATTGTACTGTTCCTTCGTCCGTAGCTCACTTGAATATAGTTCACAAGTTTGAAATCCCATGTATGATGTTTATATCTCAACCTTGGAATCTGTTCAGCGAAACTTTACAAGAAACCTGCAGTACAAGTGTAACACCCGCGATCATAATTACGAATCGAGATGCAAAGGTACCATTTACTTCCACTTAGGGAGAGAAGGAGTATATCAGATATCTCCTTCCTCGTTAAGCTAGCGCAATCTTTCATCGACGCCCCGCAACTTCTCTCTAAGGTTAATTTACGCGCCCCGACCAGATTCGGTAGAATATCCTTTCTTTTTTTCTTAACGTCCCCTGCTGCTGCACAAATTACAGACAGAATTCGTTCTTTATAAGATGCGCTAAGTCCTACAATAACTTGGTTGACTTTTCTGAATTTGACTTATTCACTACTAAGCCGCATGTATTCATTCGAATACTTACTAAACATTGGTTCGAATTGATTCAATATCTGTTTTTATTGCACTTCATGACGAGGCATTATTGTGATTGTATGTTATTGTTTTTTGTCTACCATTGTATTTTTTTTCTCTAACAGGCTTGCTCTTCATAGTAAATTAAATGCGAAAACATGTAATTGGTTACTAGTTGGTTAATTTGTTGTTAAATTTGTTATTTGTTAATACTGTTTGTTTTCCGATTACAATAAAATAAAATAAAATAAATTGGTCTACTTTTTCCAAAAGTTATGGGCGTTTCCATAAATGAGAGGAACGAAGGCTATAAGTAAATGTTGGTCCAAAGCAACAATATCGGATAAAACATTGATTGTTCAAAAAAAAATTGTTTGCTTCAACTAATTTCACTTAATTGGTACTAGGTATACCTACACACTTGTACAACAGTTTAAAAAAGCCAAAGAATTGAAAGCGAGTAAACATCGGACCCCCCCAATTAAAGTTTTCGGTATCGAGTAGTTACTTCGAATATCAGGAACTACTTTACTATTAGGTAGACCTGTTGGAGACTACAATTATACAATTCTAACTGTAATAATAATGAATCGGCAAGAGAATAAAATATCACATATTATTTCTTTATTTATCTACGTTCTTATTTAATACATTTTCAAATATTTTAAAAAAGAAAACAAAAAAAACACATTTAAAATAGAGGCCCGCCGGTATTGGGCACAGGGTCTAAGCTACCGGTGGTTAGGGCTCTAGAGACAGGATCCTCCTCACAATGCGAGCCGTATCAAGGAGTACTGCCTTCTGTATCAGGCCCTTGATCCAACCGCGCAATGACAGCCTCGACAGAGCTCATCGAGGCTATTTGCCATCAGGCCGTGGGCCGTAACTTTTACCAATCTTTCTTTATTGGAACAATAAAAACACATATACAATTATTTAATTGTGTACGGAAATAGCTGCATTAGTGGAACTGTGTCGCAGCCATTAACGCCCACTTCCAGAAGGGAGACGCAACGTTCCAAAATAAATACAAATTAAAATTTAATTAATAAAAATACAAGTAAAAATAAAAATGATATAAAAATGAGAATAAAAATTAAAATCAATTAATTAAAATACTAGTCAAAAGAACAATGGCAGATTAATAGTTGACAAAAATGTATGCGTCTAGAAAATCTTATAATATAGAAAGAGTTTAATGATTATTCTATGAATTTATCATATAAAATCTTATTTCCATAAAACCACAGAAAAATACATGCATTTATGATAATATCAAATGATTAAAGTAATTTTCAGAACCATTTTACACTTTCAAGTGTTGCCATTTACTAAATTCATACTATTTACGTATATATAATGTCCACATAAAGGTTCAATATGTTTTTCATAGGAAGTTATTATTACTAATAACTGTACTATCAGTAATACTCAAAAATAAAAGTGTTATGGTTGAAAAAGGTTTTATAAGAATTACTTCATGCAATTATCCAATACCTCAAATATAATAATAGTAACAATTTCATTTAATGTTATGGCAACTCGAACTAAAATGAAATATGTCACTGTCACGAAAATAGCGGTCTGGTCTGTCACATGCTCCCGTGCTTTTCGTATCGGTTGTGTTCGTTTTTTGATATTTTTCTTATTTCTATTTGACTTGGCTTGCTTACGGACAGATATTCGTTTCGTTTTGTGTTACTTAACTTTTTTTTTTTTTTTTTTTTTTATTATCAATAGGCTCGCGCTTGACCACTATCTCACCTGATGGAAAGCGATGATGTGGTCGACGGTGAAGCACGCTTGCCTAGAAAAAACCTATTCACTCTTGACTTAAAGACCCCTAGATTGTAGCTATCGGGAAACACAGACTCCGGCAGGGAATTCCACTCCTTAGCTGTACGCATAATAAAAGTGTCCCCAAAACGTTTTGTGCGTATGGGTGGGATGTCCACCATGTACCGATGACGCATCACCGTGCGTCTGGTTGTCCGATGATGGAACGGGCTGGGCGGAATTAAATCATGCAATTCCATCGCACACTCCCCGAAATGTAACCGATAAAATACCGACAAGCTGGCAACTCGGCGACGATGTTCAAGGCTCTGGAGCTTTGATTTGACCAGTGCTTCATCGCCGATGAGTCTCTTGGCCCGCTTTTCGATCGACTCTAGTGCATCTAGCTGATATTTGGCAGATCCGTCCCAGAGATGAGAACAGTACTCCATGCTCGATCGAACTTGCGCTTGATACAAGTTGAGCAGCTGTTCCGGCGTGAAGTACTTTCGCACCTTCGCAAGGATCCCCAACTTTTTGGCAGCCAGCTGAGCCTTTGCCTCAATGTATGGCCCAAAATTGAGAGTTGATGTCAGCGTAACGCCAAGAAGGTCAAGATGGTCCGTTATTGGCACGGTTACATCACGGAAAGTTGGAGCCGGGTGAAATTGGCTCTTTTTAGCGGAAAAAAGACACGCCTGGGTTTTAGCAGCATTAAACTTGACCAGATTGGCTTCACCCCAATCGGAGACTGCCTGCAAGGACAAGTTTAAACGCTCCACCATGGCCTCACGGAGAGACCGGATCAGTGGCCCGGTAGCACGTGCGTTGGACAAGTATCTCTCAGCAACAGTGCTGTCGTCTGCATACCCAAAGGTGCCGGGTTTTAGCAGATCGTTGATGTGCAACAAGAACAATGTTGCCGAGAGTACCGACCCCTGAGGGACGCCGGCATTAATATCCAATTGGTCCGACGAGCAGCCATCGATAACCACTCGAATGGACCGATCCCTCAGGAAGTCTGCAATCCAATCACACAGACCACCGGGCAGACCGAATGAAGGAAGCTTACCAATAAGGCTTTCGTGCCAGACCCTATCGAAAGCCTTCGAGATGTCGAGGGAGACGGCAAGCGCTTCCCCGTGCCTCTCAATGGCCTCACTCCATATGTGAATGGCATACGCTAGAATATCCCCAGTAGACCGATTTCGGCGGAAGCCGTATTGGCGGTCGCTAAGGATATCATTAGTTTCTAGGCCAGGCTAACTTGTGCGTACCTAAAGGATTCTGATCTTGCCCTGCGTGACTGTGCTATCGCCCCTTTGGACTCCGTTTTATCCCACCGTTTGGCTTATTGAAGTGCGTTTTAATTGAACCACTATGGGAGATCGTAGCAGATTAACGCGAATCCTATGTGTTAACTGCAAAATTTACGTTAACACGTTGCGCCGCTATCCTGCCCTGACACTCGATCCAAGAGTCACTAGTTAACTCTGTAGCTGTGTATATCCATATTTTCCATATGATGACTCTGGTATTGAGGATGGGCAAGATATCATGTTATTATCACAATGCCAGCAGAATTTTAGATTCTATAATTATAAGAGAGGATAATGATGAGGAATAAAAATGTAACAAATGTAGAATTGTTTAATTTTTTATTCATTACAAGTACCTGTGATAAATACTGTATACATAATATCGGCAAGACACGCCTTTTCCCCGTAGATGTAGGCAAAGAAATCATCCTTCCTCTTGGTACCTACGATCCTGTCTAACCTTTTTCGCTTTTTCCAAGATCATCAACCTTTAAGGCAACCATTGAATGTTAGAGTAAACATATAAGCGCATTTTTGACCCAACGATGTAAGTACTATCACAGTCTAAAGTGCAGTCCTATCTTCACGAAACTATAGCATAGCCAATCAATCCCACTTACGACCTTTTTCTATAAGCACATCACACTCATACACACATCTGTATGTTGAACTCTTTCATAATGAACCAATGAGAACACGACATGGCCGCACCGTCATACTATTTATTAAAATCACAAAACATGTGGGTGGTGGTGTTTCAAATCCATCCTCATTAGTAGATATTATAATATAAAACAAACGTTTAACTAAACTTTATAACATTGTGGGTAGATTTCAAAAACAATACCCACACGTTTTGTCGCCAACATCGATCGCAGTTACTCTTGTTTATTGCTATTCATCAAGAATCCTAGAGAGCGCGATAAATAATCATTTAACTTTGAGTTACTTGGAATGAGGTATTTAATTTCATAGTCAAACTTAAGTGTCCATCTGGTCTAGCGGTTAACACTGCTTGATTAACCACTACAAGACTGGTTCGAATCCCGAACACATAAAAATAATATTATTTTATGTATCTTCACTTTTTTTTTCTATACACATTTTATACATTTTAAAATATTATTTTTAACTTAAAAAAGTGTTTAGTTAATAGGATCTTCAGCATTGCATTTGAATGAGGGTAGAACTTTTTATTTTATTCGGTAAAATCACCGAAGATAAGGGTATATTGAAAAATATGATTTGCTTGAAGAAACACTTAAAAGTCGTAACGTTGTTGGTTGGTGAACTTTAATCAGAGCGTTCGAGGTATTATAATAGCGGTGTTTATTTGAATATGATAATGCAAGCAAATATAAGTTTAGAAACTAGGGCACACATTGTTGCCTTGCTTATATTATAGGCTAAATACAAACACAAATTTCTGATGAAACCGGATTGTGTGTAAGTTATATTATAAAATATGAAAATATGGTAGATGATATTTTTGTGTCAATTAAGAAAATAAATCGCTTTTTTGAAATGTTTAATTAATGGTTTTTATTTTTTAGAGGAGAACTGTGATACTTTGGATAATGAGGTTTGAGGAAGAAGGACGTCTCAAGAGTCGTGCATGAAGTGGGAGACCACCGCTTATAAGTCAGTCTCAATGAAGTGTTATGGTGAATGAATATGAAAACAATGGTTTTATACCAACTAGGCGTTTTGCTAGTGAATTCGATACCTACGTCTGCGCACTGTTCGCCGCGCACTCCATGCCAAAGGAAAGAAGCGACTTCATTTCGTTTTTTTTAAACATATTATTCATCATATAATGTTATGGATTTTTTTTTTGTTTTCTTTGTTTTACAATGACGAGACACTGCATTGAATTTCTTTATTTTATTCTATAGTGCTTACAAACTAAAATCAGTGTTGGAAATCTTTTAACTTTGACCACCGCCTTATCTCGGGAATGTGTTGAATTCGTTTCTTAACTAGACAACGAATCATTTGTTTTTCTTTTACCCTCACTGGGATATTACTGCTAAAATATTAGCATATTGTTGTATTGTAAGTGACAATTTGTCTTAATATGAATAAATATTTAAACCGATCTAAGAAATAATTTATTATGTTTAAAAAGTTTTAATTGCATTGCAATATTATTACTATTAAATTGATTGTTTCTATTATCGGTATTCTATGTAAACATCACTGTATCATATTTTATTTAAATCATTATTTATTTAAATCAATAGTTGGTTAGTTTTGAAACAGAGGATGTCCTGGCAATAGTAAACATTTAGCATTAATTGTTGAGGTTAAGCTTCAATCCTCTTTTCCTAGTGAAAACGAATAATTAAGCTATGGCCTCAATAATAATAGTAATGATATTATTATTTTTTTTTATCTGCCTAATATTTAAACTAGTGTTTATAATATTTATTAAATCAATAAATTACTTTATTTTCAACATGGTTTCTTTTTTAATGGTTGGGTATGAGCAATATTAACAAAAGATGCATAAAAAACTTTTGTTTTTATTTTATACTTATTCTAAGATGCATACCTTTCGCGTAACTTACTAGTCATTATTTGTTACCATGAGTATAAGTTACCAAAAATACAAAAAGAAATTTCGAGCAGCCGAGATTTGAACTCGCGTCTATTAGGGTCCCGCTTTGGAGTGACACTCTCTCACGGATCTGCCACGAGTTACGTTAACTGCTATGACGAATTTTAGACTTAGTTTTGAACCGGCTCGATACGGACTTTTGTAGTTATATCTAAGCGAAACGAGTAAGTATATATTTTTATCTTTGTGTGGCGTTGACCACGCCCCTTCACCTCGTAGTTAGACTGTAAGATGTCTTTTTGTTTGCGTTTAAATATCACGCACACATTTATATGCACAGAACCGTGCAGGTGACTATAAACATTGAGATGGGAGTGCACTTTTGACCCTTGACTGTACGTATAAATACTTTCCCAGAAGGTACCCACTAAAGGTTGACTGACTGTATGTAATAAAAAAACCTTATTAAGCACAATTATGTGGGTACATTAAGTTCAGAATGTACATAACTAAGAACGCTTTCAGTTCCTCTGTGAAACACATTCTCGGTCCTTGAGATCATCGGAAAACCTAAAATTAAGCATTCGTATGCATTCCACATCCTTCTTCGACAAATCTTTACATTACCTATTGAGGTAAGGCGTGCTCAAACATTACCTTCATTTAAAAAAATGGTGAAGGAGCATTTCCTTTAACTGTAACTATTCTTCTCCTTTCTCTGTTCTATATTTGATATTTATTAGTATATTATTTTATTTGTATGTATGTATTTTATGTTATAACTAAGTAATATTATTTATTATAGTTTTTGTACACTGACAGCCCTATGTCTATCTTCTCTCGTTCAGTCCATCCAAAGGTTGTCTGTAAGAGATTGCCCTGTGCGATAAGACCGCCCACTGTACACTTATCTTTATAAATGTTTTGTCCTGTAATTATTTCAGTGGTGTACAATAAAGTATATAATAAATAAATAACAAATAACCAGAGCACCAATGATATTCAAATAAACAGATACGTTATACACTCACAAAACAATTGAAAAAGGTGTTCCGCACACACACTTTTCATTCATCTGACATTTCACTACAAGTCGAAAGGGATGGCTTGATAATACCAACAAGAAAAAAAGGGACAGCTAGTGTTTGTCACTTGTGAATGTAAACAAACATTATTCTGACCAACAATGTTGTTATCTTTTTGTAGCCTCCAAATATGAGAATATTAGGAATACATAATGAAATAAATTAGTAAATTGAGGCTTATTGCGTACTTACATTTGGTATGAGATCCCTTCTGTTTTATGTACTTTGGTATCATAATTGGTACAATTTCTAAATACACACGATGGCATTATTTTATTTTGTTTTTGTTTCAACAAAGCCTATCGTTCTTCGCCATGCGTGAGATAAACTAAAGACTAAAGGTCACAATTGTGACCTATTCGAGTCTTCACAATGCGCGCGTTCATAACATATCTGTTTATTTGAATATCATTGCACAGCACGCAATACTTTCTCCAAGTGACATAAGACATAACCTAAAAATGTTCAAAATGTTCAAATCTAAATATCTTTTTCTCTTCAACTAATTTTATGTATGAAAGTCTGCCATTGTTCTTTAAAATTGCAATGTCTAATCAATTATTAAGAATTAAATTACAAATTAACATTCTATTTCCTATTAAGTAATAAAGTCAAAAATTAAATGAAGTGTTCAGAACTAAACTTAAAACAAAATTTCAAAACAACATTCAATCATTAAAAGTTAAAATCTAAAACAAACACAAAAACGAGCAGAATAAAATGAGAATCAATAAATAAAACAAAAAAATTAAGAAACTTAAACAAAAATAAAAATCACTTATTAAAAATTATAATCAAAACATAAAACAAAAAATTATAAAATTCAAAAAAAAAAAAGGTATCATTCATTCAATTAAGCAATATATAAGATAAACGTGTATGGGTGGGTATGTTAAAGAGTTTGTGAATGTGAATGAGAATGTATTAATGTGAGTGAGAATGTGTAAATGTGAATGAGGAGTCAGTAATGTATGTATGTGAGTGAGTGAATAGACGAAATATCAATTTTCTGGTGAGAGAGCGGGCCCTATGACAATACTCTAAAAAGATTTTCAGTCTCCTCATATGTGCGACTTTGTAGGTACGTATAGATCTGGGTTTTGCATTCAAGTAGCGGAAGAAGGTAAATATTTATAGCCTTATTTATTTTATTATAGAGCATTGAGCTTAAATATAGAAAATGGCGATCATCGATATCGATATCAGACCTACGTTTATTTTTGGCAAGTTTGACATCAAAAGACAGTTGTACATACTTCTTAAGAATAACTTGCCTTACAAAAAGTTGTCGGACTGTGAGCACATAAACATGTACATATACATGTGAGTCTGTATAGTTCAAAAGTTGGATAGCGGATAGGTTTGGATAGCATTACCTTTAAAACGGATCTTTGAGCTCTTTCTAGGCGTAGCATTGTAGTTTTTGCCATTCCACCCCAAGCCGGGATACAGTAACCCAGAAAAGACTGCACGAGAGTAAAATAAACTGATTTTAGAGTTTCTTGGTTTGCTATACACCTCAAATATCTAAACACATACAATATCTTTCTGATTCTACCAACTGTAGCCGCAATTTGCTCGTACCAGCTTAGGACTTCGTCCATTACTATGCCAAGATACTTGAAGTTTCGCGCTCGTGCAATCATACTACAGTCAAAGCTTCGTTCCAGGCCAGGATTACAAATGTGAGCCCGAATTGAAAAAGATGCTGGGGGCAACGAAGCCATTCTCGAACCAAATGCAACAAACTTAGTTTTCTCAACATTTAAGGTTAAAAGATTACTAATTAACCAGTTCATGACCCGTCAGAGGGCCGTTTCAGCAGTTGCACCAGCCTCCAACCAGTTCTTACCTTCGCAGAGCCGTATCATCAGCGTATGTTATTATTTTGCATTTAGTGAGAGATAGTCTGCAAAGGTCATTTATATAGGCTAGAAAGAGAGTTGGTCCAAGGACATTGCCCTTTGGAACTCCGAAATTAAGGCTCTCCTCCTTACTAATATGGTCATCAATAATGACACATTGTGAACGATCACTGAGGTAATTCTTAAAAATGTCCAAAGCAACACCTCTCACCCCAACCGCCTCCAACTTGGTTATCAGTATAGGGATCGAAACCGTATCGAAAGCTTTGGATAAGTCTAGGAAGATTCCAATTGTCCTTTGGTCTATATTTTGAACAGTAGTGTCCAAAAGATCCATGATGGCATCCTCAGTAGATCTTGAGTAGATCTAGGTTATTTTAGTATAATGTTATTTTGTGTTTAAATTGTGACATAATTGGTGATAATAAATAAATAAATATTGGTTGTTGGCAAAAATCTCATTTTTGTCAAGAAATCGAATCAATCTTTTATTTAAGACCTTTTCGAATATCTTTGATATAGAACTCAACACTGATATTGGCCTATAATTATCCATATTGTCTTCAGCTCCTTTTTTATGTGTGGGATGGACACTAGCTTTCTTGAAAACCCTAGGAAATATGCCAGTACTCAAACAAAGATTACAGACTCGGGTTGTGACCGGTACTAGAACAGACTTGGCAGCCTTGAGAATGCTAGTCGGGATGCCATCCCATCCCACTGCACAGTTACTTCGAAGATTATTGATGATGGACTCAATTTCACTTTCATCAACACTGTACATTACCATGGAATTGGAAGGACCCCCTTTACCGGATTCGGTGGCACCCTGGGGATTGTTATTTTGTCCTGAATACTCAATCAATTTGGAAGCCAACTTTTTGCCCACACCAGCAAAAAACTCATTTACTGTGTTCACGGAAGAGGCAGGATCATGTGACACAGTTAGCAATTCACAAGATGCCTGTGATCGTTTCTGATTGAAGTTAGTGAACTGTTTGACAAGGTCCCAGGTTTTTTTTGGGTTTTCACTAGCTTTCTGGAGTTCACCACGTTCATAGCAAATCTTCACCTTTCTCAGCAATTTATTACAGAAGGTTTTGGTTTGGTTTTGGTTTTGTATCGTGTGAAAGTAATTTTAAGCACAGGGTTTTCAGGATCCTTCTTTGACTTTAATTGCAACTTATCACGATTTCGGATGCAACGCAGTAGACCAGGCGTGATCCATGGTTTCGGGATTATTTTTCTACTGGGAATGGTTACACTATTTGAGTTCACTTTAACAAGTGCCGAAATGGTCATGATAAGTTCTGTTGCGGCATCTTCTGCATTTAAAGCATATAGGACTGATGAAAAGTCAGTCTGCTGCAGGTCAGTTACAACCGCAGCATGGTCAATGCGTACAGATGTCCGAGTTTTCCTAGATGCCCACAGCTCAAGATCACAAACAAGTATCACCGGGGCGTGATCCGTGAACATCGAGTCTAGGAGTCGAGTAGTCGCCTTTCCTTTAGTTCTGAGGATAACATGATCCAAGCAGTTTATCGCTCTTGTAGGAAAGAGATGAGCAGGCAGCATTCCATGCTCAGCTAACATATTAAGATACTGATTTGCCTGTGGATCAGGCCCCAATGTTATGTTTATGTCACCGATAACACCCACAGTTTTGTGAGAGGTCAGTGCTCTCAAGGCTGCATCCAAGCTATCAATAAAAGGACGTATGTCGCGGTGAGATGGGGAACGGTACAGTGCTACCAATGCCAAGTCCTTAAATTTGAGTACTATACAATTTGCTTCAGCAAAAGTAGGCTTGTCAACAGTACACTGCAGGTGGTCCCCAACATAAACCACGACCCCATCATTCTGATTTCTATAGCTGGACTCGTGTGAACCAAAACCTGCCAAACCAGGTATTACAGGAGTTTTGGATAGCCAACATTCAGTCAAGATTATAACATCAATCGAGTAATCGAGTCTATTGAGCATTATCAAGAGATGATCAAAGTTGCGGTTAATACTTCTGATATTAACATGAAAGATCTTAAGTCCATTTTCTGAAACACTCAGAAATGGACAGCATTGTTCTGGGGAAAGAATAAACGATTCCGAGGGGGAAATTTCCTCAACTTTGGCGCCGATACTTTCAAAGTCATTTCCTTTTTAATCATTGTGTTTAACATAGTCCAATTTAAAGCATTAAGAAGGGTTTTAGTAATTTTCAGAAAACCTTTGATTTAAATCTAGTAGTAACTGAAACAAGGGCAATAATACAATGAAAACAAGGGAATTAGTATAACATCCGTCTACGATGGAAAAGGTATGGTATGAGTGAATGAGTGAGTAATGTCTGTTATGGTTGAGTGTATATTGTGTTATAAATTTGAGCATAGCACATGGTCCTCTATTTACATTAACGTTAGGCGATACTGAATTAATTAGTACTGAAATATATATATTAAGGTACTTATTAGCTAATATTACAAATAACATTCTAGGGCATCGAATAAAAACAAGCACATCGCGAAAGAAGATTAGTCAGGATACAGTTTTTACCTCGGTTTTTAATTTAGACAAATCTAACTCGTTTTTAACAAGTATATGAGGATCTCCCTCTCTTTTCCGAAGAAGAATTTTTCCGTTAGATATCCATCAAAAAGTAAAATCATTTGATTTAGCAAAATCTCGAGTTAGGAAGAAAAGCCTTTTCAACTTCGAAGAGAGGTTTTCGGATATGAAAATCGGCTTGGCTGGACCAGCAGGGCTGAGTCTTAACTTCTCTGTGGTAAGTTTGTTGTTGTCCTTGATAGATTTTCGGTACATACGGATTACCCGTTCCTTCAGGAGAGAGCTTGTAAAATCCACAATAACAGTTTTGCATGCTGAATCTTTTGAATTGACGCGAAAGACATCCTTCACCTCATGTGGTTAAATAGGCACTTTTAAAATATTGCCAGCGGATATCACAGTTTGAAGAAGAGCCTCATTGGATTCACTTTTAACAGTTGGAATATTTTTTAATTCTAAGCAGGTGGATCTTGGAACATTATTTCATAGTTGTCCAACCTATCTTCCAGAGACTGTAAGTATTGTTGATTTTTCTTACGTTCAATCTCAAGTTCATTTATTTGGGTGGTCATTGAGTCATATTGTTTAGCCAAGAAATCCATGGAATCCTTAATACCACCGCTCTGGTTCCGTACTTCGGCAATCGCGGTGAATATTTTCTCGAACTTTTCGTTCTGTTCCCGCTTAAAGGTTTCTTCAAGGTGTAACGAAGTAAGTCCATCCTCAGAGCAATCACCACGTTTGAACGAAGTTGGGGAATCCTCATAGCAATCCCCAAGCTTACGTTTTCCACCATTCGCATTACTAGGCGTTGCTATGTTAACATTGTCAGGCGCAATAGCTATTTTAGAATTAGCTTCAGAGGAAGTAAATTGAGTCGCAATTGGTGATGATGATGATGCTGGGGGTGGAGTCTGTTTCAAGGGCATTGTTTGCTGAAGTTAAAATAAATATCCAAGAAAATCCAAAAAGTCAAGATCAGGTACCTGGATTCTAACTTGCGTCCCTACGCTGCCGACTTGCAGTTGTGCCACTAGGTCAAATTCACTTAAGTTTAAGGCGACCAAAATGTTTATCTGATGATAGCTACTGAAGTAACGGTTTCGGATATTGTTGAGGGTATGTGAAATTTTGTATTGATGAGTTTTTGACGTTGCACTTATGATTCGCAACTTGTACTCAATGTTTATGTTCACCCACCGGCACTTATGAAGTAATTTTTTTTTCTCGTTTGACAAACCTCAGCGCAAAGATCACTTTAATTTGCACTATTAGTACCGTACAAGTGCGGCGAAGTGAGGAGCTCGTGGCTAAATAATAACAGCCGTACGGGTCGATCTTAAGGTTAAGCAACGCTTGACGAGGTCGGGCCGTGGATGGGTGACCATTTCAACATTCCGGGTTTCCTCCGTGCCTCGGAAAGCACGTTAAGCTGTTGGTCCCGGCTGTCATTTGAAGATCTTTGACAGTCGTTACGAGTAGTCAGAAGCTTGAGATCTGACACCAGTCTAGCCAAGGGGTACCGTATTACTCAGTTACTGGGTTGTGGAGGTCAGATAGGCAGTCGCTCCATGTAAAATACTGGTACTCAGCTGAATCCGGTTAGACTGGAAGCCGACCCCAACATAGTTGGGAAAAGGCTAGGCAGATGATGAGTACCGTACAAGTGCCAGGAACAAGTTGGTTGCAAATACTAGAGAGTCAATTCACTTTTTACACTTTCTTAGAATATTAAAGCTCGGAGCGAGTTACAATACGTGCGTCTCGATCGGGCGCTACGGGGGAGGAGGGGGGGATTATCGACAATAGGCACAATTTCACCAAGTCCACATGTCGACAACCTCGTGTAATAAGTCGAGATACTTGATTTGTTTCTCTTTCAAAGCTGAGAAAGATTATTATATGATTTGAGATTGATTATTATTACATTATCTTAACATCAGGACTGTATTCCTCGAAGGACTAGTCAGGGTGTACCTAATACTACACCCAAACTTCACCAGATATGTTTAACACCGGGCTGTTACTGTGAAATACCATATGGAAAATCTCTATAATTATAGAGAATATATTTCCGGTAAAACCATTTTAAGATCAAAAGAGATTTCTTTTGATCTTAAATAAGATATAAGCCAGGACAATACTCAGAAAAAAGAACAAGAGACAATAAAGAAGAAATACTGTCTAATATACGACCTTACTAGGACCTTTAAAAATATAGGTATCATATTATCTTGGCGCACATTAAAGTCACATTAAGGACCTCCTTAAATTCATGAAAAAGAAAATGTCCTCCCACCAGAAATCCAACATCAACTATTTAAAAATTAATGATACACGCAGTACCGAAATAATACATTCCAATTTGCTAGATAATTCCACCCAGCAAAAGAAAACGAAGTAAAAAACATTCCTGGAAGTTTTACCGAACATTTTACGTGTATACGCTAACTAATTTCGTTTCACCATATTCCGTAAAAGTTGGAGTAATTACTGAGTTGTGTTTTGGAAGCACCTTAATTTTTTTTTAAAACTGCCTTTAAACAAGTGACGTTAATTGACTCGATCGTAAGGAACCCAAGTTATTTATTATACCGGCCTTATACTGCGGAACTGGGTATATAGGTACTCGTAACAGTAATTTGTGAACGGTTCCGAGATGTTCAAAACAGTTTGTAGTGATGCGGAAAAGCTGTGCTTGTTCTGTTTTCTTCCAAAGATGTTTACTTTCACCGTTTTGAGAGCAGCGGTGATGAAAAATAATTTACACAGCGAGTAATTAGGGCCTGGCTGGATTCGACTCATACCTAGCAAGACGTGGCCGCTATCACTGAATCCACCGCTACTCCATTTCAACAACCTCAACAAAGAAAGCCGCCAAACTTTCTTATTATTTTTATTCATAAGAAGGTCTGACATGGCAAGCTTTAGCGTCGGCATTTCGGCGCGTTTTTGACAGGACATAAAAAGTGACATGGTGACAAATTCCCGGTGACGGTCGCTCAGCAGGCGGCCGCCCTAACCATTAGACACTGAGGACTCCATAAATAATGCCCTCTCGAGCTCACAAGAACACGGCTACAAAATTTGAGGAAATGATAATTTCTAACTTGTCCTTACCTACTTGGCTATTTATTTTGTTTACAAGTTGACTTTTAGGTATAACTTTTCTATGGTAGGTAAAAGTAAGTAAATAATATCGATATTTTTTGCAGTTTCGCTACCGTGGCCGCGCATTTTTGCGCGGAAGAACATACGTCAGTATAGCTATTGAATCACTGCATACTTTAATTAATTCAAACAAACAATCCAGTCAGTCAATCAGTCCAGTTAGATAGGATCAACTTCGAAAAAGAGGTCAACCGTCGAATCTGACTCGACTGAGCAACGTTCGGGAAGTAGCGCGATATCTTCTCGTCCAACTTACCACAATGTCACAAGACGAAAGTCTATGACCAGTGTGTGTTGCCAGTGATTACTTACGGGACAGAGACGTGATAGCTCACAGTGGGCTTCATAAGAAGGCTTAAAGTAAACCAAAGGGTGTGTTCTGCTAAACAGAGCCACATATTTTTAAGTCTATTTACAATTCATAACACTATACAAACCATACCTTCATATCTGTTGTTATTTTATTAACTTTTGTAATTCATTTTTATGTTTTCTTTCATACTGTTTGTACCTGAAAAGCATATATTTAATTATCTCTGATTGTTTTAATATCTAAAACTTAAATTATATCGATAATTTGTAATTCTTGCAATATTTTTCTACTGTGACATTTTCATCTGACATGACATCTGTCTGTCTATTTTATTTTCTTAAACCATAGACCATAACATCGGGTGACGACACGGACGTCGGTGACAGCTGACTAGCTTGAGTTAAGTTACGTATTTTAAAATATATACAGTGCTTTTTCTTAAATCTCTATTGATAAAGGCATAGACCAACATACATTTACTCACATATATTGTGGTGCAGTGAAAGTGATTATTAAATCTATACAAAATACCATAAAACAAAATAAAAATAATTCCAGTGCAAACCGCCTACCCTATACTTTACAAAATTAAAAACTTAATGCTAAAAACAATATTTATAGTGCAATACTTTTAGATGAGGTGTTTTGTGGTAACAATTGGGCTGTTGCTCACTGAAGAAACAGGACCTAAATGTTAAAATTTTCCTATTTTTTTACTCGGTGAAAACGCCATCTGTGACTCGACGAGTGGTACTGTCTGTACTGTGTTAGTGTTAGTCAAATAACTATTTACTAACTTATTACCAACGTAAACCGTAACAATACACCAGCCCACGATTATGGCTAAGTGTGGTAGCTGCGGTCAATTTATCGCCAGGACTGAGTGTATTCGCTGCACTAAGTGTCCTGGGTCGTATCATCCAAGTTGTGTTGGCGTTACGTCGACAAAGGTTTCGCCTGATTGGTTGTGCCCGGATTGTAAGGTAAAGATGCCGAGGAAGGTCAACTCAGCCGCAGCACACATGGGTCCGTCTGATGCAGCCTCGCCAAATACAGCTCAGCTCTCACCAAAAACTCGGCCCTCAGCGGTGAATCGGAGTGCAGTGGTTGAGCAAATAACTTGTGAGCCAGCAATCAGCCAGCCTACTGCACCTCTCTCTCCGAATACACGAGACACTCGTGAGCTCAACATAGCTTATGAGATTCGATGCTTTCGCGAGGAACTAAGTGCCATGAGAGTGGAGTTGCGACAGTTCCGGGACGAAATGGCATGTTTAAAGACAGATGTCGGGTTGTGTAGGGAGCGAATGGATGTGGTTGAGTGTAGGGTTTCCCACCTCGAGAACCGTTTTGAAGAGAAGAAACCATCGTCCTTCGAGCACCTTGAGGAGACTATTTCTGTGCTGAGGTTGCAGCTAAACGACCGCGACCAGGACCTTCTGCTCAATGATGTCATCATAACGGGAATACCGGAAGCAAGAGATGAGAGCCCAATACACCTGATAAGGTTGGTTTCGACGAAGCTAGGAGTAACCATCGACGAGCGCGAAATTGTGAACGCGGAGCGCGTTGGCATGGTGCGACGTAACTTCACTGTGACCGGCAGTGCTGACACGGTGGAGTCACCGCGCCCGCGCGCGCTCGCTGTGCGGCTGTCGCGCCGCGCTGCCCGTGACCAGCTATTGCGAGCGGCGCGCGTGCGGCGCGGCCTCACCACGGCGGACCTCGAGCTGCGCGGGCTTTCGGCAAGGTTCTATTTGAACGAGCGGCTGACGCCGAAGAACGCGAAGTTGTTTTTTAACGCGCGCGAGTCTGGGCAGAAGCACAACTTCAAGTATGTGTGGACTAAAGACGGCCGCATCTTTGTAAAGAAAGAGGATGGTGCACCTCCACAACGCATTCGTTCGGACTCTGATTTGGGCAGAATTTTTGGCAATGGTGCGGTTTGATCGGATTATTGTTTGTTCTGAAGGAACTTATTAAAATACATGTTTGTTTACCCATGTATGTGTTGTTCATTAGAACCTATATTATTACCTAGAAGCAGTGCAGCGCCATTTTCAAATTGTTTCGTAAGAAATAAAATTAGCGCTGCTTTTGGTGCTTCTAAGTAGTTAATATGGTTGGTTAAACAATAATTCCACCACAGTTTGAATGTTGTGTTGTATTGTTTAATAGTATTAGCCGCCAACGAAGAAATCATTAGATGTATCGCTTCTGATGGAATTCCTTGTTTTGTGAAGGCTTCCCGGAGACAATGGCTGCTGCCAGGGTAGTCTGCGCGGGTAGATGTATCCTGTAATCCGACCGAATTGCATTTTTTTGAAAAATAATATCTGATATTATAATATTGCTCAACAACGGGAACCACACTTGTGTGGGCCAATAAGGAAAAACAAAAATTCCAGTTGACTGTTCACTGACAATTTTGTAAGCATTTTAGAATTATTTCAAAAGGAGGAAAACAGTAAAAATAGTATTTTGACCATGATATCGTAAAAGCATCTACCGTAAGCGCATCCGGGTCTGGTTTCCAGGATATGTATACCCTACATTTGGCATTGGTGCGAGATGCAAACAAATCTATATCAATTTTTCCTAGTTTATTAATAATATTTTGAAAGGCATCTGAACATAGTTCTATTTCGGTGTCGGGATTAACTCTGCGCGATTCCGTATCAGCTTCTTTATTATCTTTGGAGTTGATATAAGATGAAAATAACCACAAGTTGCGTTCTTCGCACCACTGCCAAATGGATCTCGTTAAGTCATTTAAGTGTGGGAATTGTATACCACCCATTCTATTAATATAGCTGATGGCCGTGGTGTTGTCTATTCGCATCAATATAGCGCAGTCGGTAACATCTCGGGCAAAACATTTAAGGCCAAAAAATGCTGCTTGAAGCTCTAGATAATTAATATGATATTTTAGCTCACTTTCTTTCCAGTGACCATTGGCGCACATATTGTTGCAGACAGCACCCCAGCCTGACCTTGACGCGTCCGTGAAAATTTCCAATTTGTATATTGGAGGTGATATAATTTTTTTAGATCTTAATATCTTTCTTTCCCACCAATTTAAATCCAGTAAAATGTTATTTGACAGTTTCATAATAGCATCGTAATTGTTGTTAAATTTTTTCAGGGCGAGATACTTTTCCCTTTCGAATTTCTTTATGTACAACCAGCTGTATTTTATTGCAGGACATGCAGCTGTTAAAACACCTATAAATTGAGAGAATTCTCGAATGGTACATTTTTGTAATGTTTTGAATTTTTTCACCAAATGTAATATATGGGTTTTTTTGTTTTCTGGTAAGAACATAGTCATATTTTGTGTGTCGAACATATAACCTAAAAATTTGCATGTTTGTTTTGGCTCTAACGAGCTTTTATCGAAATTTATGATAATACCTAAACATTCGAGGATTCTGACAGTTTCTTTTACGTTCAAAAGACATTTTTCATAAGAATTCTCGATACACAAGGTATCGTCTAAATATGTTACTGAATTAAAACCACGTTTTCTTAAGTAACCAATCACTTCCTTCATTATTTTTGTAAATGTTCTTGGTGCTGATGATAAGCCGTAGGGGATTGCATTAAATTCATACGTAATTGAATTTTGTGAATCGTCTTCAATTTGAAACCTGAATACTTTTTATGTTCGGGGTGTATAGGAACTAATAAGTACGACTCTTTCAGATCAATACTAGCCATGTAACTGTTTTTTGATAATGAAGTACATACACTTCTGTAATCCTCCATTTTAAAATGTTCGTTATTTACATATTTATTAAAATATTTTAAATTTAAAATAAAACGATCTGTCCCATTAGGTTTTGGAATCAAAAAAAATGGTGAGAGAAATTGTTCAGTGTGGTTTTCGCATACAGAAATAGCTCCTAAGTCAAGGAGGTTATTAATAGCAATTTGCATTTTTTGTTTCTCTTTATATGATAAAGATTTATTTGGTATATGCGGCCGTGTAATATTATTTGTTAATGGTATACGATAGCCATTTAAAATATAATCTAACACAGTTTTATTTTTTGTTATGTGTAGCCAACAATCATAATAAAAAGTTAATCTACCTGCATGTACCTGAACTATTGACGTGTTTGGGCACGTTGTTTGGAAAATGTGGCTGTCCTCGACTGCGACAGCGCTGCCAGCGGCGGCGGCTGCGGTGCTTGAGGGCGAAATTGCCTGTTCGGATGTACTCTGCTCGTCATGTATGCTCCGCGCCCCCCCCTGCTCGACGACGAGGGATATCGAGGAGAGGGTGTCCAGTTTCCCGTGTATCTGCCTTTTGATTGGGACTGATTTTGTACATTTTTTTGCGGTATATTTCTTTTGATTTGCGACCCTTGCTTTTCTATGGCTTTGGCAGCCTTAATTTTTTCTGATAATTGACTGCCAAATAGGAACTCATCTCTTTCCTCTTCTTGAATTATGTTCAGTATAGATTTATCTAAACACGGAGTAATACATTCAGTCCGAATTTGAGTTTCTGTATAATGAAGGTCTGTCAATATTCTACAACCTTCAGAAATATGTTTTATAGTTTCAATTTTACTTCCGTCATTAATTATTATTTCCAAAGCTCTTGAAATAGCAGTGATTCCCAATCCTAATTGGTTTTGTTTTACTTCTATCTTTTTGTCTCTAATTCGAACTGCTTCTGCAACAGCAGCGGCTATCTCAGGGTTTAAACTGGGTGATTTTAGTAATCTGCAGTTATCTGGAATATGGTGTTCCTTCAACAAGTTTTCTTTGACATCTTTTGTCAAGCCTTTCCTTAGTATAGGCAACCAGCGCTGTGCCAGGTCGTTGTGAATATTAGCTCCATATTTAGGACTGTCTTCAATGGGATCCCCCAATGCAAGACGTATTTCTGGACCAAGTTCTATAGTTACTTCATTTGAAGTTTCTGGAACCGTATTAATTTGGTCTAGAGGATGATTTGGAGTTTCAGATGACTCGCAATCATTTTTAGGTTTAGATAACGGTATGTCGGGTATGTCAACCGGTATCGGTAATGATTCATCCTGTATATTAGGATAATCATGGTGCATAATTTCAACGTCCTCAACATTATAATTTGCGGGTATTTGGATACCTGAAAGTATAAGGTGAAAATATAGTTTTTATTTTGAAAACTAAAATAATATCACCCATATGGATTTTTATTGTGATTGCGAAATTTTAAGAATAAAGTTATAACATAATACGTAATTCGAACTTTAAATTCGTTAAATGCTCACAATGTATCTAGGTACATGTATTTCGCCTTCGTGTATGACTCTCGGTCAACCTCCAGGCTTAGATTGTTTGCGTCATGTCTAGCCATCGTGTATAACTCGCAGTTACCCTCCAGGCAGACTTATAGACGCTGTATTGCACACATTTATTTCGTAATCCGTCAACACTTGTAAAAAATATATATTTACTTACCCTGGTCTTCGATATCAGAATCTGAGTCGGAAATTATAATATTTCGTCAACGTTTATTCACATTTTGTTTTTCTTCTAAATGCTTGATTTTTCTTTGTAACGTTTTATTTTATCTTCAGCCTTGCGTTTCGGCATATACGAAAATCGAGTAAGGATAATCGATTTAAATCTAAAAGTGCGACACTACCTAGTACGTTAGGGAAACTACATGGTAATACTATATCTGAAGAATGGAGCTATGAAAATATAATTGTTATGAAAAACCATTAACTATCTGCCAACTTCTTGCATATAAATGTTTTAAATATTGCATTGTTAGTGATACTGATACTCTGTAATGAGTGAAAAGTATTTTAAAGTTGGTTTTCTCAACCCTGGCTCACTGGGTACTCACCATGATTAGTTTATTGCTGTATTAGAGTCGCATGATGTTAGTGTGATGGCTATAAATGAGACATGGCTCAGGAGGGGTGAGGAAGGCCGCGCGCCCGCTGTGCCCGGCTACCGACTGCGCCACGTTCCGTGGCCGGTGAGCGTGCACGGCGGCCGCGGCGGCGGCGTTGGGTTTTACATCGAGCGCGGGACAAGGGTGCGTACGCATGAGCACCCGTTCGACCCCCTTCATGGGACAGTGGAACAGATGTGGCTAGTTCTGAGCACAAATGGTGTTAAAATCGCTATCGGCACTGCGTACAGACCGCCATGGACGGATGTTGACTTATTTTTGGACGCGCTAACATGCTCAATAAATTCCATAACGTCTTGCAAACATATCGTTCTTTTAGGGGACTTTAATATAAATTGTCTAAATCAAACAGACCCCAAAACGAGCAAATTAAATATATTTCTTCAAAGTCTCGAACTGAGTCAACTAGTGCCATCTGCTACTCATTTTACTTCTACTAGCGAGACACTTCTGGACAGCTTTTTTAGTTTGGAATCGGCACTGAACGCCGAAAGTCGGTTGACTACCAAGTGTATTTTCTGATCTAAAAAACTCCTGGAAAACTCTAAACTGTGAATTACCAGCTTATATAAAACTATTATTATCTGAAGTGCTCCAATTAAATATATTTTGTGTGGTTCCCGAGAGCATTATTTCCTGGAAACACCCTCAACGGTCATCTCTTGGCATCAAAGGCCTCGCTGTTTGGCGTATTGAGCCATAGCCAGCCTCCATATCCCTTGGAGCCTACGTATTTACCTGTTTGCCTGTTTATCCGACCTGCTTCCATCCTGCTGCCTACTCCACTGCCTACCTGCCCGATTACCCGCTTATCTGGCTACCACCCGTCTGCTTGTCCGCTGCTCACCTGCCTACCTCGGGCATTCCATGACTTCCTGCCCGAGCTGATGCCTGGTTAGCTGCCCACGTCGTGCGAAGCCCTACCGTTTTATTTTCTATATCCTTTTTCTTAGTTTTAATTTATATTACCCTTTTACTTTTACTAACGTGGCTAACGTTAGCTCGACTGAGCTAACGTTACGCTACAAGGGCAATGGAGAGAGCTATGCTCGGAGTTTCCTTGCGTGATTGAATATGAAATGAAGACTTCCGCAAGAGAACCAAAGTTACCGACATAACCCGTAGAATTGCCAGTGCTAGTGGGCACATTGCTCGCAAAATGGATGGCCTTTGAAGGTGAACATTTCTGGAATGGCGACCGCATACCGAAAGACGTTAAATTGGGACGCCTCCCTCTAGATGGAGGGATGACCTAGACAAGGCTGCAGGAGTCCGGTGGATGCGAAACGCACAGGACCGATCAGTATAGCGACGCTTGGGGGAGGCCTTTGTCCAGCAGTGAACGTCTTTCGGCTGAAATGATGATGATGCAACAAACAATATTTATTATTAGGCTAAAAACAGTGTAATAATTTTAGATAGGCCACTAAATAAATACCTGACGACCGTTCTAGCTCGTCAACAACCTTAGTTGACCATGAGTCCTCCAATGACCTATGATGACCGGTCACGGAGGGGACATTGACGTAATGACCACGTTAGAGACGTACGAGTAGATTGATGATCGGTATATTATATTTTCACTCCTAATCCAGTGACAGTGATATGGACGATTTTTTTGAAGCTCAATGAATTCTCCCCTCTCCTCTTTTTATACGAGCTGGTACATAATGATTTTTATCTGTTTATAAAGTTATACGTTATTTTTATTAGTCCATATTATGTGGTTGCATTATTTTGCAAATAATAAAAATCTATTCATCTATGAAAGTTATATACTCATAAAAAGAAAAACAGGTTCTCAATTGAGAGGAGTATAGACTGACAAGCACGGTTACTGCCGGTAGTGTTGTGACGTAATTTGAGAGCGATCACTGGATGGCGATAGGCCGAGTGAATCGATTGAAACATGGATGACAGGTATGTCGTCCTTATTTAGTCCCGATAAAGGCAATCTGTTGAAAAAAATTCTATCAGGAAACTTTTAATAGCCTGGAGTTGAGAAGATTAAGGCGCGGTCCCATTGATAGCTTTTAACTGGCAATTTTGTAGTTCAAAAAGAGCTAAATTGAAATTAAATCTACAAGGTTAGGCTAAACAGGCAGGATAATAGTATTTTATGATTAACAGTAGGTTCACAATTGGCCACTTTCTTAGCTGATTGTAAGCAATAATGGGTTCGACGATGAAATACGCTTACCTAGAACCTATTCACTTAAATACCCTTAGTTCAATAGAATGGAAGTAGAGTAATAGCTCTCGGTGAGTCCGCACCCTTACCTACCCACTTCCATAATAGGACCTTCATCTGCCAGCCAAACTTTAGTTTATGCAGGCGTAATTAGGTACCATCCCAAATAGTTCCATCAAGACTCCATACGCAAACATAATGCCTCGTAGTCTTCCAAAGGTCATTAGCTATCCGTGCTTAACGTACAAAGGCCCAAACTTGGGTTAAATTCTCGAATAATTACTAAAACATAACTTGTTCAAAGTGTACCTAACATCAAGCAAAACACTTCCTCTTCAGGTTAAAATCAATCTAACTAGACTTTAACTTAGACTACAATAGTTGTGGAGTAACTCCAGCGGAAAATTGCTGGCATTTAGTTTAATCTTAGATTTAAATTGTGTTGAACAATCAGTGAAGATGTTATGGCAACTATGTGGCTTTGCGTCTTCAATTCTGCTTAGTTTTGATGTTGTAGAATGCTTGAGCCTGTAATTTATCTTCAGGTTCAGCAAATCTTCTACTGAAGTTTGCAGACTGCGTACCTACTGAGATAAAGTTAGATATTTAGGAATTCTCTATCTGGCTACTAGTTATTGATTTTATTTGGCTGTTAAATACGCATGGAGTAATATTGAGATGGAAATATTGTCTTACTTTCTTATTTAATCGTCATCTTGTACCAGCCCTTTGCTTGATATACCTATTTACCTATACCTTTCGTCGTCTAGTCAATCAATTTATTTGTTCGTCGACTAAGAAACTATAATTTATCAACTGCAAATACATAAAAAAAGGTCTTAAAAAAATCAGTTACACTTCTACAAAAATTCTGCACAGTTGAATCGCCCTAAGTTCGTCCCTCACCTGATAGATGGCGTTGCATGACGCTTTCAACATTCTAAAGATTTTTGAAGGCTGTGCCGTCTACTTACACCGGGACGCTGATCGCGTTCCAAATTTTCACTTAGTAAGTATTTTGGTAGACGCGTACGAAGCTTTATCTTGGTGAGCTTAAGGGAGTCTGTACACTGTACCGTATCATAACCGTAATTGGAACATGTCAGTCGAAAAAATATTTTTTATTTCGACTCTCCCATCAAACCGTTTTATCACTGACCAGCACCAAAGCGTTAACAAATTTTTAATTAACCCTCTGAGTGCCCGAAACGTGGATCCACGCGAGACATAATGGTTTTTTAATTGTTTCAGTAATTACGGCATTCAACCGTTTCATACGTGTTAGTAGGCATAGTAGTCCATGTCATGTTTCTTTCAGTGCCTAATACGACACACACAAGTAAGACACATGCAAGTAGTAAGTAATCCCAGCGTTATCAACAAACAGATTTGTTGGTAAGATTTATTTAACAACAGATTACACCAGAGGTTGAATTGATTAGAAACCAGTATCATATATCTTTACCTAAATATCATAAAACTACCGGACAATTTACTGTCTTCGTTCTAGGTAGTCGTACTTACTGGCACAGTTTCTGTGTTGCCATTTGCCACTACTTTTTTTATTGGTTTTCATTTTTTCAGGACCTCCGATTCTGACTTTCAAGAATTGCATTACTTGGGAATAGTTTGGCGGGCTTGTCAACTCGTACTGTAGGTGTAGATCCTCGAGGTAGGCAGATCCCATTCTGTGCTGAGTTTTGACTTTATAAAAAGCCCAAGCGGTTGATATAATCATTTTTTTAAAAGCAGTACCTAATATATAACAACGTTCCCAACAAGTCACGTTTCTTTCCAATTAGCTATCTCGAAAATTGTTCTTATTAAAAAAGATATAAACTCAGCTTATGAAAAAAATCCTGATTAGGGATGAGAATATGTCGTGTTCCTATTACTACATTTTCTATTCAAATATAGCGAGCAAGATTTTCTATAATAAAAAGCAAGAGCAATAATGTCAATTTCATTATGTACTCGTACAAAAGTAGAAGACATTAATATGGTAGAAAGAAAGCAGGTGAGTTTTCCTGCTACTGGAGATTATTTATATTAGAAGTGATATAAATTGTAATTTTCCTTTGCCTAGCATAACCTGTTTAGTTATAAATAATATAAAATAAAAATGCCCTTTATTCCACTACTTAAAATTTAACTTAACTAAGAACACACACAAGTTATACATTATTACAGATACTTCTAAAATAAATCTTTAGCTCTTCTTTTCAATCCGTCGCTTCTTTATTTTCCTTTCTTTTTATAAGTGTTTGCCATCACTATTCGTAGCGGTCGCCTCTGCGATTTGGGGCCTCCCCTAAATCGCTCCACACGCTTCTATCGTGAGCTTATTGCATCCAGTCCAGTCCACGACGTTAGGAAAATATTTCTCTCCATCTCTTTCTTTGTCTCCCTTGCTTTCTTTTGCCTTCTAATGAAAACCACTACCCTCTTTGTCCATCTAGAACGTTTCAATCTACACAAGTGCTCTGCCCAGTTCTATTTCAACTACCTAATACTTTACGTTACATCTGTTACTTTTGTTTTTCTTCTAAATATTTAGTCAGGGCTCAATTTTAGGTCCTTTCTTATTTTTAGTATACATTAACGATTTACCCCATCTATTGAAAAACAAACTAAACATGGTGTTATTTGCTGATGACACTTCTTTGATTTTTAACATAAATAGACGTACGAGTAACGTTGCCGACGTAAATAATGCATTGCGGCAAGTTCTAAATTGGTTCACTGCTAATAATTTAGTTTTGAATGCAAAAAAAACTAAGTGTGTAAAATTTGCCTTGCCGAATGTCAAAAGTTATGATTGTGACATTATATTAAACAACGAGAAGCTAGAATTCGTCGACAAAACGGTTTTCCTGGGTATCACGCTAGACTCAAGGTTACAATGGGGTCCTCATTTAATATCACTTGCGGGGCGGTTCAGTTCGGCTGCTTATGCTGTTAGAAAAATTCGTCAATTTACTGATGTAGATACCGCGAGGCTGGTCTATTTTAGTTACTTTCATAGTATAATGTCTTACGGCATATTACTATGGGGAAGGGCTGCAGACATTCAGTCAATTTTTGTTCTGCAAAAACGAGCCATCAGAGCGATATACAATCTTCGCCTGCGCGATTCTCTAAGGGAACTGTTTAAGGACATTAACATCATGATGGTACCTTGTCAATATATTTACGAAAACATCATGTACGTTAGAAAGAATTTACATCTTTTTAGTAAAAACAGCGATAGACATAGTTATGTTACTAGAAATAGGGACCAATTAATTCAACCAGGTTTCAGGCTGGCTAAAGTAGCGTCATCTTTTAGGGGGTACTGTATAAAATTTTACAATAAAATACCGCCACACATTCTAGAATTGAATGAGACGAAATTTAAAACTTGTATAAAACGCACACTATGCAGGCAGGCATATTATAGGTTGGGGGATTACATCGCTGATAAAATGCTTGGCCCAACGCTATTCCAGCTCCACAGCCACTAGGGCACAAAAACAAGTGATAAGCAGAAAAGTTCTGAAGTATAAATTGTTGGACCTGCTGAAGACTGTACGAATAATTATAATGTATATTTGTGCTGTAAAAACTCAATTTATTTTTTGGATTATATAACTGCACAGCACATATGTGAGTACTATGTACCAACTGTAAATCTACCATTTACTGTACCTATGTGTCGTTCGTTGACATCAGTGTGCCCTGGCAGTTGAGTGTGTCATGCTCTCTCTAATGTCTCTCTGATGGTGGCACATGTGTTGGATCATTCGGTTCCCTTCATGATGGTTGAGCTGAGTGGTGCCGATCCATGTGTCATGTTCGTGAACGGGCGCCGTCAGTTGGGATTGGTCATATCTTAGCTGCCTCCGCCTGTTTTTAATTACCTATTTATTGTATTTTTAATTGTTTTACTCTAGACACTTTTAAGTGCGTTTTTTTTTACATCGTTCTCACATATATGTATTTTTCCTACAAGATTATTGTAACCAAATACTTGTAAATCTTTTTTTTTTTAATTGTAAGTTTGGAGTTTCTTGTCCGTTCTTCTCCATAACAAGCTACGAGTACATTTCCGAATGGACGGTAGAATCAATTATTATTACATTAAATTTTTATTTTTGACGTTCGAAAGTGCCGCTTAATGGCCTAATTGAATAAAGAAATTTTTGATTTTGATTTGATTCAAGTCCGATTTTTTTACGTGTACTCCTTTCGTTCGGGAAGTTGCGCGGTATCTTCTCGTCGAACTTACCACAGTGTCTCAATACGAATGTCTATGACCAGTGTGTGTTGCCAGTGATAACCAATGGACCGATGACCAACCCACCAGGTGGACCGATGACCTGGTGAAAGTTGCGGAGATCCGCTGGATGTGGGACGCATGGGACCGGTCAGTGTGGTGACGCTTTGGCGAGGTCTATATCCAGCAGTGGAGTGTTTTGGCTGACATGATGATGATAATTACTGCTTTCCATTTCTTCTGGCATATGACAATCTTCTCTTTGTCTTCTTTCCTCAACGACCACGTTTGGCATCCGTACGTAAGGCGCGGTAGTATATCTGTTTCGTAACCTCTCTTTTTAATGTGTAAGCTAATTTCTAACTCCTTTCTCTTATTATACCAAGGTAAAACTAACAATCAAATTGTCAGTTTTACCTTGGTATATGAATCGATGTATAGTAGAGTTGGATGACATTTAAGTTGAAATATGGGCCTTAATAGCAACCAATTGTCAAATGTGTTTTCCAATAACTATCCAATTATTTAGGTAGATACCTACGAAAATCTAGGCTATCTTCAGTACGTGACCTTAACAAACTTAACTTTCAGTTATTCATTGATAAACAGGTCTCTATATTATGTTAGTTTTACTTGCAAATCTGGTTTTAATGTTGTTTGCTTGCGTACATTCAAAGCCTGCTTCTATTGTGGGACAAACTTATAAGTTATGTGTGCGATATGCGGACTGTAACCACCAACTTATTTACTTAATGTTGATAGTCCATAATACATGTATGTATGTATATTAGTTTAAAATTTACTGGCAAGGGAATCAAGAAATAGGCCACTTATTTAGCTTTTGTAATACACAGTTTTTTTATGAAAATCTTATTTTCCCACAGTTGGATATAAGTGAATTAGAGTTTTGTCCACAATCTTCCACTCTTTCTGGTGTTTTGTCTTCTCTAGCTAGTTTTCTCCGTAAACACCAGCGTTTCTTAGGCGGCCTTCGGCGTTGAAGCCCGCCCTTAATGTTCCCACTGCGTGACGACTCTGGCCCATAGTCTTGATACATTCTAAATACATGGCAACTTTAACATAAATACAATTTGAAGACAGTTCTAGTGTGGAACCCCTTCACAGGATATTTGTCACCTCCTTTCCCGCTCAGCATGCACAACCACCTGCACGTTGCACGACGAAACGAAGCCAACGACAAAGCTTTCCAGGCGGCATACGGCATTATTCATATTGCACAGACAATTTCAAAAATGCCCAATATGAGTAGACAATATGATAAAAACTATTGAAATAATTCAATTGACCGGGCTTTCTGAATAATGCCCATCACTTATTGTCGGATTAATAAAAATATGTGTTTTTTTTTCATTATTTTAATATTGACATGGATTTTAATATAGAATAGGTAAGTACGACTAATATTTAAGCAACAAAGTCGATTACGGGGCTCCTATTTCTGCCTGCAGGGTCTAAAGTAATTTAACCCATTTGATTTGACTTGATTCATAATACCCGGGCATTATACGTAGTACACTGATACACTCATATACACTAAATTAGAGTCTTAACGTGCCGGGCCAGAAGAACGCATTTTCAAATATATTTTTTTCTACTAAAACTTAGATAAGGACCGAAAAGCGACTTCACTTTACTATCAGTGTAAGATTGGATATAATAGGAATAAGATTATGTAGATATATTTTCAATGGCAAGGCAGTTTATTTTCTTTCTTATTAAGCCTGCTCCCAAGCAGCATTACGCATCCCAATATCTTGAATCTTTTGGCAACTATTTATATAACATAAATTGCCATAATAAAATTCCCCCCACTTCTCCCCAGGCCTCGCACACACGCATCCTCTCCACCGCTTCGCACATCTCACATATCCTCTCCGCTACGCATCTCTTGCGTTGCTCTTTCGCTTTGTTGGAAATAACCTGCTAGCTACGCAGCACGTCTCTGGTCTTCTCTCCTCTCAAAATAAGGCATTGCCCGTCAGGTTAGACCGTGGCTTAGGTGTGTAGATAGCTTAAGTATTCTGAAAACCTGAATCTACTATTTCACCATAACTTTTACAACCAAAGTTTATACCAAAGAACTAAAACCAAACAATCTACAGATTCAATAATAGCTATTTATGCAACTGTTACGTTATGGACGGTCTTTTAATACGAGTGCCAGTTTTCGGTACAAGCGTAGCGCGTACCGAAATAGGTGGGCACGAGTTATTAAAAGACCAATAACGTACAGTTGCATACAAGATTTTATCTACGAAGGAAGGAATAAAACACAGATATATAGACAAATAAGTATTTCAGGAAGTGTGTTTAAGTATTTAATTTCTCTTACATGTCATGATTTTTCTGGTAGTAAATTATTTGTAACCGCAACTGCTCTATTTGTTATATCTGGTGGAGTATTTTAACACTTTTCACTTGATGTTCAAGACATTTTTAATAAAATTTGAAATAAAATTTCACTCAGAAATTTTTTCGCGCGTCCACTTTATTTTTTTTATTTATTCTTTATTAGGTATAAGGCAAAGATCTAGTAGACGCAACAGCCAAATATTATACGATACTATTGTTCTAAACTTGTTCCATTTTTAAAAACATCATTTACATTGTCTCGATTTCGAAGTAATATTCTAGGTACTCTGGCTGTATGTTCAGAATGTCTTTGCTTGTGTTTTAGAATTTATGACGATTCGCATAATGCAACCCGATGTCGTTATGGGTATCATAATGAAACCGCTGTCAATTTTATAATTCGAATATAACGAAACCGAAGTAGATAATAGCTATTTATGCAACTGTTAGGTTATGGACGGTCTTTTTTTTGCCCGCGTCCACTTTTTTATTTTTTTTATTTTGTCTTTATTACGTATAAGGCAAAGATCTTGTAGCCGCAACAGCCAAATAGTATACGATACTTATGTTCTAAACTTGTTCCATTTTTAAAAACATCATTTACATTGTCTTGATTTCGAAGTAATATTATAGGCACCTGGCTGTATGTTCTGAATGTCTTTGTGTTTTAGAATTTATGACGATTCGCATAATGCAACCCGATGTCGTTATGGGTATCATAATGAAACCGCTGTCAATTTTGTAATTCGAAAATAACGAAACCGAAGCAGATAAAATATTTTATGTCACGTTAAATCTTCTCAGTGATTTCTGCTAAACGAAGCAAAAAGCGATAAAAAACTGCACACACAAGACGTTTGGCTACCGTTTCTGGCACGAGATATAATTTATTGGAGCAAGCTTTAATGTGAAGTTTTTATTATAAAATACCGTTGCAAGAGCATAATAACATATCAGATCGGTTATTTTGAAGAGGGAACTGGCTACGAGCCTGGATACCACTTGATGTAAGAGATTAAGGATTTCGTTGGTGATATTTTACTTAGGGACTTAGAATGAATATATCATACATAGCAGGATACAGGCGATAGGATGGTAAGTTTTTCTGATAATGTAAACAGTTCTTATAAGCGATTTTCTTCAGAAAGGACAGTTGTGTAATCCTCACAGCTGGGGCGTTCGTTTATGATCAAATCTATGCCCGTAAACGAAGCATCAAGAGACGTTATGTTAGGATCGTAGCAGGTGAAGTTCTGTTTCTGCCTATCCCTATGGTAAAAAGGCATGAGTTTCTGTATTTATCTAAATAGCTATATATAATCTCCTTATGAATCTGTTAATCTCCATACAAACCTGTCAATATCTGATTGGGCCACAAGTCCACTTCAATTCTTGCAAGCCTTGGCAAACAGTTAGACAATCGCAGCGGGTTTCGTCTAATTACCAGATGGAAGGACGCTACCGCTACTCATAGTTATGTTGATATAACTCGACGCACAACTTTAGGGCGTGTTTGAGATTTACGAGTAAGCCATAACTGTTTTTATTCGATAGATGAGTTCATTCAAAAGTGTCCCTGTAAATGTTATATACTAAAGCACAGATATATATAACCTGTAAGTAGACACATACATTGAAAAAATGTAGTTACCTAGTAATTAATATCTTAAATGTAAAAACATGCATGCTATATATTGGGCAAATGTGTGTTGCTAAATATTTAATATAAGAACTTCATGTACCATGAGGAAGACGCACACACATCCCTCGCTACGCATTCCCGAACAACCTTGGTGGAAACGCGCCCGCAAAGTTTATTATTTTGAAAAACAAAATACAAAACAATCCGTAAAATTTACATGGATTCAGTACACTTCGCAATATATTAGTAAACTGATTGTATATCAATTTTAATTTCCCCTATCGCTCTCCAAAAATTTTTTGTAAAAAGTACAAAACCAATGTACACAAAGTCCATGTCTACTATCAGCAACTATACCAGAAGGCTAAGCCAGGATACAGTAACTAAGTGAGCGAACTAGTTGTAAGCTGTAGTAACACACACCGCTTTCTTGATCGGATCAGAAGTCTGCCTGTGTATGCTTTGAAAACAGGTCAGTGTATTAAGATAAGACGAACACACGGGGTGTCAAGGCGTCGCTTCCCGCAGCGGTACGCGGTCTAGCGGATAAAAATCCAGTATCAAGACTGAACGGATTACCGCAGGGGTTCAAGATTTGGACCAATCGACCGCGTTTCGCTCGACCGCTCCGTGTTTTGTTCGCCCAAGTCTAATCCACACAGACTGTAGACTAAGTACCTAGGCATGTATGTATCAATCTACCCTTGTCTATTGGTATAAGCAAGGGTGAACATATATCTATATGGGTTTAGATTTAGTTGATAGCATATCAGTCTATATACTTAATGGCTATGTGGGGACTTTGGTCTTATAAACCTGTACGATTTAGAGCGTTTTCACGTAGATATTTGTGATAATTACATATTTTTTGGCGATTTTCTCCAGTTTACCTAAGGCATGTTTCGACCACTACAACAATTTTAAGTCATGTCTCTTTTAAAGAAATCGTTTGTTGAGTCCCGACTATTGACGTGTAGGTGTGTCAAATCCTTTAATTGACACAATTACCAGACAGGGCAGCATTTTATTTTCTAAGAATTTTTCGAGCTCTGCGAAGATATAAAAAGATGACGATCAGTTTTGCTGGCATCAACGTAACATTTTTTGTGAGCTTAAACGGGTACAAAATCAATCATCAAAATCACGTTTGTTGTATGGGGCTCACATAAAAAAATATTTTATTGCAACAGAAATACATCATCTGTGAAAATTTCAACTGCCTAGCTATCACGGTTCATGAGATACAGCCTGGTGAAAGACGGACAGACAGACAGACGGACCGCAGAGTCTTAGTAATAGGGTCCCGTATTTACCCTTTGGGTACGGAACTCTAAAAAGGAACTTTTCTCTCGCAAATTTCTCAATAACCACAAGCTAGGTTTGTGATTATGTTTTTAATAATTCGTAAGGGCTCCCTAAGTAAGGGTTCCGTATGGTGTCGGACGTAAAGAATCTCACCATCCCAAATCTTCCCATGGGTGTTGTAAAAGGCGACTAAGGGATACACCAGAGAATGGGCAGCAGCGTTCTCTGTTCATTTTAACAACAAACTGCGATCGCCAACATGCCTGCCAAGCGTGGCGATTAAGGCAAACCCCCCCAAACCAAAATGAAAAGCACAAAGAAAAAACGGCCCCGAGTGCCCGGCAGCCCGTCTACCCTCGACTACGGTAGCGGTCGAGGCGATGGCGTGGCAAGGGGTGCGAAGAATCCCCGGAGTGGACCCGGCTACCCTAATAAACACCGACGACTGGACCTGGCAACGTATAACACGCGAACACTCCGGACCGACGAGAAGATAGCCGAACTCAAGGAAGAATTGAGCAGGTTGCGGTGGAGTATTATAGGGTTATCTGAAGTCCGAAGAGAGGGGGAGGACTCGATAATCCTCAAATCCGGTAACCTGCTCTATTTCCGAGAGGGTGACCGGCAGTCCCAGGGTGGTGTCGGGTTTTTCGTCCACAAGTCCCTTGTGAACAACGTGGTGAAGATCGAGAGTGTGTCGACCAGGATGGCGTACCTTATACTCAGAATATCCTCGAGATATTCGCTGAAGGTTATACAGGTCTACGCCCCGACCTCGGCACACCCCGACGACGAGGTAGAGACCATGGGATTGAGCTGCTCCAATTAATTTTGTTTTTTTTATTATATTTTGCACCGTGAATTTATAATATTTAAAATTTTATTATTATTATAATATATATTATTTTTTTTGGTTTTCTTTCAATTACAAGAATATTTACTTTTTAAAGTATTATATTATTTTATATTAATTATTGTGAATGTGAAGACTATGTGGATCATTCTTTTTTGTTTTAATTTAAATTTATCTTAGTTTTTAATCATGGTCTGGCAGTTTGAGTAGTTTATGCGGCCTATCCGAATGTCCTTTCTTTGGTATTGTTCGTCGAATCGTTGAGCTCCTTAAATTCTGAGTTGAGCTGCACGGTTATTGACAAATGCGTGCACTGACTGGACAGGTCCACTCAATCTGGCTGGTTCTTTCCTCAAAAGACCTTTTCAGACATCAGTCTACATGGTCTTCACATGATCTAACCAATTTTTTGTCTGGACTTTAAAAGAGACTGTGACCTCTGAGTTTGTTTCGGCCTTTCTTCTCAGAGTAGTCAGATAGGAAACGCCGACCTCATCTAGTTTTAAAAAATATGTTCGACATGTAAAAGTGTTTGTAGAAACCAACTTACAGAAATAAAATCATTTATCATGTATGAGGATATTTCTAGAGCCATGCATGGTTTCAAAACTCACTTCACCGTTGTCATGGGGGACTTCAACGCGAAACTGGGCAAACGAGACGAGGATGAGCTGCAAGTGGGCCAATATGGAGTTGGACATCGGAACCACCGGGGTCACCTACTGGCCAGCTTTATGGAGAAGGAGGGCCTCTATATGATGAACTCCTTCTTCAGAAAGCGTGAGCACAGGAAGTGGAACTGGCAAAGCCCCGATGCTAAAAACGAGATCGACTTCATCATGTCAACCAAGAAGCAAATGTTCAATGATGTCTCTGTGATCAATTCGGTGAAAACCGGGAGCGATCACCGCATGGTGAGAGGCACATTGAACATTAATATCAAGCTTGAAAGGTCTCGACTGATGAAGTCTACGCTCCGTCCAGCACAGATCCAGATCCAAAACCCCGAGAGCTTTCAGCTCGAACTCCAGAATCGTTTCGAGTGCCTAGGGAGCTCCGTGGACGAATACAGCGATGGGTTCGTGGAAGCTGTCCATACGGTTGGGTCTAAGTTTTTCAAGACCCGCCGTACAGATATTAACAAAAAGCTCTCTGATCCTACTCTCAAGCTCATGAAGGAGAGGCGTGAGATGATCCTGCAGTCTTCAGACGATGCGTTGAAAAACCGGCGGCTCAATAGACGGATCTCAAAGTCCTTGAAAAGCGATCTCCGCCGCTTTAATACCGAGCGTATTAAAGACGCGATTGAGCGGAATAAGGGTTCCAAGGTCTTTGCAAGAGATCTGACTATTGGGCAGAGCCAGCTCTCGAAACTGAAGACCGACGATGGCAGAATCGTATCCGCCAAATCGGAGCTATTGAGAGAGATCGAGAGATTCTATGGGCAGTTGTACACGTCAACCAGTAAACCATGCAGTCTCTCCAACGGTGCCAAATTGATTACCGGTACATCGAGGTGTTGAAGTGTTTGTACAAAAACGCCACCATGTCAGTTCGACTTCAGGATCAGACCTCGGAACCTGTCTTTCTGCGGCGAGGTGTGAGGCAGGGAGATGTCGTATCTCCGAAACTGTTCACCGCTGCACTGGAGGATGTCTTCAAGGTTCTGGACTGGAGAGGGCTAGTCATCAACGTCAATGGCGAGTACATCACTCACCTTCGGTTTGCCGACGATATAGTGAAATTTGCGCGGTGTCTTCACGTCTAACTTACCACAGTGTCACAAGACAAAAGTCTATGACCAGTGTGTGTTGCCAGTTATGACCTATGGCTCTGAGACGTGGTCGCTCACAATGGGCCTCATCAGAAAGCTTACAGTCACCCAAAGGGCAATGGAGAGGGCTATGCTCGGAGTTTCCTTACGTGATCGAATCAGAAATGTAGAGATCCGAAGAGAACCAGGGTTACCGACATAGCCCGAAGAATTTCCAAACTTAAGTGGCAGTGGGCAGGGCACATTGCTCGCAGAACGGATGGCCGATGGGACAGAAAGGTTCTGGAGTGGCGACCGCGAACCGGAAGACGTTGCGTTGGAAGGCCTCCCACCAGGTGGACCGATGACCTGTTGAAGGTTGCAGGGATCCGCTGGATGCGGGACGCACGGGACCGGTCAATGTGGCGACGCTTGGGTGAGGCCTATGTCCAGCAGTGGACGTCTTGCGGCTGATATGATGATGATGATGAAGGGCTCCCTTAACAATAAAGCACTTATAACCTTATTGTTAAACTCCTACCTAAAAATGACTCATCACGCGCTCAAGCAATGAAACTTGATCTTCTTCTTTTCGTGTGAGGATCCACTTCCCTAGTGTCATAGTTAAATAAGCCTCTCTGGGAATCCCACAGACTTTTCAGACTTACATTGCCTACATACTCGTATTTAATACTAGCGGACGCCTCGCGGTTTACCCGTGTAGTTTCCGTTCTCGTGGGAACAGGGATAAAAATCCTATGTCACCCGGGGATAGTATAAGCCTTTAAACGGTGAAAGAATTTTTGAAATCGGTCCAGTAGTTTTTAAGTTCATTTGTTCAATACAAAAATACAAATCTTTCCTCTTTATAATATATGTATAGAAGTATAGATAAGTCCAGATTTCTTTACGATTTTTTCCTTCACGTAGAAACTTGATAATAAACAAGTTTATAATAAAAAATACTTTCAAATCCTGATGAATTTGTAGAGCGTATGAGTGCCATGGAAACCTATGGTGCATTTAGTATATTTGGGCTGTGATCACCGTATTCAAATGCACTCGACCTGGCAGTTTATATCTAATGCCTGTATCGTATATCCTTCCTGATACGACATTGATTTGTTTACCTACTTACCCATGGAAACCTACTAGTTACCTAGATTCTAATTTCAATGCCCATGATGTCAATTTTAACACCCTTTTCAAGCAATGATAGTCATGTTGTGAAAAACGTGTGAGCTTAGGTATGTGTTTTTCTTAGACTCATACTTTTTTACTGAAGCATGTATGTTAAGCTGCTGCTAGACATTGGCATTTATCTTCATTTGAACTGGACCATGGCAAAGTTCAAGGAGAGCAGTGGTGGCCTAGTGGTAACGGTCGCGACTTACAAGTTATAGGTCGTGGGTTCGAACCCAGGCAAGCACTTTAGTTTCTGTAAATTATTTCATCACGACTGCTCTCAAAACGGTGAAGAAAATCATCGTGAGGAAACCGGCAAGTCCTAGAACCGAAAATTCAAGACATGTGACATCCACCAAATCGCACTGGGCCCGCGTGGTGGATTATGGCCTATTCCCTCTCTGTAAAAGGAGGCCTGTGTCCCAGCAGTGGGAACATTAAAAGGCTGATGATAATGATGATAGCAAGAAGCATTTAAGTCAAGAGTGAATAGGTTACTCTAGCTCAAGCGTGCTTCACGGACAACCACATCATCGCTTACCAACAGGCGAGATAATGATTTAACGTGAGACTATATTTTAATAAATGAAAAAGGGCAAAATTATGAGATAAAATTTTGCACATACTGACTGATTGTATTTTGTAGCAATTTGCATATTTGCCGCTATTTCTATTCTGGAGCCACGCATGTTACTAAGATTCACTTTAAAGACACTGAAAAAAAGTGATTACCGAACGGTTTTGTAACTTTAGTTAGGTATAAGAAAATAAACTTTATTTAAAATAATTCAAAACAGATTACAAATAGCAACACTTTGTTTTGTTGCTAGTAAGACAACGTTTGAAATTCCCAATAATTTCGTAATCAGCAACCAAAGCTTTGATACTACCAATGAGCTGAATAATATTCCAGTCCATGGTCGATTTGATGAACCTTGGAGTAGGTCCATTTTCAGCAGTGGACGTCTTTCAGCTGAAATGATGAACGACTAGTTAGTTACAGTAACCGTTGTAATGTAGCCCTCCAGCCTCCAGCTATATGAGGAAGCTGTACTCAAAAATCATTCACTTCAAAAGCTATTGTTTCAACAACACTTCAATATTCATTTGTTGTGACCTACATGAAGCCCTATTGTGTCAGTGCCATTAATGTGATTTTATTTGGACACTAGCTGTTGTCCGCGACTTCGTCCGTTGAAGTGATTGTTTTTTTTACAGAGAACCATTCTTTTTCCAAAATAAAAGGATGCCTAAAGCCTAAATTACTCCTTATAACATCATCTATCTACCAGTGAAAGCCTCGTCAACATTGGTGCAGACGTGTTGGTAAAAAAAATAAACATTGTTTTTTTTGTCATTTAAACATTCATATGCATTTACTAAAAACTATAATTTTGATATTACAAACAGACACTTCAATTTTATTTATTTGTAAAAGTAAATAATATTTTGTATGGAACTGTGGAAATGCGGGAACCGAGTCGATTATTTACATTACGCGATATCATTTTTTTTGTTCTATAATGAATACGATTGACAAGCGAGATATTCAATGCTTTGTAGTGGAAATGTGGTTGCCATGAAGTTGGATGAGTTTATTTATTTATATCTATCTACTTTCATCACTCCAATTAAATTGTAGCTACAGTAAATGATAAATTATTTTATTTCTGTAAGTTGCTTTGTACAAACACTTTTACATGTCGAACATATTTTTAAAATTAGATGAGGTCGGCGTTTCCTATCTGACTACTCTGAGAAGAAAGGCCGAAACAAACTCAGAGGTCACAGTCTCTTTTAAAGTCCAGACAAAATCTTGATTAGATCATGTGAAGACCATGTAGACTGATGTCTGAAATGGTCTTTTGAGGAAAGAACCAGCCAGATTGAGTGGACCTGTCCAGTTAGTGCACGCATTTGTCAATAACCGAGCAGCTCAACTCAGAATTTAAGGAGCTCAACGATTCGACGAACAATACCAAAGAAAGGACATTCGGGTAGGCCGGATAAACTACTCAAACTGCCAGACCATGATTAAAAACTAAGATAAATTTAAATTAAAACAAAAAAAAAAGAATGATCCACATAGTCTTCACATTCACAATAATTAAAATAAAATAATATAATACTTTAAAAAGTAAATATTCTTGTCATTGCAAGAAAACCAAAAAAAAATATAATAACAAAATGCATGGTGCAAAATATAATAAAAAAACTAAATTAATTGGAGCAGCTCAATCCCAAGCCTGTTTGTCCTCAATGTAATCTTTTGTTGTATAAAACGCTTTCTGGCACAACTTACGTTTAATGAAAGATTTGAATTTATTAAGACTTAGATCTTGTACGTGGCTTGGAAGCTTATTATAAAAGCGTACACATTGACATCTAAACGAGCCACCTATTTTCTTGAGCCTTGTTGTAGGTACTACAAATTTGTGTTTGTTCCTAGTATTTATGTTATGGATATCACTGTATTTTTTAAACAATTTTATATTTTTATGGGCATATAAAAGATTTTCATAAATATACTGAGAAGGCACAGTCATTACATTAATCTCCTTAAATTTCTCTCTGAGAGAGTGTCTCGGGATTAATTTATGAATTGATCGAACAGCTCTTTTCTGCAAAACAAAGATAGTCTGGATGTCGGCGGCATTTCCCCACAACAGAATACCGTACGACATTACACTATGAAAATAGCTAAAGTACACTAAACGGGCTGTCTCTATGTCAGTTAAATTACGAATTTTTCTAACAGCATATGCTGCGGAGCTTAGCTTCTTTGACAATTTATCTATATGTGGGCCCCACTGAAGCTTAGCATCCAAAGTCAAGCCTAAGAATACTGTGCTATTTTCAGGATTCAATTCTTCGCCCTTTATCAACACATCGGTTTTCACCTGCCTAACGTGAGGTAGGGTAAACTTAATGCATTTGGTTTTTTTCATTAAGAAGTAAATTATTAACATTGAACCAGTGAACTACTTTTGAGATCGCGCTATTTACATCGTCAGTAACCAGCTGCTGACGTTTAAGTTTAAACAAAAGTGAAGTATCATCCGCAAACAACACTATATCATGGTTATCCTTTATGAGGTAAGGCAAGTCAGTAATATAAATAAGAAACAAGAAAGGACCAAGAATCGAGCCCTGCGGGACTCCCATTGTTACCATAGATCCAGGAGATCTTTTCCCATTAACGTCAACGGTCTGAATCCTATTACTCAAATATGAAGTAAGAAGATCCAGAGCGCTGTTCCGGATCCCGTAGTGGCGGAGTTTCCTCATTAGCGTTTCATGAAAAACACAATCAAATGCCTTGGACAAATCACAAAAGATTCCCAAGGCATCGCACTTATCTTCCCATGCATTATAAATATGTCCTAAAAGCTCAACAAATCAGTAGTTGAACGACCCCTTGTAAAACCGAACTGTTTGCTATGTAATAATTTATGTTTATTAAAAAATGTTTGCAATTGCTCTAAAATTAATTTCTCAAATATTTTGCTAAACGTAGGTAGTACTGAAATAGGTCTATAATTTGTAGGGTCTGATGTACTACCTGATTTAAACAAAGGTATTATTTTACTTTTTTCATAAGGTCAGGCAACTCCCCACAGTCGATACAATTATTAAAGATAATAGCTAAAGTAGGTGCGAGTATTTTTGGATTGTAATATAGGTAGGTACCTGCAGTTGTTTTTAACAATTATACATTTTGGCACAATTAAGAACTCCATAGAGCAGGGCAAAAAATACTTCAACTGATGCTCTCTATAATCTTGATGATGGAAAATAAACGTATACACCATGACTAAAAGTAATTAAAGTTGCATACGAAGCTGTCTGACCAGGGTACATCGTACGTTGATAATTATCATCACTCGTTGGTGCTCTTTTAATGCACTCCCATCCTTGAAACACAGCATACCGTAAATGAACTCGTATTATTAATTAAAAAAATATTTTTCAAGTTTAACGAACCGTTCGTCTGCAGGTTCGTATAAAAATAATCCTTTTCACCAACAACCATAAAGATATTCCACTACGAATCTCATATGTGAACTACCATCCATTTTGACTTGCAGAGTTCAGTTGTATTTGAAAAGATCTCGATATCAAGAGATTGGGTCGTTCGCTTAGTTTTCCCAGTCGACCAGTCAATAGTCTATAAAAAAACGTAAAAGCCTCTGACCAAAAACGGGCTTTAGATTGGTTCACATGGTTTGTTTTATAACTCAGTAGAGGCGTAACCCAGTGGACAAACACAGTTTACGAGCTGTTAACGTTATCAAAGTGAGCTGTGATGTACCGATACGCCCCGACTCACTTACTATCATTTTATATGAGGAAAAAAGAATTAGGTCACGCGGTTGACACGTTTATAGAACGCGAGGGATCTTTGAAACCAATCCTCACTCGATTATTGGTATTAAATGAGAAAGAAGGGATGTGGAAGGATCGGATCTAATTATACCTTCTCTTTATATTATTTACGACATCGTCGGTATAATGTTCACACGTTTTTCTCACGATATTATTTTTGTTATCAACTTTCTGGGAGATTGTATTGTATCCAATTAGCGGCGATACTTTCTGATACAAAAAATGTTCAGAACTTCTGAAAGGAAAATTAAGGCTCATTAGATCGAAATTAAGTTCGAAGTCGGGCAAAGTTGGAAGTTTCCGAAATTTACAACATTAAGGAGAACTAAAGAAACGAACAGTTCGTGGGGAGTGTTTCTTATTTTTATTTTAATGAAAATGCGATCCATTTAAGCGGCATAATAAATTGGATCGCGCACAATGGACGGTTTTATTTGACTTTAGACGGTGGGGAATCTGTACATAAGTACCATATAAGCGATGTGTGTGGAAAGATATTATTTTTCTCCCCTCTGTGTAATTATTGGTATTTTGGGATGAATCTTGAGTTACCTCGTGACAACGGCATGGGGATAAAACATGTATTTTGTTTGCTAGAAGAAACTTTTTATCACTTGCATTATTGGTGCTTGTGTTACATCAATATTCAATCAGTTGTACGTCTCTTCACAATCAACATGGAGAAATCAATAAAATACTTGTACTTGTTACTTAATTATGAATAGTAAATCCAGAAGTGGATGATATTATTTGATCTACATTTTTAGTTTAAAAATCAGAGCTAGATTTTGCTACGAAATGCTATGCAGCGTACATAATGCTACGCGGTACTACGCTGTGCTGCGAAGCGCTACGCGATGCTACAGTGTGCTACGCACCGTTTTACCGCGCTACACACCTACACTGTCTAGACATTAAAGAGACTATGACCTCCCAGTTAATTTCAGCCTTTATTCACTACCCAAGATAGGATCTCGTTATCATTTATTTACGCAATACATTTTTCTTTCATTACTATTCATGAATACTCAAGTCTTTTTGAAACACCTATTATATCTTAAGGTATACTGCCTTACGCACTGTTGGACTTATTCTAGAATTTCTCAAAGAAGAATATCAATTACTCAACTTTACTATTCCTTGGCAAAATCTGTCAAATTCTACTTTAACAAAATCTGTCTAGCTCTTATTTATATTATGATTTATCAATTTATTAAACCATACACTCAATTAGCTTCTGCCAGTCGTCATACGTTTTCTGATCCCAAAGGAACATTGTATTGGGATGAAAATTTGTCTATATGCTATTCCAGACAATAATCTATCTCTGTGCCAAATTTCATTCAGACCCGTTCAATCATTCTGGCGTGATTGAGTAACAAACATACATCCATCCAAACTTTCACATTTATAATATTATTATGTATAGTAGGATTCAGAAATCAGTTTTTACCATCTACCTATTGTTCTACTGAGTTTTCCTCTCTTCATAAAATAAATAGATTAGGCATTGTCATTAGTGCTAGCTACATCACCTAAAGGACATATTCATACCCAAATATTTGTATTACCAATTATATCTGACTTCCGTACTATTGCTCTATTTATCAGATACCACCTTATGTTCTACTGAGTTACCTATAAGCCTTATCTTTGTTCCTCTCTTCATAAAATATTAAATTATATTATATTCAAAAAAAAGACTAGGTATTATTGCTAGCGAGTATACTTTAAGGACATATTCTATAGCCCAATATTTTATTAGATAGTCCCCTAAAAGCGTCGTTGTAGCAGTTAGAAGTACCTTCTCAATTTAGGGTACCTTCGTTTTAATTACTCAATACATTACTATTACCAATTCTATCTGATTTACGCTCTATTGTATTCAGATAGTATCGTTTGATCTTCTGAGTTACCTTATAGACTTACCTTTATTCCTCTCTTCATAAAATAAACAAAACATTCTAGGTATTATTGCTAGCCAGTATACTTCAAGGACATATTATATAGCCCAATATTTGTATTAGATAGTCCCCTAAAAGCGTCGTTGTAGCAGTTACAAGTACCGTCTCAATATAGGGTAGTTTCGGTTTGATACCGGCACCTTCGTGAGGGCTTATAGTACCCAATACATTACGTTTATTGATCGTTCGATGGACGCCGTTTATTTTCGAGGGATCTCCGTATTAATGGTCGTGAGGGCTAAGAGAATACATCATCTGGGTTGCGTTGTTTTTTGTTAGTTTTATTATACTTGACCTCACATTTTGTTAAGATGTTTCTTCTCAGAGTAGTCACATAGGAAACAGTGGCCTTACCTATTTTATTTAAATGAAAAAAAGTATTTTTGATCAACTTTTTATTGAACCATGTCGTGGTGTGTATGCATCTAACGTTGCATTGCATTAGCTTGAAATTACTTATTTGAATCCAAGTGTCTCCAATGTTCATAAATAAGCACTCATTGTTGTGTTTGCAATTTTTATTTGTAATAATTGTGCAACGGATTTTTTTGTTTATGAACGAATATCGACTTACGAACGATGTGTTCTTTGGTAAGGTGAACCAATTTTTCGAATATTTTTCTAAGCACTCTTTTATCCAAATAGTTTATATTCATATTTACTTTACCAACTTCACTTTAAGCATAGGCGATCAAACATCCACTCCCAAGCATTTTAATAAAACAGCATATGAAAATAGGAACTCATTTATTTACATACAAATATTTACACTGCACCAAACGGTATGGTACACACAAACAGCATGGCATCTTGAGCAAATACACCTAAGATAATATTATGCGATTATTATGACGTCATATTAAACTAAAATATAAAACAAAAATTTCGAAATTAAAATTAATTTGAGTCTCTTTGAGTGAATCTCAAGCCTTAAAAACTAAATTAGAAAAAGAAAATAAAGAGAAATAAGTAAGATTTTGAGCAAATTAAATTACTTCAATTTACGAAATATCGCCAATTCGACGGGGGGTAAATTTTAGCCCCTTTTAGAAATAATAAAAGCGCCCTCATGGCCCCGATGTCCGAAGGCCATGGGGATCGAAAATAATTATAAGGATCATAAGATTTTATCATTATTTTTGGAATGTAATGTTTCATAATACTCTACTTTACTTCATAGGTACCTACTCTAAATTAATTAAGAAACGAAAGTACTAATACAAAAATACAAATAAGAATAGACACAACCGAAATTCATAAAGAACTGAATGTCAAGAAACCCGAAAAAGGAAAGGAACAGAATTTATAGAAAACGTTCAAGAGTTGTAACAGCTCTTTGGAATAATTTCAAAATAACCTCAATGTTTGTACGAATTAAATCTCATTGGACTAATACTAACACTACAACTAAAAAAAACTTTGTGACAACCGAATGATTAATATCACAACACGAGCCCTGCATCTGTTTTGGAATCTTCTAATCACTAACTTTCATATTTTCGATGAGTTCATAATACTTAGGTTGGAATGTTAACAATTGCTATAAATTCAAATCGTCATCTGACTCGCTCTCACTAAAATCCTTTAATGCCTTGTGTATTTCTTCCTCGACCTCCATCGCACTCTGTAATTTATCGTCTACAGCCAATTTGTTATAGACTACATTTGGTTTGTAATATCCGCCGCAACAGTACCTTCGTGTGACACATGATAACATGAAGTACAAACAGGCAGAACTAACGACGAACAAGACAATAACAAGAGCAACGTTCAGCCTATAATGCCAATTAGCGTCCTTTATTTGCGACACGACCGTGTTCTGGTAACAGTAGAACTTAGGTTCAGTGTCGGTTAAGTTGAAGAGTTGAGCGTCGTCTAAACACGACAAACATTGATTGTTGTGAGGGCCCACGCACGTGGCGCATGTGTAGTGACACGGCAAGCACGTGAGTGGGGGCTTTGCGTCGCTCTCGTTAGCTGCAGCCTCCATATCTAAAGCTTCTAACGCGGTCTGCTTAAGGGCGTCGCCGTACTGTCTTTTCATTATGGCCCCTTCCGAATAGTAAGTCAAATTACGTCTTCTTGAGCTCCTTTCGCTTGTTATCTCACTGGCATACGTACCGTCTGGACAACGTTTGTAGCATCGACCGGAGTACAAATGCAAGCCCTTCGCGCACTCTAGTGAAAGAAAGAGAACAAAGATATTTAATTACATGAAATAATAGAGCGAGAGTCCTTCACCACCCAGCACCTTTCCAGCGTCCATGCAGCTTGCGATTTCTTGTCAAATGATGCTGATGCGCGTCCGAGCGAGCCTCGATGCCAGTTCACGGAGAGGGAAGCAAGTTTAGGAAAACTTAGGAAAGGTAATAGAATCTTGTCACTGATCTCAAATAATTTTGGTCATACATACTTTGTCGAATCATACAGTTTACGAAAACAAACGAATGTTAAAATAGAAGTAGACATGCAAAGAGACGTGCACAAAATTAAATGAAATCAGAAAGAAAATAAAGTTTAATTTCATGTGACGAAATGAGAGGTAAGAAGAAATTAAAAAAATGTTTAACGAAATTGTGAGAGTGCAGAACTAAATTGACATGTGAAATTAATTAAGCGTGGTTTGCAAGTGCTCACAGATTAAAGCAAGCTTAGTCTAAGCAAAGCGAAACATGCAATAAACAAAAATAATAAAAATAAACAAAATAAATCTAATAAAACACGGTTTGTTTTCTTATACAAAACGTAATGCGACTAACTGCTTAAATCTACTATCAGAGACAAGACACTATTACAATGTTGACGTCAAATGAAAACCTGAGTAAATTTTGTAATAAAAGATTGTTTTTATTATTTCCCGTTCACATTAGATTCAATATATACAAATTATGCTTCAACATTTACATTAATAGATACAGTTCATTGGGCTGCTACTTAACTTCAAAATCGGTGAACAATTTTACATTTTACACAACTATTATAAAAATGAGCCTTTTTATGATTTCTAGTCCATCGAGCGATAGTTAACAGTAGACCAACATTGTTTTTGACTTGGAATCTGTAGAAAATGAGGTGTTGGAAGTGGTGATGGAGAAGTATTCTAGATACTTATCTATTATATTAAAATTACGATAATTTTACTACCAGTCGATGAGAAATCATGAACGTTCAGTCGTTTTCAATTTACAGGTTTGTGAGCAAATTTGTACAAGTCTCCAAATTTATTTATATCGATACATACCTACTTATTATTTACAATTACCGTTATATTGTTCTATGCTATATGGATTGGCAATCTTTGCTATGATCACAACCACAATATGCAATTATGTTAAACCTACAAGTTACGTCCAAATACATGAAAACTACATTCATTTATGTACCAAGTGTTTGTCGTAGCATACTTTCCATCATATAAAAAACTGAGTTCTCGGTAAACCACAAAACAGTACTGAGTACATTTTCCACTATACAAAAGCGAACAAAATTACGAAATTAGACCGAATTCATAGCAATAATCGGCTTTAATGTAATGCACTCTATACGAAAAAATGCAAAAGCCTTGCCAAACACAAAAATGTAATATTTTCGTTTAATCCCCTTACAATAACTGATGATATTTCATATTTCTGACGTGCCTAAACGCTTTAAAAATCACGATTGCTGCCGTGACAACGCCTAATATACTACGACAAACACGCCGATGATAATACGGACAAATTTAAACATGAAACTTATTATAACAGATATGTATTCCTGTTCAAACATACGTAAAGGCGATTTTTTTATAATAACAGATATAGAAATATAGGTATTTTTCATTTACTAGGAAACTATTTCATTATATTTGTAGAATTGTAGATGAATAAACAAAATATAATTAGCTGCAAATAACTCTGGAACATGATAAAGCAACTAACAGGAAAATATCGCCAAAACGCTGCCTAAATTAAATCATAACATGATTTACTTCTAAAATAAATTTATTCCATTACTTTTTACTTTTTAATATCTAAATATATTCATTAATAAATAAATTATGTTATAACACGTGAAGGGCTACGTAAATGCGCTAACATTTGGTATCATTTTCAAAGTTCAACGTAGATCGATACGTTTTAGTGAATAATCAAGCTGCACAATGAACTATCAATAATTTGAAAATAACAAAAAAATGTACTGTGAATAATAAAAGGTCCAAAATGTAACATTAAAATGAGTAACATTTTCGTCATAGTGCAAAATAAGTACGTAAAATGGGCTTAAGTTAACACCACATAGATATTACATTATCGTATTGATTTTAAGAAAACTTTATACATTGTTCGCTCATCCTCACTTACACTTTGCAATTACTCGTGAAAAATGGACGTTATCGACTTGATATCGTAATTATATATTATTATACGTAATTGCACTTGTTCACTAGCTCTTCATTAATATTTTTGCCAATAAAGTGATGGTTTATACAAATGAACATACTTAATATCGTAATACCTAGAGAATTACATTTATTTTTATGTTAGCTGTCCATTTGCGATTTTGATGTTTATTTTCCCAAAGAAAACTATTCTTTTTAGGGAGGAGTGTTAAAATGCCAAGCCCAGACATCGATTAAATTGTTTAGTATTTAGTTTACGTTACTAAAGCCTTTTTTCAGCAAGTAAGTAACAAGAGACTTGATTGACCCTTGTTGTAGGTATTGTTCAATCAATCACAAAAACTAACATAATATTTCACATCAGATACATATAGTTTTTCAAGAGTAACTGGATACTTTGATCTTTTGATTTTACGATGTAGGAACACAAATGTTTGGGCTTTGCTTTTGGTTATGTTCTTCCGACGATGTTTGTTTGTTTACTTTCTCCAACGTTTGAACTTGACAAAATAACATCAGCAACTGTTAACTAGTACAATACACTTAACGAACAGTACGTAAACCTTAAGTACGAGTCTATGTAGGTACACGACGCGACATTATTCGCTAACTATTGGTAAACATTCTATAATAGTTTAGTCGATCGCACGCCGATATTGTCTGGTTCTCTGAACACATAGAGGCTGTAGACAAGATACATTCTGACAACAAAAGCGATTAGTATAATGTCAGAAATTTATGGGATCGTCAAGCGTTAACAAAATGTCGGGTGATCAACCCTTTACATTTTGGCATTCCGACAATCGCTGATAGAATGACCTAAGCTTAGAATATAGATCGAGACTTTAGTTGGGGAAAAATGATAGGAGATTCTATTTTTTGAAACTGAATATAAAGTAAGGTGTTCGAGTCCAGAGATGTACTACAAATAGGATTAAACCTGATGATCAATGTTAAGCACAGACTTATTGCGTAAGTGAGTTCGGCAAAGCAAAGACAAAACAATCGACCAATCACATGCGTGAAAGACGCGATGTGGATTTCCGTCTATGTGATTTGAAGACAGTTCATTCTCTTTGCCCTTTGCCTTGCCGAATTAACTTAGGCTGCAGGTTTATCCAGCAGGCCCATCTAAATCTAAACAGTGTGTAACGGAAAATTGAGGTTATATTTAAAAAAATGGTCATGTCCATGTAAATGTACAACCTACTCTAAGGCAATTATAGTCAATACCCAAAAATTAAATTGGGCTATCCATACAAAATTATCAATCAGCTGGGATTCAAAAATTCAAAGGATCATAAATAGTATGTGAGGTGTTTTTTTTTTTGGGTATTTACTATGGCTTCCTTGAAGAATTTTTTTTGACTTCCATGGGCAGCAGCATTTTTTTTAATTTTACATACCATTTCTGTTTCACTCTTTATGGGAATGCGATGGGTTTATATCCATACATGGCGTTTGAAGCGAGTTCATTATCCTAATGAACTTAGTCGGATAATTAAAAAAAAAGAAAAAGTCGGGAGAAGGACGGAAAATGTCAAGCAGTCGTTCGATGAATTCGAAAATATCCAAAAATCTGAATTGATACTTATTAAAATGAGGTGTCTATCCATCTTTATAATAGCTGCAAATTGAATAAACAGACCATTAACAAGTAATCAGTCAAACCTGACATATTAAGACTGAGCCAATAGCCAAACAGTATTATGGAATTTTCTATATTTATATCCAGCGTTCAATATTGTCAAAGCTGAATGAGAAATAGCTGCCTGTATAGCTGCATTGCCTACAATTGGCTTTAACTACCGCCAAACTTCCATATCTTTTGAAAGCTGGTCGCCTGGTCCTTTTGGAAGATACTTCCGAGGATCAAAGCAATGTTTCAGATATCAATGTTTGAATGGTTTAACTGTCATGTTATTTTGCTATTCTTTTATCTACAATTTTTATAGCTGTCAAATATTGTTCTTCTGTTCAATGGCACGTGCCACTTTTTATTAGCTGCATTAATATCTAGGAACGAAAAAACTAATGTAATTTTGAATAAGCAGTCACCGTTTTCTTGTCATTTTTAATAAGCAGTCACCGTTGTCATGTTTGGTTTAATTTGTCCCTAGAAAGTCATTGCAATATTTAATATACAATTGCTTGTAAAAAACATTTGGTGAGATGAAGGTAGATCCAGACAAAATCGGTGCATAAACGACAGCGCTACTTCCCAAATTGTGTTCGGACAGCAGCTAACGTAACTTAAAAACAAACATATCAATAATAACAGCTTGTACTTATATATAAACCCGGTAAATTTAACTAAAATCACAATGCTTCAGGCGCAGTACTAGGGCCCCAGCGGGGTGACAGAGGTCGGTGTTAGGCATCGCAAGCAGGGAGCGCGCGGCGGCCGCGCCCCCAGCCAGGCGCGTCTTGACTCTAACCTTATGCTAGCAGTTAGTGCACAATCGCGATTACTTACTCTATGCGGCTGTCTGCGTTGGGAACTGATACTAAAAGAATCTATGTTCAACGCGTCGGCCGCTGACAATAGCATGATGATGAATAGGCACAAACCTAGGCAGTGCAGCGACTGTGGCGCGTGTGTCGCGCAACCCGACGCGTTGCCCGTGTATTGCCCCGCGTTGCCTGAGTCGACCGTCTCGGGAGGACTGTCTTCGTGTATCTAGTAACAAAAAAAAAAGTTAGTTATACAAAGAAAATCAGTCTCTCTAGGAGTTTTTATTCGAAGATGGACACTCAAATAAATACGGTTTCTTTTGATAGGATAAGTACAAATCAGATTATATTAGATACTCGACAAAGTTAAGTCTGGTATTAAAATAGTGGCTATCTTAAAAATAAATCACAAAATTACAAACTTAATAACCTTCTATTATTACTGAAAGATTTAAATTATTGTTTTAGTAATAGGACTATATAAAGTTGCTCAAAATAACAATCTCCAAACGTTACGATTTTAATTACAAAGTACTTACGAATGAAACGATCTTTAAGATTTTACAATTTGTTACAAACACACACTTTTCATACCATTTAACTGAATAGAATTGTTCGTTCAAATCCACCATGATCCAAATATCTAGGTCCAACGGAAATATACTTTTATTGGTGTCATTCTCATTATTACCTAAACAATCATAATGAATATGTTACTCTCGGTTTTAATTTGAGTAAATCACTAGAGTTAATTAGACTATTTGGTCACGTCCTTTAGTTCTAATAACCTTAAAAAAACACATTGAGCAAACAAATCCTTGACGTATTACCAAGAAACTTAATAATATATTTTCTTTGAGATACTATATTAGAAGGTGAGGTCCTTGCTACTATTCGTGCCAGTAAATATATTTGAATGCATACTAAAGAGAGCAACAATCTCCATACAATTTCTCCTTTCATCATCGTATCTCGTTTATAAAATAACGTTAAAACCGTCTATATTGTATATGAAGGAATTTCAGTATAAAGACCAGGTTTTATCGCAAAAGTCACGGCTGGAAATGTCTTGACGAGTCAAAAAAGAAATTGGAGTGTAACGGAACTTCGCCTCCGTTCTGCAAATGCGAAGTTACCGCATGAGCTGCCACAATTTTTTTGCAGATATCTAATAAAAGATTTAGAAAAGAAAATAGTTCCAACTAAACGAATACCATTTAAATAAGCGGCGATATAAACTCGGCATTTTAAAGTTAAGTTTTTGGTTTCCATGTCGCCTTGATCAATACAAGGTAAGCAACTATTTAACGTAGGTAGTCAGTTTAATTTTAGGGTCACTAAGAAATCGCCTAGAAGGTGGCAAAGCCGCAAAACATTTTTTTTTATTGTAACATTGTTATATAATTCTGTCTTATAATTTGTTTATCAACAGGAAGATTATCAGAGATCATTGAACATATGCTAATTAATATTTTTCAAGTCTGCCTTCACAAATTCAAAGTCTCTGTAGCAGCCCTAGTCTTGATGAGTTCAAACTGCTGTACCTGTAGTAGTGAGGGTCGTAAATTTCTCAATCGCGTGAGGATATTAGCCTAGATACAAACGCACCAGTTTTCCTAATATTTTCCGATGAGCTCTAGGAAACCTATGTATGGCAAGTAATCTGATATTAAAATAATTACTGAGGCTATGTTTTTATAAAGTTTTCACGTAAAATTTCTGGTTTTATTTGAGTTTTAGCTTGCCAACATTGGCTTAAAATAAATTACTTACGGAATCGATTCTCATGGGGGATGTAAGTCTGTAGGAGACAACGTAGAACATAACCTTAGGTGAATGAGCGGAAAATTGTTTTCGTGTCAATTTGAATAAATTAGTTTATTTCGCACCTTCGTGTTTTCTTGGCAACGTTTAAACCATCTTTATAGCTTTGGTTTGTCCTGTAAACTTCTGCAAGTTATCCAACATTATCTAAAAAATGCTGGTTTTTATGCGATTCATGACATAACAAAAAATGCAACATCCCTATCTATACTTCGGGGAATATGTGATATGATGCGTAAATAAGTCTGATTGCAAACAAATTTTCTACTTATATTTTCACTATTAGTAATTGATCCGTAGAAAAGGGCTTCGAGACAGCATAGTTGTTGCTTTTTGGTGAATAGGTGTCAAGGGAACAACAGCTGTTTGCACTTCCTCTTTGCCGTAACATGACGTGTTTCGGTTAAAGGGAAGCTGTCAGATCCACGCTATATTATATCACGCATGACTGGCGCATTTAAAGCTATGCCTACATTAATAAATGTTTGCTCTCTGTGTGAATGAATAGGTTGAATTGTGTATAAAAAGCAAGCAAGGAGAGGTTGTGGAAGTAGATCAGATGTCAGTAATGTAGATTATGGAATATGAGACTCCATTCCTACTATGTGGTTATTTGCTAGGTCAAAATATGTAGGTTACCTAGATTGTCAAACACTGCAAATTTTACATTAGCAACCAACTTAGTTCATGTTAAATTTACGACACCTATGTGCAAATATTTGCCCACCAAAAGCCTCAAAATTTGGACACATTTAAAAGACTCTTTCGCAACGTTAATTATTTTACTCGCTGCCCAATCAACTTGTCGATATTAAAAATGTGCAAGCAACCGTACTAATTGGCGAATCGAATCGACCGTTAACACAATATGTTGCATTACAAATCTAACGCGCGCAGCAAGGATACATTAGCCAATTAGTCCGATGGACAGTTACGGTACAGCGGATTGACTTGGCCACAACATGTCTGCCTGTTACGGACTGTGGTTCTGTTTTGAGGTCTATGGACTAAATCAATCTGCCTTCCTTATCTCAACTATGGTGGCTGGTCGGTTTCCAGTCAGATCGGATATAGCTGAAAGCATTTTATATGGAGCGACTGCCTTTCTGATCTCCGCGTCCTCCTACTGTGGTTATGCCTTATAGAAAATTATATCGAATATTCTGTGGATTCGCGCGTCAGTTAGTACGAGTTGAACTACGAAGCCGCTGAATTAAACGTCCTGTTAACGCAAAATTGTTATCAACTTGAACATGCGGTTACCTGTATGCGTTTGGGATACTTATTATAACCGAGGTTGCAGCAAATCTGCACCCTGCTTGTACAAACTTGAAGTACGTTGCGACATTAACATTGTATTATTTTTGTTGTCAAGAAGACGCATATCAAGCCAAGAATTTTATTGTAGCATCAAAATGAAGAGGTATTGATTGGGGTAATCAGTTTAGGCATTATGAAAATGCGATACATTACCGCTATATTACCAACATATTGTTTCGTGAAATATCTAATTAAGCAGTTTCTTTGCCAATCGCACCGCACTTAAGACCGAAGACCCTATTCACACCATTTTCACACCAATTTTTGACTATTGTTATTTTTAGTCAAAAGCAAAGATTTATATTCTGTACAAACGTGTGTAAACAGCTATTTATTGTCTGTAGTTTTGTAAGAAACACATTTTGTTCGCGAATAGAATTTTATATTTATTTTACTGTATTGTAAACGGTATTTGATAACAGTTTGAAGTGTTGTGAAGATACTGTCAACTATTATTAGTTTGAATACTCTTGGGCTAAAGAAAAATGAGGACTTTTTCTTTTATTTTGCGTAATTTACGTTAAGCTTGTCCACGCTGAAATATATTTAGGTTAAGAACAACGTATTTTTTTAAATTTAGAATAGAATTTCTATTTAATGTTTTACTAGCTTCTGTCAGCGGCTTCGTGTGCGTGACTGTCAGAAATGATCCCAAAGGAAGATACACCCGGGATTAAAAGTCCTATGTCTTAATCCAAGACATGCTCGTCCCGTGTACCAAGTTTCATCGAAATTCGTTAATATGTGAAAAGATATTAACACATATTAACGAATTGTCAAACAGACGGACAAGCAGACAGAGTTATTTTCGCTTTTGTATAATATAGTATACATGCTGAAACCGCATTGGAAGTTCTATAGATATTTTAATAACTAAGAAGAATCTTATAAAGAACCAAGGAATCTCTTGAGTTTGTATTTGATCCACTTATTAGGAAACAGTAAACAGTCACCTGAGTTTGTATTTAATCGACTTATTAAGGAACATTACTGCCAATTTCTTCCGCTAGATGGCTTACTATGAAATAAAAAAAAACTACTTCTATCTCGTCTATGGTTAGGTGAGTGAATTTGGATTATCCTGTGTTTGAAATATTCTTGTGCATTTACACGGATGAACCTCTTGCAAAAACGGCCGAAAATACAAAAACAAACTTTTTTTTTGTATTTTTCTTTTTATATTTAGGTGAGGTTATCTGCTGAATCAGCTTTGGGTAATGTTTCCTACTTAATCCAGTGTTTACACAGTGATACACCAGTGTTTAAAACAATAATGCGGTTAATCGACATTGTCCAGTAATTGACATAGGTCCGAATGTTTGAACACGGTAGATATAACAATACTGTGAGGACAATGCAGTGTTCCATATATTATACAGTTATATAGGTCTCGTCGTTACTGGAACAAAGATCTTCATATGTAAACTTTAAAAGCCCGCACTTCGGCAAAACCTAGGATTTACCGGTAAAACCTAAGATTTACCAAGTTCCACTGGAAAAGGTTCGAAATGATCAGTAATAATCGCAAATTTCGGGTTTTACCAGCAGTCGCACGGTATATCTTAGGATTATCCTCAGAGACTTGTAAATGTTGAAAAGATGTCATGTCTTTTTATTACACACCATGATACGAAATGATAAGAATAACTGATGATGACAAATTAAATAAACAGATTGTGATTCGAAAAGTCGATTTCGTCGAAAAATTAATCATAACACCGACTTTGGTGAATCTAATCAATCAATCCGTAATTATTCTCATAATTTTGTGTCTCAGAGAAAACCTAAGATTTACCGTGTGATTGCTGGTAAAACCCGAAATTAGCGATTGTCATATATCATTTCAATCTTAGGATTTACCGGTAAATCATAGGTGTAAACGTAGATCGGGCTTACATACATAAAATCACCCTTGTATTCTCCGAAGGGTTTAGCCTAGGTGCACCGATAGTACACTCACAATTGGCCAGTTATGTTTATTGTTTAAATCTTATGTAACAGGGGGCCAGTATCGGCTCGCATGAAATAGGACCATCAACCTGGCACAAGTCCACACACCGGGATACCACTGAGGAATGCCAGATGACTTGAACCGATTAACAGACGGGCCAAGAGGCTTATTGGCAACGATGTACTGGCCGCGTCTAAACTCTAGAGCCTCGAACATCGGCGCCGAGTTGCCAGACAGTCGGTTTTTTATCGGTTATATTTCGGGGAGTGTGCGACGGAACTGCACAATTTAATTCTGCCTAGCCCTTTCCATCACCGGACTACAAGACTGCCATCGGTATACGGTGGACATCCCACCCATACGCACAAATCGTATTGCGAATACTTTCATTGTGCTCACTGCCAAGGTGTGGAATTCCCTGCCGGTGTCTTTGTTTCCTGATAGTTACCACCTTGGGGTCTTTACAGTCAAGAATTTGTAAATTTATTTACCAGCATCCCAATTAAAACTACTGAAACCTTAAATTCTTCGCCGTCGCTCGCTTCTGGTTTATTACACGCTAACGTTTCAGTCTGCCCGACTGAATTTAACTTGTCTCATATAAACCCAATAACAGTAATAAAAGCTTTTAAGCAAATAAAGATAAAACTGACCGAAGATCTATGGGGAATGTCCATCAAAGTTTGTACCTCCATTATTCAGATTATAGCGCCGTACTAAGCTTTATTTTTTAATGTAGTAATAGTGTGGATCAAGGAGTCTTTCCGGATCTAATGAATCATAGTAAGGTTTTTTTTCCCACTATTTAAATCCGGGGATAGTAAAGACACAAATAAATATAGACCAGTATCCGCGTTGCCGGTTTTCAGCAAGGTATTTGAAAACATAATGCTAAACCAAATGCTCATTCATTTTAATACGAATAACAGTATGGTTTCACCAAAGGACGTTGTACAACCGACGCTGGTGTCACCTTATTACAACACATCTTTTATGCATGGGAGGAGGGACTAGATGCCATAGGTATCTTCTGTGACCTGTTGAAGGCGTTTGATTGCGTTGATCATGAAACATTGCTTTTGAAACTTGAGCATTACGGGCTAGGCCAATCAGCATAAAGTTTAGTAAAATCTTATTTGAATGATAGACAGCAATTAGTTAAAGTAAACGGTTTCAATTCATCGGGGTTGAATATGAAAATGGGGGTACCCCAGGGCTCAATTTTAGGTCGTTTCTTATTTTTAGTATACATTAACGATTTACCCCATCTATTGAAAATTAAACTAAACATGGTGTTATTTGCTGATGACACTTCTTTGATTTTTAAGGTAAATAGACGTACGAGTAACACTTTCGGGGTGGTTAAGTTAGGCAGCTTATGCTGTTAGATAATTAGTCAATTTACTGATGTAGATACCGCGAGGCTGGTCTATTTTAGTTACTTTCATAGTATATTGTCTTACGGGATATTACTTTGGGGAAGGGCTGCAGACATTCAGTAAATTTTTATTCTGCAAAAACTAGCTATCAGAGCGATATACAATCTTCGCCGGCGCGATTCTCTAAGGGAACTGTTTAAGGACATTAACATCAAGACGGTACCTTGTCAATATATTTACGAAAACATCATGTACGTTAGAAAGAATTTACATATTTTTAGTAAAAACAGCGATAGACATAATTATGTTACTAGAAATAGGGACCAATTAATTCAACCAGATTTAAGGCTGGCTAAAGTAGCGTCATTTTTTATGGGGTACTGTATAAAATGTTACAATAAAGTAACTCCCCACATTCTAGAACTGAATGAGGCATAACTCAAAACTTGTATAAAACGCACACTATGCAGTCAGGCATATTATAAGTTGGAGAATTACATCGCTGATAAAAATGCTTGGCTCAACGCTAGTCCTACTCCACAGCCACTAGGGCACAAAAACCAGTGATAAGCAGAAAAGTTCTGAAGTATTGTTGGACCTGCTGAAGATTGTATGAATATATTTGTGTTGTATAAACTCAATTTATTTTAGTATTATATAACTGCACAGCACATATGTGAGTACTATGTACCAACTGTAAATCTACCATTTACTGTACCTACGTGTCGTTCGTTGACTTCAGTGTGCCCTGGCAGTTGATGGTGTGTCATGCTCTCTCTAATGTATCTCTGATGGTGGCACATGTGTTGGATCATTAGGTTCCCTTCATGATGGTTGAGCTGAGTGGTGCCGATCCATGTGTCATGTTCGTGAACGGGCGCCATCAGTTGGGATTGGTCATAACTTAGCTGCCTCGGCCTGTTTTTAATTACCTATTTATTGTATTTTTAATTGTTTGTTTTACTTTAAACGCTTTTACGTGTTTTTTTTTAAAGAGTAAGTGTGGAGTTTCTTATTCTTATTCTTTATTGTACACAAAAACATAAATACACAGATAGAATAGGACAGCTTATGTACAAAGGCGAGCTTAACCCATAACATTCTTCTCCATCACAAGCTACATTTGCGAATGGACGGTAGAATCAATTATTATTACTTTTTAATTATTTTCTTTTCGTTGTTCAAAAGTGCCGCTTAATGGCCTAATTGAATAAAGAAATTTTGATTTTGATTTTAAAGTCAAGAGTGAATAGGTTACCTACTTCTAGGCAAGCTTGCGTCACCGACCACATCATCGCTTACCATTAGGCTAGATAGTGCCCAAATGCCAGAATATAAATGAAAAAAAGCAAAAACCCAACAACACTGTGCTCGACCAGAAAATTGAATCCAGGAACTCACACTCAGCAGTAGCGCTTACGGACACTAGACCAGGGGTCACCAATTACTTTCATTAGGGATCCGTTTCTTAAAAATAATATGACCGTCGCGGTCCGTAAAGTTCAAAGCCAAATATCCCCTCGCCTTTACATAATCGCGGGTATTTTTACTTTGTTAAAATTTGCCAAGATTTCTTTCAAGAATTAATGTGTTTTTTTGCCTTGAACTATCCTTCCGAAGTTAATACTAAAGTTGATGCAGGCTATTGTCATTGAATCTTGGAGATGTTCATCGGATAAATGATTAAATTACGTACTCAAGTCATCATCACCATTAGCCTTTCAATGTTCACACAGCTGGGACACAGACATCCTCTCTGTGAGAAAGGGAATGGGCCTTAATCCACCACGCGGGTCCAGTAAGGGTTGGTGAATGTCACGTGTCGTCGATTTTTTGGTTCTAGGACATGCTGGTTTCCTCCCGATGTTTTTTTCACCATTTATTACAAAAGTGGAAAGTAAATTAAATTGTACTGTTTACTTAAGGTCCACACAAAACAGGTCGGATCCGGACCGCGGTCCGCCATTTGGTGACCCCTCACTAGACCAACGAGACAGCCTAGACAATGATATAGTACGCTCGTTTTAGCATGGCAATAGAGGTCATTGCCCTTACCGAAATATCTCTTCGTAGGAACCCAAACAATTAATTATGTATCGTTTTTCATTCCTTAGTAAAAATGTTGAAGATACATGTTGATTTGGGCGGATTTCTTTCTCTATTTTCTTTTTGTAAATTAAGTATTTCAACGACCACTGTCGCTATACTAAAACGAAACAATTAAATATAGGTAGAATAGATATTCCGATTAATTTCGTACCATATTTTTTAAATAATAAAATTGATCCTAAGATTCGAATTTATACAATCCTACAACTGACATCACCAAAAACGAAATTATAATTTACATTTCAGCAAACTACGCTACTGTACCTACATATAACTGCGAAACTTTGTCTCCATAGTACATACAAACAGAAGAAACAAACATATGAATCAAGGATTTGTTTGCACCGAGTATATAGCAAACAGAGAGTTCAGACTTACCGTGTGCGAATGCCAGACAAGAGAGAGGTCGTCATCGAGGGCGTTCTGTCTGACTTCCTCGACGGATTCTGGCTCGCTCGCACCGCTCCATGACGTCACACCGCCACCGCTAGATGGAGCTTCTGGCTGTATCAACATACCGCCCGCGTTAGCGGCCGCTCCAGCATTCAATGAGTTCGTCTCGGGAGACGCGTCGTACTCTTGAGGAGGCGTTTCGGTACCATAGAATATCAGCTCCCATTGGGTTAGTGGACCCGCTGCGAAAATTATGTCAGTTTAATAGGTGAATTTGGATATACAGATGGCTTAGTGAGAGTTTTTTTGCATAAAAAAACGGATATGTAAAAACGCGTATAGAAAATGGGTTTTCCATAGTGCCATCAGACGGTATTTATTCTTTTGAAGTTAATGTCAACGTGAAAGAGTACGTTAAAAAACTCACACTAAATCCACTAGTAGGTACTGATTTTGTTCTACAATTAAAGCTCTAAATGTTGTTATTACGCAGTTATACACAAAGCGTGAATACGAAACGAGCAAAAAAAGAAAATTGGGCTTGTTCGACAGTAAAACAAAAATAAACTCAAAAAATTTACAGTCACTGTCTACTTCACGTTCGAAACAGATAATTACTTAATCAAAAAAAAACAATTCAAACACGCAACTCCGCTACAAAATAAAATGTAAACAATGCAAACACACGACATGCATAGAACGGTGGAGTCTGGAACAAGGATAATTGACGTGCAGGTTGAAACTAGCGACGAAAATAAAATGACCGGGGCAAAACACGGACACGACATGCAGGGCGGTACCGTGGGCTTGCAGCGGCGCGGGATATATGCGCTGGATCTTGGGATACTGCTCGAAGAGGCTGGACATCTTGCGACCGCGCGCGTCTGCTAACGGATCCCCCAGATCCGCACGCAGGTTCAAACTCAGGTCGGCAGCTGTTGACGTCGTCACCTTCGCCGTCGTACTCTCTATAGGCGACCGTGTCGCTGGCCGACTCTGTTTCGTCTTCTGCGAGTTCCTATTCGGATTCTTGGAATTCTTATTCTTTTTCCGCTTCACCAGCCCCACCGTATACGTCGGCACGATCGGCACCGGTTTCCCTCTATTGTTTTTGCGGCCCGCCTGCACCACTATGGGTCGCGTTGCGTTGCCCTTGTTGCGTATAATTGGATTCCGGAACGGTATAGGATCGTTTTTAGCTGCAGGCGTACTAGTTCCATACAAAGTTAAAGACCAATCTTGCAACGTTGCTCGCCCTATGATGTGGAATTGAACAAACAGATATTGATTCACATTTTATTCAACAGCTACCGAGGATTAGTGAAAACTGAAAATCTTTTCGCTCAATAGAATGATAAGTAGCTGAGCTGAATAAACAATCTCTTGAGTCTTAAGCCTTTCTTGGACCTTTAAAATTTCCAGACCGACGACTTTTGTGACAAGCCATTCGTTATAAATGCGCGGTCATAAAAACTTTGTGGATTGAAGTCAATCTTTCTGTTATTCATGATTCAATAGTGCACCTATACGTAGGTATATTTAAATCTTAGGTTAGCATGATGATTGAATTAGTACAAAAAAATCCCTTAACCAATTTTGTCCCTGTTGACAACATGCACACTGTATAATGTCAGTTTACTCACCCATATATCGGCCCTCGTTGGTGACTTCTAGCCGCCAGAATCCTAGCGGAGACTCGCCCCACATGTGCACGGACATGAAAGGCCACGAGTTGAAGCCGGCGCGAGACGAGTCGTGTGGCCTGCCGGAAAATTAACCGTCTAATTACACCCAGTGCGAGCGCTAGTTAGCGTCTTGTGTCGGCTTTAATAAACTAAACAACTAACAACACACTGTACATAATTAATTGTGCAGCCAGAACAAAGTTGGGAAGAATTGAGCAAATGTATAGTGTTTACTTGTCAAATCTAGTCTTAAAACAGATCCTATATTTTCATGTATAAGTAACCATGGTTTGGTTACTTATACATGTTTAAGACTCTCCCAGTTTTAGCAATTAAAATTATCGTGAAATTACCGGCATTTCTCTCTTTTCATAAATTACAAAAAGTTGGCTGTTGACAACTCATTCTTGGTTGAATTTTTGCACACTTGACAATTTTTTCACATTAATTTTGCGATTATTTTCGGTGCCAACTGATTCCACAGTCAAACTTCTCCAGTATATCCATTCCCTAAGAATATAAAAAAAACCCTTCGAATATTGTTAAGTTTCTGTTCCTACATATTAGGTTTAATAACGTCAATCACGATCACTTAAAGTCGTGCACGGGCAACTAAATGATAAATAATGACGGATAGCAAAACACTATCGCGTCTATTTTAAACTGAATTTTGTATTTGCGGTCTCGTTGTTCCATGTCACAGAACCTCATAGCGCCGTGCATTAGCTTTGAGAGTGTAGTCCATGTTATAACAGTAGGTTAACTCTGGACAGCAACGAAAATGTTTTAATATTTTTGTATGTATTGAATAGGAATTCGATAAATTGTTTTATTTGGTAATACGAATGGTGTTGAGGTCTTTTTCAATGTTTGATTTCAAAGAATTATGAGAAGAAATTCACATTTACTTGTACTTAGGACACGTGCCTAATTAGTAGGTAACAACAAAGTGTACTTATTAGGAAATAAAATGTTAATGTTTGTGTCTGAATTAAAAAAAGCTCTGTATTATTTTACAGCATATTACACTTTGAATATGGCGTATGTACCTAGCTACTACTAAACAATATCAAATATCCGTCTACCTAAATGCCACTTCATGCTTTGACAAACGATTCCTGCTGGTAGCCGTTCGATAAACGTTTGGCGTCAGTGCAAACCCTGGCTTTGATAGGCATTACAGAGACAGAATTCAGGGTGAAATTCCAACTAGGTAGAGAGGTATTGAGAAAACTAAATTGTTCGGCAAACCACCTGTATTAACCAGAAATTGAAAGCGACCTTTTCGCAAGAAACACTAAACCGCATTTTTCACCAATTTTCTCGATAAGCCTGAAATTGACATTGTTTTAGGTGCAAAGTCGAAGGAAATGTATAAATTTTGAGAGTTGCCTTGATTTGTTCTTTGTAACTGAGCTTAGGGTTTGCTTTGACCTCTTTTCTGTATTACATACAGTACCAGTTATTGCCTTATGCGAAATTGGCTCGCTGCTGCTAATCACAGCAGTGCTTGGCAGAAAAATCTAACGTCTTATTGACCTCGCGTTACAATCAGTAAAGGGAAGCAATTTGGATGGCCTGAAGGAGGAAAGCCCCGTTGAGAGCGACCGCGGCGAAGTAAGTATGACGATCTATCTGATCATGTTTGTGGGACAGTCATATCCAGAAATGGTTTAAAAGGAACAGTGGGACGTCAGGCAGTGGGACTGATACTATCATCATCATCATATATTTCAGCCGAAAGACGTCCACAGCTGGACAAAGACCTCACCCAAACATCGCGACACTGATTGGTCCTGTGCGCCTCGCATAACTAAAGTGGCAGTGGATAGGACACATTGCTCGCAGAACGGATGGTCGATGGGGCCGAAAAGTTCTGAAGTAGCGATCGCGAAGCGCTCGCAGCGATGTGTTGGAAAGCCTCCCTCTAGGTGGACCGAAGGCCTGGTTAAGGCTGCGGGAATCCGATGTACATACTATAGGCTAACAAAAATAAAATGGTCTCCAAATTACTGACTAACTTCTCTCAATACCGCATAGGTCCAGATTTCACCGTACATCTCAAACAGTCACCTTGTATATCCTACATAGCTATCTTGCGCGTTCAATGGACGCTATAAAGCTGCCAATGTGAGAGCCATTGTGTACTGGAGCCATTATACCTCAATTACTGCCGAGCTCCATCTACATAGCAACGACATTTACGAACGAGCTGGACATTGTTGCTATAATGGTTTAAGAAGAGGTATTTGTACTTTGTTTGACATTTAAAGATGCCTTGGTTATTTTATTATAGTTTAAGACTTTGTCTTTCGAAGGTCTACTAACTCCATAAAGTGAAAGAGTTACGAATTAGTAACACGAAGAACAAAAGGTAGTCGTTTTATGTTTCTTTTTATCTGAGACTAAAACATTAGTTGTTTCCTAAATCCTGTCAAATCACTACTCTCACACAATTAACCTCAAGAATAACCAAAACGTTTATTTCAACTGAATGTGAAGATTAGATAGCAATTTTATTTTCAAAGTGCCTCTTACTGGAAATTAACTTTTTTTCTACAATTTTTGAAACAAAAAGGTCACAGCTGCATGCCAGTAAACACATACTCTTTTTTAACAGGCAATATTGGTTTGCTCCCATCTTAAGTACTTCTCACCTACCATCCATACCGTATACATACCTGGGTGCAAGCAGAGTGACCTTTGTACCGGCAGGTGAGGTCAATACGATGCGCAGGTCACCTCTTCTTGCAGCCGATAACGACACCCGCGCTTGTATATGCTCCAAGTAGTTGACTCCTGGACACGATCCGACATCCAACTGGAGAAGAAAAAATTGGTTGCATATGTGGGTAATAGTAGAAGAAATGAGGTATTGGAGGAATGATGATTAAATATGATTTGAAAGTTTTAAGTAATTGACTCCGGCAGCCTAGGGTAGAAAAGATGGACCTCCTTTTCTGCAATTAGACTCCCATTTGGTCCGTTGTGGGTGCAGGCTTCCTCTCTGTGAGAGGGAATGGGCCGTATTCCACCACGCGGGACCAGTGCGGGTTGGTGGATGTCACATGCTTTCGAAAGGAACTCCTTTTGGTTGTGATAGAAACTGTGATTTAGTGTATTACGCAATAAAGGGGCTCGACAGGCTTCATACCCAGCTAGAGAAGACGAGATCTAACCAATGGTATAGTTCTAAAACCTGCAAGCAGATTTCTGATGATAAGCAGCGATGCTGTGTTCTAGTTTGAAGGGTATTTCAGTTACAGGTAAAGCACTTGTACCTGCGATATGTTTGATAGTTCATACGACCAATAGTTGGGCAAACTGGCTGTTAACCATCCAAGAACAAAGTAAGAAACGAAATTATCAATAGAGAAAAACAAAAAAAAAAATCCTAAAATAAAAATGAAATTTAATTTCTCATAATAACGGATATTAGTCTAAAGGCACAACAGTTTTTAAAGCTTTTACGTTTAATACAAGAACTCCGAATGTTATGAAATCCTGAATTTGCAATATACGCTCTGTATTTTTTACATGCAAAGCAATCTCCATTCGGTTGTAGACATCACTTCATTCGAGAGATGGGCCAAAATGCAATAAGCTGAAAACACATTCCGTGCATCCGTACGCGTATAAACGTTCAATGACATGCAACTGTCGAAGTATATCTAGCACAAGATCCCACTGCGAAATTCTGCTGGTACATATATTTTTTCATGAATGATACTTGACAGTACAAAATATTGCTGCATTGTTGCCTGGAAATATATAACTGGAATTATCTTAATTCAATATATTGAAATTGATTTTTGATAGTTAACCCCCAATATATATATTTTTCAAGTGAATCCAACGCCATTTGAAAGAAATATTGTGTAGAAAATAGGAAAAAATAAGCTTTCTAGCTTTCAGTTAACCGCAATCTGTGGGTTGCCAGTTTACCTGCTAAACCTGGCAACCTATGAATGACGGGTCTAACTGAGAGCCAGGCTAGTTGATACTGCATACGCATCCACGATACAGGAAAAATTCCTAGTGTAGGGCAAACAATAAAAAAACTAAAATCTAGTTGCGGCTAGATGCGACCAAGCAACCCTACAGTAATGTATTCTAATAACAAAAAAACTCTACAATTCTAACAAATTTCCTGCAGTTTTTTGCAGTGGGATCTCATACCAGTACGAGAATTTCGCTCAAGATAAATTTGGGACTAAATTGTCCCAACACTATTCAGAATATTTTAATGACAGCCATACATTCGTTGATTTACTGAATTTAATATGACAGTGGACTTGGTGTAATGAATGTACCGCACACAGATGCGAATGGTTATGTATGGTAATGTGTGTGAACGCTTTTCCGACTCCATTAGCATAAACTGGCGAACTCCGATAGCGATACTAAAAGGCTACGTAGTACATAATATCAATTATTTTGTTCTCGGTGCGGTTAATAATGGGTAAAGGTGCAATGTTCAGCGTTTAAGAAGCAATTAAAAATCATCATTGCTAAAGTTTGGGAGTCTCTAGCGATTATGACCTTATCGAACAATTAAACATCCGAAATGTACCAAGTTTTGAGTTTATATTAAAATTTATGGAGTTCGGTATCTTTATGGAGTGAACAAAGTGGAACACAGGAGAGAATTCGACTTATCCGGTTGTCATTAATTTGCTCGTGTAATATGACACAGGCTTTTCCCCACATTACTCACTGCAGCTTTAGCTTTACTCCGTGTTAATGCCATGATAATTCGGTTGTGTAAAAGGGATAGGGTTATCCGTTCCGTATAACTCCATCATTATCTCACTTTAGAACTATGATGGCTTAAGCTACCATAGGGGCCAATGGGACCTTCCCTGTACACGCTAAGAAATTTCACCGGGCCTACGTAAGAATTCATGTCGTACACGACTAATTCATCATGTACACAAGAATTTTGTCCGTCCTCATCAACATAATCATCATTGATCGGGGATTTTTTTTAGCGTGTACAAGCGGCATAACATTTCACAGTAAGGCCTCTAATGTCATGGGTCAATACAATAGGGTAGGGTAGGTAAGGTAGGTAGGGTAGGGTAGGTAGGGTAGGGTAGGTAGGGTAGGGTAGGTAGGGTAGGGTAGATGAATGTTTGGTGTTTTTATGGCAAAACAAAGTTTGCCGGGTCAGCTAGTATAATAATAATTATGTGGTACGACTTCTTTTTATATGGATATGGTAAATTGATCCAGGAATCTGCATAATGCCTTTATTATGAAGCGTTGTAGGTAGTTCGAACTGCTAACTATTTACTTTGCCATCGTGTCAAGGTTTTTTGGAATCGGCCTTCGAGAATAGTTCCACATGCTAGCGATATTATAAAGGCAACTCGGAAATCAGGCACATTTGAACTTAACTCATGCATCAGGCTATAAAGAGCTCGCCTGTAGTATAACAAAAGTTTCGACATATCTTAGCCAGTCGGGCCATGACAGTAGCGATTACTAAACCTTAGCACAATGGAGCATACCACAGTTTAACATACTAACCTGTAAAGTAACAGAAGACCTTGGTGGTACTGGTCGTTGTGGTCTCGGCGCAGCAAGTTCACACCTCTTCTGTGGTGGGACAGTCCTCCACGTCTTGGCCAGTCGCACCATGCCAGTAGCATCAAGAAGTCCGTAGCCGAAGGAATGAGAGACGTTGCGGCCAACGCCATTCACTTTCCAGTCGCCGCCGAGGCTGAGGCGTTCGGGGCGGGCTGTGCGAACCACTGTTGAGAAAGAGGAGAAATAAAATTTGAGTGGTTTATATATTCTAACACATTTAAGAAGATACGATTTAAACAATACGATACATCCCAACAATTCCGAAGCCTAATTGGATTTATTCTAGTAACTTGCAAGTCACAGATTCTATTCGCGCTAAGTCACGCGTTAGTTCTCCTATTCCATTGTTAGTTTAATACTGTTTAGACTAAGCCTAAGTACTAGATAAGACTGATATTACGCGTTTAATCAGTTTACCAATCAGCTTAGCGTCTATTGGTAAATAGGTCATCAAGGGTGTACAGCACAAACATTTTCATAATGTCCCTAGGCAAACTTCGTGTTTTCAGTCGTCGGCTTTCTATCAGTTGCCCTTTGCACTTTGTGCAGACCGGACGCTTTCAATAACACTTTGAAGAACATAGAGTTGTTAATACTCTTAAAACAAAACGTAATTTATTTTAAAAATGGGAGGAAAGCTGCTATTTATACAGCTCTACATATTTCACACGGAAAAGAAAACAAAACAACAATAAAGTACTTAGTTCTGAATTCAAATTATTATCTATACTAGTAGTATTATAAAGTGGTAAAGTTTGTGAATTTGTATTCCCTTGGGATGATAAAATACTTTTTACGCGGGCGTAGCTGCGGGCAGAAGCTAGTACACGATGGAAAAAACAACAATGAATGATGAATTAATGGACATGGAAATTAGCATTCGCTTGTATTCGGAAATGCGATGATTGGCGAGGGACATTAAGAAAATAGTTGTACTGTACAACTGATTCTGTGCCGAATGATACATTATTGATTGTCACTAAGTGTATTTAGGTTCTGTGACCGCATAAGGTCGCATGGACCTTTACATTACAGCCGTGAAACGTATTGATTTGATATAAATATTGTTGAGTTTCTGCTTGGTTTTAATAAGTAGTTCGCTCTATTATAGTGCATAGCGCATTTAGCGACAATTGTTTGTATACGAAATACTCAGGAAACTGTTTTACCCAGGTAAGTACTAAGGTCACCAAAAGTGGGTGCCGAGAGATACTTACCAAAATAGCATGTCAAACAAAAACAAAAGCAGTTAACAAACTACGTTATGTAAAATACCCACTTTGGTCTAACTTGTCGTGGAACTCGTGGACATTCGAAAACTTTCACATTGAATAGGCCTTACGAAATAAAAGTTCTTCTAACAGACTTATAGAACTGTTTAGGTAGAACCATCGACACAATTTGGCTCTAAACGGGGATCATCCCGATGATCAGAGCTAGGTACCAAAAACATCAAAGCGACATCAAAAAAACGTTGGAATCAGCTTATAAAAAAAGTCTCATACATAAATGATTGTGGAGCATTTGACAAAGCTTTCATAAAGGGAGCACGTAAATCACACGTATTTTCATACAGACTGTGTTAGTTTTGCATTATCGTTAATGGAAAATAATATGGTTCAGTAATTTTAGGAGTAATTAAATCTGAATCAACATTATTACATTTTTGAATATGCGCAAATAAATGTATTTAAGAAGCAAAATGCAAAATTAATTAAAGCTTTATTCGATACTGAAATATTTTCATGGAACTCTTTAACGGCTCCGTTATTCTCGTGGCAAGCGCGACTGTCGAGCGTGGGGACAACACCCTCCTGGGTTTGATATCCAGTTCAAGCAAAACGTATTATTGATGGATGGCATTGGCATTTTCTGTGATCTCTCCAAAGCGTTCGACTGCGTAGACCAAACCACACTGATCTGTAAATTACACCACTACCGAATACGAGGACAAGCTGCTGATCTTGTGGTTTCCTATTTATCAAACTGACAGCAAAAAGTAAATGTTAATGGGGCGACTTCCCCGGGTCTCTAGTCAAGATGGGCGTGCCCCAAAGTTCAATTCTCGGCTCTTTCCTTTTTCTTGTTTATATGCCAAATTATCGAATATAATTCTATTTTCGGATGATAGTTAGCTATTTTTTTAAATAGATAGGTAATATACGGATGTCTTGTTATGTCAAAGAAAATCTAATTATTCTCTCAAAATGTTTCGCAGCTAACAATATTGTGCTGAATGCGAAAAAAACAAAATGTCTAAAGTTCTCTTTACCAAATGAACCACAACGTGACCTAAATTTAAATCTTGACGGCAAAAATCTTGAAGTTATAACGGAAACTGTATTCTTAGGGATTACTATCGATTCAAAATTGCAGTGGGCCACGCACATTAGAACTCTTTCGGGTAGGTTAAGTTCAGCTGCATATGCAGTAAGGAAAATAAGGCAGTTAACCGATGTAGCCACAGCTAGGTTAGTGTACTATGATTATTTCCACAGTATTATGTCTTATTGCATTCTGCTGTGTTAACTCAATTTTCATCTTACAAAAGAGGGCAATACGCGCGATCTATAAAATGGGTCCTCGCGAGTCCCTCAGAGAAAAAATTAAAGAGGTCGATATACTGACTCTACCTTAACTTTATATTTTGGAATGTATTTTGTATGTCCGCAAAAATCGAGGGCTTTTCAATACTAGAAGCGACTTCCATAATTTAAATACACGCAGTAAGCACGAAATTGTAATACCCAAATTCAGATTAACGAAAACTAGCAAGTCTTTTCTTATATACAGTATACGCTTTTTTAACAAGTTGCCAGTCAGTTATAGAACTGACCGATGGAAAGTTCAAAAACTTCATCAAACGTGTCCTCATTAAAAAAGCATATTATAAAATCAAGGGCTACATTGAAGATAAAACATTTTGGCTTTAGCTCCTTCTGCGTATGCGGCTTCCCTCTAACTATTCTCAATCTCATTTTTGATTCAGTTTTCTTCTTTTGATTGGACTTTTTACAGTGGTTTCCAATCATTTTTATAGCCCTTTGCTAAGAGTAGTTACAGCACTGTTAACAACATTTGTGCCACATGTTGAATTTAGTCTTCTTATACTTTATTTTTATTACCTTTTGTATAGATTCTTTTACCGATTGTTTTGTGAATGTGTGAACATTGATTTTGATTTTTATGATTGGAATTTTTCATTACGAACTTCTCAGTTGCAGGCTAGCCTAGAGTTTGGGGCTCGGTGGTGTATTACCCTCGGAAAGCACGTAAAACTCTTGGTTCTACGCCTAAAATCTCTCCGTTAGTGTTGGATTGCCGTCCTATCGGACTATGAGAATAAAGGCGGAAAGTGCACCTGTATTTGCGCACACACTTGTGCGTTATAATATCTCCCTCACCCACTTTAGATAATCTCTGTTGAGATTGACCACCGTTAAAGAAATTCGGTTGGCGGATGTATTATTTTCATAGGAATATGTGCAAAGGCTTTGTGATATCACATGTGAATGGAACTCAGCCATCTCTTAACGTAACCTTTTTGCACCTTTCCTTCTATACCTAAAGAATCTAATCCAATAAAATTCGGGATTTCCGAAATAGCAACCCTTTTATAAGAAGTAAATAGAGAATAAACTTTATTACAAGAAAGTATTTATTTTGGATTTACACCTCACCTGTATTCACCGGGAGGTTTGAAAAGATGTACTGAACACCCACATGGTCAGATTTCGCATCATGTGTAAGCGATATGTTTAAGCTTCATACACGGGGCGAGGTTATTGGCCTTAATTGGATACAAACATAGATTCCACGTTGCTAGTGAGAAAATTTAGATGGAAAAACCCAGTAACACATTTTCAACATAATTATGAATCAACCCAGAATACTGGTAGTCGTGTTTGCACCCACTAGATCAATGATTCCAAAAAGGTATTATTTTTTTTACAACCAGCGCTCAAAGGGTAATATAGATAGATCTATTATTAAGGATACTGAAATATTTGATCGTTTCTTATTTAACGATGTCGTAGTAACAATAACAAGGATCGGCCATTCGTCGTGCTTCAGCCAAAGTCGAAGGTCGAAAATAGCGCGGAAAGCCGTAAAGAAAACGTGCCAACTAAAGGATTGCGAAAATTATTACTAGGGCGGGTTAGAAACCCACACAGATCATTGGTTTTACGTCCACATACTTTATATTTTATTATTTGTTGTACACATTATTGGTATTGCGAAATCTGTGATAAACTGAAGAACACGCTTATTGCCCTTTTCGGTTTATCGGCTTTTAGTATTATGTGAAATCGGTTATTAGGTTTTAAAGCTGAAAGCCAATAAGGTTTGAATTCTCGTATACATTTTTATAACTCAATCTGTCACACTTATCGCAGATTAATTCGTCGTAACCTTCGGTTTTATGAACATCAAGTAAATCTACATTGAAAGTGGTATATAACTTTTCTTGTTGCTGTCCTATTGAATTAGAATATCGTATACAACCCATGCTGTGTTATTCGACATCAAGTTATTCTGAATTATGTTTTTCGTTCCATAGTTCATCTCTAACAAGATGGCCTGCGGTTAAATCGGCACTGTCCGTTAGTCTAAGTCCTTAGTCGATTCGTGCCACAATGGAATGGCGTTCTATTCATACATAATTGAAACCCGGGTACTATGCCTGGATAGGGCAAGTGGAGCTTTTGATATAAGAGGTCCTGTGGTGAGCTAATGCAGTACCTTGGAAGCTCAAGTGTGTTTCAAAACAATCATGTTGTATACATTTACCAAGATAATATGCAGATGGATGGACGCTTTACAACCTAGTTCGAATAGTGATTGTAACCTGTGTTTGATCACTTATATACATAGATATTCTATTTACAGTACTTCATTTATGTAAAATGAGTTCATAAACCTAATTATTTTTATTCTTTTAACCCATGTTATCAACAAACAGATAAATGTAAGTCTCCTTGTCTCTCATATCCACAGATATAAATCTAACTAGATGACGCGATTGTATTTACTGCGCGTGTCGGAGTAAAATTAATACTTATTATAATTTGAGCTTTTCATTTAGCATTATCGGCACCGGAAAGCCACCGTAATCTAGAAAATGCCTTTTTATGCCATATTGACCTGTAAAGACTGCATAGAAAAAGTTGGCCGAGGCATTGGAAATGTTTTCTTTCATTGGTAAGTAAATTTGTTTTTAAACTGTGTGTGAAAAAGTGGTAGTATTTTCCAGAAAGAAGTAGATGAAGAGGCCTTTGCCAAGCGATGGGACAGTAACTGGCAAGTATTATTCAAGATTCTTTTGAGAACAATGTCGAAAAACTCGAATATTATATTGAAACTTACCAATATGCTGCATATCTCTCCAGGTAAGGTCCCTGTTGGCTTGCAAGGCTAACGCGCAGATGCCAGCAGCAAGCGGCGCAGAAGCTGAAGTTCCCGTGTGTCCCGCCGTGCAAGAGTGGTGCAGGTCTGTTGTTACCACCTGGATAGGAAGAATACGAGTTGAGATAGATTCTGAGGCTACCTAAAAGTGTCATTCGATGGAAACGATGGCGATGGTGAAATAAGGATATCCGTAGGAGAACCAAAGTTACCGACATAGCCCGAAGAATTGTGAAACTTAAATGGCAGTCGGCAGGGCACATCACTCACAGAACGGATGGCCGATGGGGCCGAAAAGTTCAGGAATGGCGACCGCGAACCGGAAGACGATGCGTTGGAAGGCCTCCCACTAGGTGGACCGATGACCTGGTTAAGGTTGCGGGAAGGCGCTGGATGCAAGCCGCACGGGATCGGTCAATGTGACGACGCCTGGGGGAGACCTATGTCCAGCAGTGGACGTCTTTCGGCTGATATGATGGCGACGGTTGAAATGCCAAAATGTAAAGGATTGATCACTCAAAATTTCGATAGCGTTTGATACATTTTTCCAATCGCTATCGCCACGCTTTCGATGATAGAATGTCACTTGTCTGGGGCCTCTGGTTGCTCAGAGGTCTTCCAGAGGGATCGACAAGTGACAATCGCTCTCAAAGGGTTGTGTTTGTCACCAACGAGTTTCAATAGGATAAATACTTGTACCAATGTCAATCCTGTTGATAGGTACGGTACCCATTCGGTCAATGTCAATCCTATACAATTGTCACATTTCAATCATCGTTATTGCTGATAGAATGTTATTTATACTCTAGCCAAAATGAAGGTACAATATTTACTAAACAATGCGCTGACAGCTCAATTAGCTTACAGTTTATTTTTAAGTTTGCTCTGATCTAATCTTCGAGTCCTATTGGAGATATTTTATGTTATCAAACCATCTTTCATTTATACTAACTCAGTTAAATCGATGTACAACAAACACAAAATTTTATATCGAATTCGATTTATTAGTTTAAATCATTTGTTGTTGATTAGAGGGTAGCCCTAAAAAATCAGCGTTTTACTTCGTTAGTAAAAATTTTACTATACGCCAACCATTTTGAATAAACAATTTTTACTAACTGGAACCTTTATAACATGGTACATATATAATGTATTAGAAGACCTCTTCTAGTACATTATAGACTTCGTGTACTGCACACTGTTACTATGTAAATCGTGGCAGGATGAAAAACAGTATCCTCCATTTTATAAAAAAACTGTTATCATTTCATTATAAGGTTTCAGTTTGTTCAATGACGTAGAAAAAAAGCTACTTAAGGACACAAATAAGTCATTTCTCAGAAAAGTACGGTGTTACCTACAAAATCTATTTTCATCAGTGCCGAGAAAATGCCACTTCAAAATAGAAAGATCAATCAAATTCAATCAATTCTATTCTTAGTAAATTAAAATTCCATCGCTGTTATACAAACGTTTTCCATTTAATTGTGTGGAGTTGCTAAGGAAATACGAAACACGCAATCACAGGATGCCTTACAAGTTCTCAAACTGACAACAGTCCATTTGTATCTATTTTTATTGGAATTCTCGTTTACTACAAATCGAATCCCCTTCCTACTTTCGAAAACGATAACGTATACCCCCATAAATAATAGCATAACAATACAAGAAGAATTGAAGGAAAAAGCAATCTCGCTGTATGTGGAGTCGTAGGTTGTTTTAAAAATAACAACAACTTGAATACGAATTTTCTTGCTACCACAAAAACTCTTTACACACTTTGTTGAGTATATCGTTTTTAGCTGCGTAGTCTGTATTCAAAAAAACATATCTTGTTTTTAAAACTACATGCTTTGAGATTGAACTGGCAACAAAAGAGGTTTATTTAGGTAGCTTCTATTCGTAAATTGAATCTAGCTATTCAGTTTTCTTCTAAAACAATGTCACCATGTCTTGAATTGACAACGATTTTCATGGCAACTTGAAAAGGTTGAAATTTGAATATGTATGTATACTGTAAAACTAATTTTTTAAACAATCACTCTTGTGACTGAATACCTAGTTTGTTTCAAGATACGTATATCGGTGACCCAAAGATGGTACCTATATCTAATTATAACTACGTAGTAATTTCTTCTATCTCAATATGACGTCCTAAAGTATCAGTTGAATAAGTATCCAACGGCTTCCATTCGAACCCAATATTTTATATATTCGGAACATTTTCGTATTTCGTTTGACCCAAAAGTTTACACAACTTTGATTGAGTGGGCACGTCCTTTGTATTGTAACTAAAGGACAAACACAACAGTTCACAGGCATCCAACGAGAGCAACCTTATAATCTACATTGAAATGACATAATTTTATTTACATCGCTTCCTGTGCCAAAAGTGCAAAGAGATGTTATATAGGTATTCTGGTAAAGCCATGTAGGCACGGACGTTACTACTCTCAGGGTAAGTGGGATGGAGGGCCCAAATACGTAAAAAGGTAAAACCTTCAGTAAAAACATAATAATAGGGCGTTTCTTTTCGAAAGCCGAGGGAGTGAATGAATACATTTCGTGTTGCTAGAAACATTTTTACTTTTAAATAATTGTTAAGCTTTAGGATAACGAATCTAAGAAAATAAAATACTTTCAGCGTGAAATGTAGTCATAATAAAGTGGGATAGTAAAAACATGCTGCAAATAGAAAACGTGTCATTGATCTTGGACATCCCAAGTTAGATGTCAGTTTTAATAGAGATCAAAGGAAACGAGAGAGCTACTTCAACTTTAGAATTTCTTATTTGGTTGAAATTAAATCTCGCAAACGAGAAATGCTATTTCTGATGCTAATTTAATTCTATACTACAGAGTTAGGTATATGTGGGTGCGGGTGCTAACACCCTAGAAGGACAAACACAGATAGTATTTATTGGTGATGTTCTTTAGAAAGGCCAGATGCGAAGACCTTAATCAGAGATTTTATACTTATTCGATTGCATATACGGTAATTTGTATCGAAGTACGATAAGCGCCTTCTGGTGACACTACAGTGAAACAAAACTATTCGATACGATTTGACATTATGCGAACGTTTACGTTAACGCGATCGAGCAGGTAGAGTATATCCAGGATAGTCGCCCCAGGGGTATAGTTGCCTTGATTGTAATTACTCTAGTTTCGCGGATGAAACACATGTTATTTTATTTATCTATCGAGAGATTCTACAACTACTGACTTCTAAACTAAAAAACTACTGACTGAGTTGACTGTGTTGCATGTTTCTGTGCGATTGCATGGGACGGCTAGGTGCGATCAAAGTTTTTGCGGAATAAATGTCCTCTTTCTCGACAGGGCATCCATCAACGTAATTTATATGCATTAGGCAACTATATATATGGGATGATGATTGAGCTGGGTAGTGCCGATTCATGCGACATATTCGTACTTTATACCTGTGCGTAGTACAGTGTTTAGTGCTATTCTGGGTGAATCGTCCTCACATATATGAATTTATTAATGTATGTAAATATGGTAAAACACTTATTTTTTTTAAAGCGTAATTATGGAGTTTCTTGTCCGTTCTTCTCCATTACAAGGTACTTTCCCGAATGGACGGTAGAATCATTTTTTTAACTTGATAATTTTAATTGTTAACGTTCAAAAGTGCCGCTTAATGGCCTAGTTGAAATATAATATATTTGACTTTGACTTAGGATATATATCTCAAAAAGTAAAGGTCCACAAAAATCGCCAATACTTAGGATATCAAAGACAATGTTTACTACTTTCATAAATTTGAAGATTATAAACCAAAGTACCTATCAATTTACAAATAAAGGCTCTTGCTTTTCGTACTAAGAGGTAATTTCAAAAAGTGTGGCGACTATCCGGGTATTACTCTATACTAACTCGCACTAGGCCCTTAGATGAATCAACGTAAAAAAAGCAAAACGACTGTGTACGGATACGCAGGCGGCGTTCTGTAGTTTCTGTCTAACCCCATCAGAAAAAGGCGTAACTTCATTTATGTATGAAGTAATATGAATAATAAGTTTTACTCTCTGGTGTATTTCCAGCCCATTATTGAAAAGGGCTAACTTTGCCAATACCAAACCAAAAAGTTATGCTGTCTTTCTATTTCTGTTCCCGCCAAGACGACAAAACTGATTTTGACAAATTATGCTTCCCATCAATTTGTCTTAGTGAAACGCCTGCCTTTAAGAATTACTTATTCCTTATAATAGCAGAATGAGACTGGATTATTTATTTTACTCATAAACGATTAATGCTATGTCAAATATTTTAAAGAAGCTTTCGAAATCTGGATAAACAAACTGCTCTTCAGATTACATTTGAGTCTAAAGAGGGGGAAACAACTGCAATCTTATTTACATGCGATCATTACAGGACAAGGAAAAACATCTCAAAATCCATTCTTTGTTTCTTTGCCGTTTCATTAGAAAGCAGGAAAATCCATCCGTAATGAGAATAAACATAGCTTACATTATCATCCTTCTGCCTTTGTCCCTTGTTACTCGGGGTTGCTGCAATACATTTTTTTCTTCCATTCTTCGTCCTATCAAACGTTACGCTATCATTGAATCCATTTTCTCTCATATTATTACTCACGAATTCCATTCATCTGTTCTTTGGCTTCCTCTCCATCCACAAAAAATATAGCAAACCTATAGATTTAAATGGTAAAGATGCGGTCAACCGAACGTTTACAAGTTCACTATACAAGAAACACTACATTTTTAATGTCTCGCGCACACGACGGCTCCCAAAGATGGCCGACCGTGTGCTTTGCTTCGGTCTAGTATGAACTGATACTCACATCAGAAAAACGGGCGGTCCGCTCTGTATATTACTATACTAGCTTTTGCCAGCGGCTTTGCCTGTGTAAAAAGTGTTTAAATATTTTTTTTATTGTCTGTACGCTCCCGCTTGACCACTATCTCACCTGATGGTAAGCGAAGATGTGGTCGACGGTGAAACACGATTGCCTAGAAATAACCTATTCACAGACCCCTAGATTATAGCTATCGGGAAACACAGACTCCGGCAGGGAATTCCAATCCTTAGCAGTACGCATAACAAAAGTGTTCCCAAAAATCATCCCAGGGGAACATATACCGGGATAAAACCTATCGGCTATAGGAGACTATAATCTATCTCCACGCCAAATTTAATCCCGATCTGTTTTGGCTTGATTGACTAACAAACAAACATCCAAACTTTCGCATTTATCATATTAGTAAGAAGTAAGATAATTCAATGAACTTACCTGTTTTTCATTTATAGCCCCGCTGCTGTAAGTCGCCGCTAAAGTAGAACTGCACATTTCTGAGTACCAAGGCACTTCTCCTCTCTCAGTCGCCGAAGATATTGATAGCGTCCATATTGAGTTGGTATAGCCATCGCAGTTGCAGTTATCATGCTCCCGTCCGCCATTTCCTGAGGCCCATACGAAAATGGAACCTTTGCCGTTACGACCCTGTGACGGAAATAGAGGCATTAGTCTAGTTAGATGTGATACTTTTTCCTTTACCATGGCTATGTACAGTTAGGGAAATGTATTCTTCAGCAGCTATATAGCAGATTAACACGCAAAGCATCTAACGCGCGTTTGACAATTTGTAACATTAATACAAATTGTCAAACGCGCGTTAGATGCTTTGATTGGATGAATTTTCAGCAACCAATTGAACCAATTAACTTGTATTAAACACGCGACGACGCGTCGATAATGTATTGCCAAAATAGGGTTATAGCCGTGATAAAAGCTTATAACCATATTTACAAAGAATGATATTGGCGTTTGAATTTATTCGAAACTTGGAAGACAACGCTTAACAATCCATTTCCTTGAGTGTACCTGAATTTCTTTCAGTACACACTAGCTTATAGGGTAGTTTGAGAAGTATCAAAGTAGTAATATTTCCAAGTACATTTCAAGCTCATTTCTTCGAGGAAATAGGGCATTTGGGGAAACGTGACTCATATGTGGCACTAGAGGTAGATTTATCATATTTGTGTTAGTTTATGTCCGAGTTGTTAGGTGGCACTACGTGCCGCTTTTGGCAAAGCATTTCTCTTGGGCTTGAGAGCTGAGACAGTTGTGATAGATTAAGACTAACAAACAGTCGATTTGTTGAATTTTATGTTACATGCTCAGATCAAAAGTCATAATCGAACGTTGCAAACAACAAGGTGATGCTGGTTAAAACTACGCCTTAGCTTGTCAGTCGAGCTCTTTAGTTGATCTGAGAGCTCGACTGACAAGCTAAGGCGTAGTTTCGTACGTGTGTGCGTAAAATTGTGTATGAATACGGCAAGGCGTAGTTTTAACCGGTGTCACCTTGTTGTTTGCAACGTTCCATGTTGACTTTTTATTTGATCTGAGGTTACATGGACCCGATATACTCGTACTATAAAAATAAACGTATTTTTTAAACGACCATCGATGGGTGTCATACTAATGTAGGCATTTATAATTATTTTTTGAAAGTGTAAACGGAGTTTTGTCGCCATTTTTTGCTGATAATGAATTCCTATGTTCTCTATGAATAAACATGAACAAATTACCGACGTGTTACTAAATACATAAACTAACGAGCTAAACGAATTTATTATGCTTTTCCGATAAATTTCACATCCACAAAGGGTTCTCGTAAAAAAAACTATTCATATTATTTTATATAAAACAAAATGTGACTGTTTGGAACAAAAGGGTATAGTCGGGAATTCTACGGGCATTTTTATACCCATGGGGCGGCATCGGCTGCCAGCCGATGACTATATTTTCGATACAATATTCCGTAAGAAATAAATCATAGAGGAATTTTTGATTCCAATCAATAGGTTTGTATTTATCTGAACACGCTTGAATGATTGGTTTGACGTACTGTGGCACGGCATAAATGAACACCATTTTTTTTTAAATCGTTGCTTTATGAAGCGAAAACGTCACGGTCGTGCCAAACGACGTACGAACGATGAACGTATTGCGCCTCCAGCTGATCATGTTCAAATGTCACGTCATTTACCATTGCCATGCCACACGACTGCACGATGGTTTTATTACATACCGGTGCCATACATTTATATAACCCACTGAGTGAAAATTCCACATCTACATAAATTTACATAAAGTCGATCTGTGTAAACGCGCAATTCAACAATCAAAGGGTCAATTAAAAGTTTTTAGAAATAAAACCGTGATGTGGCTGAAGTCTGGTTTCACAGTGTGTTAGAATAAAACCGCAGAACGGAGTAAAAGACACTTGAAAATCCAAGCGTCTTTTTATACGGTTCACTAAGCCCACATTTTGTTAAGCAAACTTAGAAATCGTTTGTTATTGAAGGGCAGAAGGATCGAATCGAAATATGAGAGAATAAATATACAGGGAAACTTTTAATTCGTTAGCAATCTTTCAAGGGATTGACTAGGTACCCATAATTATGAAGAACTTTCACTTTGAGACATGCTCTGAGATATGAAAAAAAAAACGAGTTATAGAAACATAAAATGTACTGTAAAGCTGCTTTTTTTTCAGCCGATTCGGGCTTGTATTATGTATTTAATTTCGTGGGTTTTCAAACCAAGCAATACAAAATTGTATCTTTTAATTTAATTTGTGTGTAATAGACTATAATACATCTGTATAGTGAATATAACCCCAATACACCTTTATTAATACGAGATATCGGATGCCGAGACGTATCTCGTTAGCAAATAATTAGTAGATGTGCCGTGTGATTGACAGCTAAGCAGTCATTGACACCGGTCGCCTCGCCTCGCGGACTGCACAATTGAACGTGATTCGTACGATCAATACTGTTCAGGTATTAACGGGGATAAATTTAGATTGGTCGAATGATCTGGTGTAGTCAAATTAGAACTAATAAATAGGTGGGAATATGTCAGCCTTTGATAGAATGTAACTTAGTTTTGTAACTAAATAAAAAGTATAAAGATGTAGAAAAAAATTGAGCAACATTGTAGATATTTGACAACAACTTGTGTAAAGACTTTACGGGTGGTCAGAAGCCTAAAACTCAGACAAACAGTCTTACCAGGAGGTATCGTAACTGGGTATCGTTCTCGCCAAACTTCTTGGGCCGCCCTAAAGTTGGGCACGGTGCTGTTTTTGTAAGAAATTTAGCACTGCACCGCCAAGGTGGCCAACTTCAGGGCGGCGTTGGCGTTTGGCGAGAACTATAGTAGTAGGTTTGCAGGTTAAATTGATAGCCACTCCATGTAAATTACTGGTACGTGATTGGTTAGCGCATGACAATTTTGTTTCAATAACGTAAACAATTATTGTTAAATGGGTACCTTGCACGCTTACTAGTGGAATCGATGTCAATATCAAAATGAGTATGTAACAGAGTTGATAAAGTTGAATTGCAATAAAATCATATTGTGTGCTTTTCCATATTTAGAACATATAACTAGTAGACAAAATAATTATATTCATATGCTAAATAAACATGTTCATTTCCTTGTCAGCCATTACAGTGAAAAAATTGTTTTTTTTTTGACATGACATTTTTGTTGATAATTTTAAGTCGACAGGCAATACAGTGTATCTGCCTATTAGGGTAAGACGTCAAATAGCGGGGCTATTATATTTTACTTTAAACTCAGACTTAAATAGTATCTCGAAGTCATGTACTGTAGTTGATATTAGTATTAGCACAATAAAATAATATAAATAGTAATAAAATAAAATTATTTACAGGTGATCAATAACTTTAATAACGTTAGCAATTCTGCTATTAATATTTATAATTTAAACTAGTTTGTTGGATAAGGGAGGGTACCAATAATGAAATAGTTAGGAGTACATCCACCAACAAGAAGGTACCTTCTTGCTCTCACATAGTTAATCTAAAAAAGGGGCTAAGCAGAATTCTTTGAAATTATTCCATCAAAATATTCAAAGTTTTTCTGCAAAGCAATTGGAAATAGAACTGTTTTTAGAAAAGACAATGCTTGATATTATTTGTTTTACTGAGCATTGGCTGAAAGATATTTTTTATAATTAATAAATTATAAAAAGTATACTGTGGACAGCTGTTTTAACAGAAATATTATGTTGAGTGGAGGTTCACTTATATTAATAAAAATGGTATTAAATCAAAACCTCGAAAAGATATTGTAGATCTATCAGTTGAACATAGTGTTGAACTGTCTTGTGTTGAGCTGGATAAGCATGTTATAGTGTGCGTTTATAGACCCCCCAATTATAAAAACTACTGTATATTTGTGTCAGTGATGGAAGATGTTTTGGCAAAACTTGCAACTGGTAATAAACTAGTCATAATCTGTGGTGACTTTAATATAAATACATAAGAAAATAATTCAGATAGCAGTAGACTATTAAATCTCTTCAAATCATTTAATTTCTTACATGTGTTTGAGGAAAAACTGTGACAACTGCTACATGTATTGATAATGTTTTTTGTTGCTGCGACTGCTTAAACAAAGCAATTATGAATTGTCTGCCTTCGGATCATAGTGGGCTTCTGGTAACATTTGAGTCCAACATACCAATACTAAAAGTGCAGATTAAATCCAGACCAATAACATCCGGTAAATTAAATAAATTCAACAGCACATTAATCAGTAAGTTAAGTTATCAGGACCTCGCAGTGAACTATAGTAATATTTTATACAAATAAGTTTTCTCAGTGGTTCAAACAGAAATCAATAAAACTTTTAAGAAGAAAACTAAAACTATATGCCCTAAGATTTTATTCAGTGACTAGACGACTAAAGGAATCAGAAAAAGTAGGGAAAGAATTTACGAGCTGTATGGCCTTAAGCCTTATATTAACACTGAATCTTTTAATATGTATGTTGCTACTTACTCAATAATTTTTAAAAATACGTGTAAGCTAGCTAAGGCTTTATACATTAGCAATAAGGTTAAATTCGCAGAAAATAAAATTAAGACGGTTTGGAAAATTATAAACAATGAAACCAACAGGAACAAAAAATATAATACTGATTATACGCTTGAGACTACACATGGACTTAGAGATATTACAAATAAGTTGCTCAAGAATTTCTAAATTTCTTTACCAGCATTCCAATTAAAACTACTGAAACCTTAAATTCTTCGCTGTCGCTCGCTACTGGTTTATTACACGCTAACGTTTCAGTCTTCCCAACTTAATTTAACTTTTCACATATAAACCCAATAACAGTAATAAAAGCTTTTAAGCAAATAAAGAAAAATTACCGAAGATCAATGGGGAATGTCCATCAAAGTTTGTACCTCCATTATTCAAACTATGGCGCCGTACTTAGCTTTAATTTTTAATCTGTGTGTAGACCAAGGATTCTTTCCGGATCTAATGAAACATAAGGTTATACCACTTTTAAAGCCGGGGACAGTAATGACACAAATAATAATAGACCAGTATCCGTGTTGCCGGTTTTCATTAAGGTATTTGAAAAGATGCTAAATCAAATGCTCATTTATTTTAATACGAATAACATCCTACACGAGAAACAGTATGGTTTCACCAAAGGACGTTGTACAACCGACGCTGGTGTCACCTTATTAAAACACATCTTTGATGCGTGGGAGGAGGGACTAGATGCCATAGGTATCTTCTGCGACCTATTGAAGGCGTTTGATTGCGTTGATAAAACAATGCTTTTGAAACTTGAGCATTACGGGCTAGGCCAATCAGCATTAAGTATAGTAAAATCCTATTTGAATAATAGACAGCAATTAGTTCAAATAAACGGTGTCAATTCATTGGGGTTGAACGAGAAAATGGGGGTACCCCAGGGCTCAATTTTAGGTGCTTTCTTATTTTTAGTATACATTAACAATTTACCCCATCTATTGAAAAACAAACTAAACATGGTGTTATTTGCTGATGACACTTCTTTGATTTTAAGATAAATAGACGTATGAGTAACGTTGCCGACGTAAATAATGCATTGCGGCAAGTTAAAAATTGGTCCACTGCTAATAATTTAGTTTTAAATACAAAACAAAACTAAGTGTGTTATATTTGTGTCGCTGAATGTCAAAAGTTATGATTGTGACATTATATTAAACAACGAGAAGCTAAAATTCGTCGACAAAACGGTTTTCCTGGGGATCACGCTAGACTCAAAGTTACAATGGGGTCCTCATTTAATATCACTTGCGGGGCGGTTAAGTTCGGCAGCTTATGCTGTTAGAAAAATTCGTCAATTTACCGCGAGGCTGATCTATTTTAGTTACTTTCATGGTATAATGTCTTACGGGATATTACTTTGGGGAAGGGCTGCAGACATTCAGTCAATCTTTATTCTGCAAAAACGAGCCATTAGAGCGATATACAATCTTCGCCGGCGCGATTCTCTAAGGGAACTGTTTAAGGACATTAACATAATAACGGGACCTTGTCAATATATTTACGAAAACATCATGTACGTTAGAAAGAATATACATCTTTTTAGTCAAAACAGCGATAGACATAATTATGTTACTAGAAATAGGGACCAATTAATTCAACAAGGTTTCAGGCTGGCTAAAGCAGCGTCATCTTTTATGGGGTACTGTATAAAATGTTACAATAAAATACCTCCCCACATTCTAGAACTGAATGAAGCGAAATTAAAATCTTGTTTAAAACTTCACACTATGCAGGCAGGCACATTATAGGTTGGGGTATTAGATCAGGTATGCAGGCGAGGGGACAAGATAAGCACAGCCGTTTTAGATTTGTTTCTTTAATGAACCGGGTTGTACTAAGCTGCATCAGAAGAATCCGACCCAAACGTAGCTGGGACATGGCTGGGCAGAAGATGGAAAACTGTAAACCAGGACCTACTTTTATAGTCACCCAAAACTTGACTACTTGAGAAGATTAAGTAAAAGAAAGAAAGAAGGAAAAAAATATTTATTTGTAACCCGCACAGGAGACACAAGATAAGCAAAACACAAACAATAATAAAAAATAAAAATAAATATCCCCGTGCGAGACCAAAAAGGCTCCGATCTCAGCATGTGCAACGATATTAAAAACAAAATATCGCTGCGCTGATATTCTGATAGCGCCCACTGTTGATGCCACGAACACATATACGGAAACGGAACATACAATATTTAAGGAATAAAATAAATAATAAGTAAACAAGTGATGCGTATTTTTTATACGCAAAAATGTCTCATTCTAGCTATTCTCGGCCCATTTACTACGCACTCAAAACTTTATATAAAAGTCACATAAAAATTTGCGGCGCAGGTGTATCAGGCGAAAAGGCAAAGTTTTTTCCCCCGACTACATTACACGTTCTATTTAAATTCGAAACCCGAAAAAACCGCGGCAGGTAATAAAAAAACGTTAGCAAGAAAACTTTTTTTTAATATACTTCATTTTATACAAATAACAACCTTCAAGCTGTTTAAGGTTGGAAAAAGGAAAACGACTTTATGTAAATTTTAGACTCTGTGAACACTTGACCATATAGTGTGAGAAATAAAGTGAGAGTGAGAGAAAATAATTGCGTCATTACAGAAATTGCTTTAGCAGTGTCGCTTGCCTGCTCAGGTATCCTTCAGAAGGTAACTTCGTTTAAAATCGACGCGGATTACAAAAGGATTGAAAAGAAACCTTAAAACTGTCTAAATAAGTGCCAATATCACATGTCAGTGTAAAATTGATGAATTAAAATTCAGGATTTTACAGAGCTGGTGTTGTGACTTTTCATTAAGACTGTACACCATTGTACGTAGGTACAGACGCGCAGAAAATGTTGTGTGAATCTGAAATGTAATTTATCCAGTAATTTCGTTTATACTCTGACTCTCTGACTGATGACAGGTATATTCACGAAGGAGTTCTTACATTATTATGTAAATCAAGTGTTGCTGAAGATCTGTATGTAGTATCAGTATAGATCAATATGATTTGTGCGAGAAAAATGGAACACTATTCTAGATTCTACATTTCTATGAAGTATTTTTGTTACAGGTAAGTTACGTGAACTCTGCAAAATTAATAATAACATATTTTTTTGCAGCTGAAAGGAATACCTACTTATTTTTTTTTTATTTGCTCTTTATTAGTAAGAACAAAATTCTTAATAATTAATTATGATCTATCCTAAACGACTTATAAGCAATTTAACTCTAACATAACATGTTACGTGATAGATTATGTTAAAACTAAGAATAGTGTCCATTTGCAATTTTACACACGTCCGTAGCACTTAGAGTCTGATATACAATAATTTATAAAAACACTATGTTCATGTGTTATATGTATAGCACAGCGTTGTCACTATTATTCATTCACTAGAAGAACTAAACCTTTTGAATCAGTGTAGTGTACTGCTACACTAATTCAAAAGGTTTAGTTATTTTTAGCCTATTCATTATTTATAATAGATCATTTTATGATGTAGGTATTAAAAGTACACGAGAAAATATATTGCAAAGCATTTATATCCTGAAAAACGATCAGTTTTATTGAACTCTCAAGTTATTTATTTTTTTCCTTCAGTTATTATTGAAGCGTTTGTCTTTTTTTCAGATACTACAATTTGCTTTAAAAAAATAATCAAAGCGTATATTTTTTCCTAACCCTGAATAATTAAAAACATTTCATTAAATTTTGTTTGTTTTAAATAGTAACATTGACAGTATAATCTGTTATCCTCTCAAAGGAAATTAAAATAAATATTAAAACATCAAAGCAATTCGATGTTTAATGCCTACTTTTGATCTCAACTATACTACAGTGCCTATTTAAAAATAATTGGAAACAGAAACAGTTTAATATTTAATTTTATTTAAGACTGTCTGAAAATTCTTAAAAGGTAATTATTACTTATAAGTAGGTAGGTAAAGATTGTAAAATAAATGTTTCTTTATTTATTCTATTTTCATTTTCCGTTGTTACAAAGATGAGCATATTTATAAGACACTAGCGAATGCCTCGCGGTTTCACCCGCGTAGTTCCTATGTCACCCGGAGATAACATCGCTTCCCAACAGTGAAATATTTACAATATTTACATACAAAAATACAAATCTTTCCTCTTTATAATATTATTAGTAACTAAACATAGATAACTAGCTAGCACCCACGGCTCCGCCCGCGTAAATTTCGAAAATTATCCCAAAGGAATCACCTACTAACTGGAAAAGAAGCCTGTGCTCATCCAAGTTATAATCCATTTGTGTGCACAAACACGACAACAAATCCGTTCACGTTTGCGTGATTATATACCCAACTTTACTTATTCAACAGCTTTAAATAATAATAACGCCAGCTACTACATATATTATATTATGGGTTCTAGGTTATAGATTTCAATGGTCAGTCAGTCACTACTCAAGCACGCCTGTGGTCTTTGAGTCGGACACGTTTCCGTGGCTTTGATGTGAGCACGTTTCCCGTTAACGTCAGTTAAGTAATAATACCTACTGAGAAGTGGCGTTAGCGCCCGCTCACCCTTAATGGCAATAAAACACGCTTCAGTAAGATGAGGTTAATTTAAATTGAAGGCGCAGAAATGACTTGTTGATCGATTTCTATGTTTATATGGTTCAATTTGGTTGATGGATAGATAGATATTTGGTGTTAATAACGTGTCAAAGCTCCATAAACTGAATAATAAAGATATGTACGGTGCCCCTATCTTTTCCTTTTTGATGTTACATTATCTTTAGAAGCACTAGAACCCTCAAAATCTGCTCAAATTTGCGCTGTCAACTGAGGCCTAGTGTACAAATTTGACTAATATAAATGAAAAAAAAAAAACATAGGGGCACAGTACAAATATTTTTCTTTCAATTTATGGAATATCTTTTAAATTGGTCCAATTTTGGGGGAGGAAATAGACGAGAGCCAAACCTCGAATTATGACTTTTACTTAGGAAATTCAGTCGGATATCTGCGACCGCATTCCCTCTTAAATCAGAAAGCCTTAATACAAATGACCGTTTCGCGCTGTATGGATTGAAGAGCCTCCGTCAAAAGCTTCTAAAACGAGTAGCTAGTTCATTTTATTATGTTAGATCTTTCAAATATCATTTCATAATTTTCACATTACCATACATTTTAATAGGTGGTCCAATCTGGTTCAGTGAAGCGTGTATCATCACTAATTTGATACCTAAAAACTATCCGTAAGTGTAGATATCTTCCTATGTAGAAGTTCATCAATTTTCGAGATCATGCTGTATCCACCAATAACAACAGTAACATGCTCACAAATTGTTTACTTTCTGGTCTTAGTCTAAAGCTACGTTGTCGAAGAACCGCTTACTATCGGAATGCCTTGCCAAATGTCTTTATTCTATTGGAGTTCGCCTTTGACCAGTAGGATAATAGACTTTATTTGTAGTCGAGCTCTTTGTGGACGTCCAGACCGAAATCTTACTACAATACTTAAATCTGCTGCTAAGCTGTGTTCTGTGACCCATTTCGAAAGGTATATAGAGGCCTGTTTAATTACAGGCACATGAGTAAGATTTGTCTCTGGGAAATTTGCAGCACCAGAGGTATTGGTGCTAACCAATATATTTGGTGCTGCAATTTTCCATTTATTGTAGGATGACCACTTAGAACAAGATTCATAGATCGGAAACTGCAGACAATCTAAGTACAGCAAGCCTTTCTTTCCAGTGTAAACATTGAAAGCTTATAATTAAGGTTTATATTTGAATGAATCACTAACTAAGAAAAGTCAAAGTACGATCTATAAATACTGTCCTTGTGTGTGTTATCCTTATTTTTAACATGGCCTAAATACAATGTTGAAATTAAAAGTCTTTTTAATTAAATGAGCATTTTTTAAAATCAACATTTGCATAAAGCTTGTCCCCCAAATCCCCCGCGTCCGTCACCCATCCCAGTGTTTTAGCTGAGAAGAAGTGACGCAACAAACTCCCCAACGATTGCATAATAAAACTAAACATGTACAGGTAGTCAAACTTTGCTTCTTACCTTAGTAACACCTTCAATAAACGCCCTAGTAGCAAGTTCTCCTGGTCCATCAACAGTCTTCCCGTCGTCATCGGGTCCCCACGAAGCACTGTAGATGTCTACATGCTGAGGGTTCAGACTTAAGGAGCGGGCTTCCACTGCGTCTGTGACGTCTCCATCCAGCATTCGTACTCCTGGGGAAAGATGATCACAATTAATATGCGAAAAAATATGCGTGGAATTTATTTAAGACTAGTGACCCGTCCCGGCTTAGCACAGAGCAAATGTGTTGTGTTGTTACCTTTTATAAGTAAAAACCATATGAAAAGAGAACCATAGAACCAGGTCGCTACTTTGTTTTATACTATTTAAAGATAGATTCCAAAGTATTAGCATGACCTATTTTTATGGGAATAGTTTGTTTCATTCTATGGTGAAATCAGCAAACCAGCAAGGACCACTAGAGCGTACCGTAGATAGGAAGGTAAATAATACTCGTCAGTCGAATAATTAATTTAAGCCAACACCCGTCAATTTCATACCGAAAATATTATAAAACCATAGGAATACCAAGCCTACCGTAAGAAACAAGAACTTTTATTTAGTATTTCAATTTTCCACGCCACATTGGAAAACTACCGACCAGACTCTAATGGGTTATTCAAACTGGAAGCCTACAAATTGCAACGTTAGTTAGACAGGCTCGTGTGTTTTTCAAATTCTAAAGGACGTACGTGGGCACGTGTCCGGACAAAAGCGTAATTACCATAAAATGCAAAAGTCCCTGACTAAAGTAAATGTTAATCCCAACCAAAACATGTTTTGTTATCCAGTTTGTAACAGTAATTCGTGTTAATTTAGAGTTCCGGGGATGTCAGCTTGGGTAATTTATTTCAGCTCATCCCAAGGGCCTCTGTTTTGAAATTTTAGATGTAAAACTTCTATGTGTATCGTCGTGACATTTCTCGAATAATAAATTTTACCAGAAAGAGAATCTTATCATTTTATTTCGCCTCCGTTCGTGTGATGAACATAAACGGTTTTATCACCGTATAAACGCGCCCTGTGTCGGTAACAAAACATAGCAAACGCATGTGTGTGTCTCTGAAATTCCTAGAATTTCGTCTAGCTGCCTTTGATCGCATGTTTGATATAAATTACAATTAGAGAGTCCTTTACAACGGATTTTATGATGTAAATATAAAGTGAGGCTGCCGCTGTGTAAATACAAAATATATGTAGCAGACTATTCCGATAAATATTCAACTACCTATGAACAAACAAGAGTGTTTGCGATGAAATCCCGAATTTATGCAGCGAGACACGTTTGCACTGCAGGTGGTAAAGATAAACGAAATAATAATAAGGAAAGAAAGAAAACTAGTTTAGATAATGCTTGTTTCTAAGTAATGTTAACACAAGGGTGGCCAATGCGATAAACTTTCAAGTTATATTGTGTAGAAAGGTTCAAGCGTACAAGTTAAACGGTGTTTGCAAAGCGAGTTACACAAACGAATATACTTTGTAGCTACGAAGACTCACTAATAACTTTATATCCCGAAGCGTTTTCATATCGCTACACAGAACATTCTGACGCGGAAAAATTAATATTTTCTCATTTGTACAAACATTTCACCAAAATACATTTAGGAGAACTTTTCATCGTCGCTTTGACAAAAGATATGGCTATATTTGTGATGATGACGACGAACGTGTCAAAGTGAAGTTGAAAAATCCGGTAGGTATACATTGAGGTAATCTAGGTATATGATATTTATTCATGTACCCAGAAAAAGATTTTGTTAATTTGACTATATTTAAGCCATAGCCATTTATAGCCGTTTATTTAGGCCATTTTTAATTATTGATCCTGCGTAGGCACGTATCCGGCCGGTTTTTGTATCTGATATAATGAAATATTTCAGAAATTATTAAAATTTCACGCCACTCAAGAATGTTGAAAATATTCTTTCCTGAATATTCGTTAAGCGCCAAGTACCGTACGATCATTTTTTGTTTTGATAAATATAAAAATATGAACTGATTAAATATTTTCCCTTTTTCCGTTGTGTATCTCAGATATTATGAACTTAATATTTAGCAAAAAAACCGCCAGTATCTACCCATTTTATCGACATTTTACAACCCACTTTATATACCAGCTGTTTATATAAAAAAACGTAATAAAAACTTACGACGCAACATAAATATATGCATACGGCGTAACAGTAAACTTAAAAAATATAATTTTTGTTCCTTTGTCTTTTCATAACACAATGAGTATTGGTGGGTAATCTCTTGAAATTCTCTCAGTGATTACTTTTTATTGGTCGTTTACGTGACTTAGGGTGCTTACTCGTATGTGAAAGGACCAGAGCTGTGTACTAAATTTCACTAACGTCAGCCAAAGTAGTAAAATCCAAGATATTACAGAAAAAGCTAAGTGTAAAAAAGAGAGCGGGGGAGAGTGGATTTATATAACCGCAGTTTCATTTATGATGCAACGCACAAAAGGTAGTTCCATCAGCTACGTGCAGCTGTTCGCATGGAGGATGGATCTGGATTAGCAAATAATGCGGTACTAGACCAGGATGCATAAAGAGCTCTCCGTATCCAAACCTAAATTTAGACTAAGATAGAAACATAAGTGTATTTAATATTTTTGTTATTGTTAAATTGTCATGTATAATGTGTTTATTGATGACTTTTGTAATGTATATCTGATTGTAATCTTTAAAATTTGTAATGTATCTAATATTTTTAATTACACATGTATGCATAATATACAGTTGGACTTGTTCCGAAATGAATGAATTTTATTTATAAAGTAGATGTTATTCTTATGCATCATTAAAAAATACTAACGGTGAAGGAAAACATCGTGAGGAAACCAGCATGTCCCTGAACCAAAAATTCGAAGACATTAGACATCGACCAAGCCCATACCCTCTCACAGTGAGAAGGCGTGTTTCCCAGAAGTGGAAACATTAATAGGCTGATGATGATGGTGACAAAAAATATTTAAACGCAAAGCTACTAGTGGGCGTATAACTCATAATAATATCGACAGCAACCTCTCAAGTGATCTGTAATTACAAATAATATTACGGCCAATTGGACATAGTCACATAAAGTTCATTGCATAAATAAAACACAACTAAGCAAAAACTCCCTATTAACTAGATTCTAGTCCTTCTATCTTACTCAATATTCCTTGCGTATCGAATATATTAAGTCAAGCTGAACTATTTTTTATTACGCATACATAAATTGTCCAAAAAAACATCGAAGTTGATCTATCATTTTTATGTCTTCTAGTCTGTAATCCGTTGGATGTTATTGATGATGTCACGTTTTTTGAATGACACTAAGCCATGAGAATATCAATTGGTAGTAACCTAAGAACCTTTTTATAAACAGAATATTTTAGACAAATGAATACTCGAGAATCCTTTACCTGTCCATCCAAAAAGAACATATGTACCAATTTTTCTGTTCCTCCTTTGTGTCTGTATATTATGTGTGTGTCATGTGTGTGTGCATAAATGTTTAAATAAATAAAGACGATAGCAGGTTGTGATTTCCTTTCATGCAACTAGGTTCATGTTTTGGACTGAACGACCGCTTGACAATAAAAAATTGTAAACTGTTTCATTGAAATTAATAGTTTGATAAATTCAAGAAAACTCTGTAATATGCGTTTTCTTTTTTTTGCAATCTTTATTATTACACAAATAGGCACTTTATGAAGTGAAATATGTGTCGTAAGTTCCAAACAATGCTTTACAATGTACCTACTCCGTACACAGTTAGCACTTATTACTTAAGGACACCTAAGACACATCTTGACAACGCACTCTGATAGCACATCAGTCGTGCAAAGTGTGAGTCTTAGAGCACTTGAGCATTCTTGAGGACAATAGTCTGTGTTTGTCACTCTTTAAGCATCCATTAGATGGTCCATGAAGGGACTAGGAACTGTTGTTATGGATATTACTATAATACATATTAAAAGTCGTTATTTTACATCGAAAATATTTCCAATAAATAGACAGGGTGTTAAAGGATAACTAAGAGAACTAAGTTCCAGCATTTCTTGGTATTTTTGTCTATTTGCCTGTTTGACACACATCACGTAAAATGTACGAAACCAATGCACCTTTTTAACATTAAACTTGTGCGTAACTGAAAGTTTTTGTTTCATCGCAATCGGTACCTTCTATCAAAAGTTAGATGAATTTAAAGTGTTCAAGAAGTAAAATATCACAACGCATGAAATTCAGATACTGGGACAGTTGAACTCCATATTTGATAGATGGCGTTGTACATTACACGTCATTTTCTGAAAAAATTAGTAGGTAAGTAGGGTAGAATAGGCAGTTGACGGAAGCGAAGCTGCGGGCACAACTAGTTTCAAATAAGTATACACAATGTGTTTTATTAGGCGTAAAATATGGCTACTAAACACATCACGTTGATATGACCAAAACAACTTCAAAACTGCCCCAAGACAAACAAAATAACATAAAAAAGAAAAAATTTAAACAAGTGAAAAACATAGTCAGGCTCGCTGAAAAGACGACAAGGGTCAGTTTTAGTCACTCATTTAGCCCACAAGTCTGCCACAGCTGTTAACCTTTTCAGCACATTCGAGTTGCGGTCTGACGGTCCAAGTCGTGCGAGTTCATATAGAATGGCTTCATGACTTGTTAGTAAGCAATTACATAGATTCTAACCAACTAACTCCAGCGCAACATTACTCCTACAGCACACAGCGAGTTGTTCGCATTTTGTGTCGTGGTCGTTCGAGTTGTTTAACACATTCTACAGCTTCTTAATTGCGGCTTTATGGCTTTGGTTCTTACCTCCAACACTTGCACCATACGCGACCCCCACAGCACACAGCGAATTGTTGGCAGTAGCGGCGACTTCACCCGCGCATCTTGTACCGTGGCGGTTCGAGTCAATCATGTCGTACCGCGGCTGAGGATCCGAGTCGTGTGAGTTCACGTCGTATGACGCCATGGGGTCCTGGTGAAGAAAAACTGGGTATTAGATGTAGGTACAAGAGGCAGAAGAAAGGATACAATTGACCACTGTCTCACTTATGGTAAATGGTGACGTGTAGTGGTGGTGGTGTGGTAGTAGTTTGGTGTGGTTGGATATGGTCGTGTGGTGGATGGTGACGTGTTTGCTTATTGGTAACCTTGTAATGGCGTCTATGCCGCTACTCTACTACGAAAAAGACATGACGTCACACAAAACCCCAGGCAGAGTAGTCTAAATCAATAAACAAAGGAGGTTTATTGATTGAGACGACTCTGCCTGCCTATTATTTAATATATATATTTATAGGTGGTTGTGTATTTATTTTATCTATTAATTTTTTTCGGCCCCATCGGGCATCCGTTCTGCGAGCAATGTGCCCTGCCCAAGGCCACTTAAATTTTACAATTCTTCGGGCTATGTCGGTAACTTAGGTTCTCCTGCGGATATGATCATTTCTGAAGTGATCACGCAAGGAAATTCCGAGCATAGACCTCTCCATTGCGCGGCGTTATTTTCTTTTTGGATATCACTGCACATGCTGAGATAGGAACCTTTTTCTCGCATAAGAATCGATAGAATCCTTTCTCGCATAAGGTTTTAATTAATCATAAATTTTATGCATATTTCTCGTGTCTCCTGTGCGGGTCACAAATATATTTTTTTTCTTTCTTTCTTTCATTACCCTTTGGGTGACTTTAAGCTTTCTGATAAAGCCCTTTGTGAGCGACCACGTCTCGGTCCCTTAGGTCACTAGGATAGGATCACTGGCAACACACACTGGTCATAGACTTTTGTCTTGAGACACTACGGTAAATTGGACTAGAAGATACCACGCAACTTACCAAATGCCGCCCAGCCGAGTCGGATTCGACGGTTGACCTCTTTCTCGAAGTTGGACCTACCCAACTGGACCGTTTGTCCCAGGTAGACATAATCGTCTACAACTTCGAGTGTAGCCTCCGATCTTGATAGGAGTGGGTGTTACATGGGCATTCACCATGACCTTGGTTTTGTCCATGTTCATTTTAAGACCCACTCTTTCGGAAGCTCTACTGAGGTCATCGAGCATTTTACTGAGTCTGACTCTTCATGGTTTCAGCCATGACCACTATATCGTCGGCAAACCGAAGGTGAGTGATGTCCTCGCCATTAACGTTGATGCCAAGCCCCCTCCAGTCCAGACCTTGAAGACATTTCCAGCGCAGCAGTGACCAGTTTCGGAGAAATGACGTCGCCCTGTCTCACGCCGCGCTGGAGAAGGATTGGTTTCGAGGTCTGATCCTGACGGTGGACTGACATGATGGCGTTTTTGTAGAAACACTTCAACACCTCAATGTACCGGTAGTCGAAAAGCTGGCACCGTTGGAGAGACTGCAGTACAGCCCAAGTCTCGATCGAATCGAAGGATTTCTCGTAGTCCACAAACGCTAAACAGAGAGGCAGGTTATACTCTTTGGTCTTCTGTATAACCTGCCGCAGCGTATGTATGTGGTCTACGGTGCTAAAGCCTTTTTGGAATCCGGCTTGTTCGGGAGGCTGGAAATCGTCAATCCTGCGCGCGAGACGTTTCGTGATAACTCTTGAAAACAACTTGTAGACATAGCTAAGAATTGAGATGGGCTTATAGTTCTTCAGCCGGGCATTGTCGCCCTTCTTGAAGAAGGGTACCACCACACTCCTGCACCATACCTGTGGCGTTTTGCGCTCGAGTATGACGGAATCAAACAGCTTCTGAAAGGCCCTTAAGGACCGGTTTTCCACCCGCCTTCAGGAGTTCAGTCGTGATGCCGTCATCCCCCGCGCCTTGTTGTTTTTAAGCTGTTTCAGAGCCATCGTAATCTGGTACAAGCTGACGTCCAGGATATCTTCGGTATAGTGTCGGGTCAATCTAGCTCTTGGGTCGTTTGCTAGACACGCAACGGGCTTGCTGATTGGTGTGTACAACTGCCCATATAATGCCTTGATCTCCCTCAGAAGCTCCGGTTTGGCGGATACCTGGATCTGTGCTGAATGGTGCGTGGACTTCCATCAGTCGAGACCTTTCTAGGTTAATATCAATGTTCAATGTGCCTCTTACCATGCGGTGATCGCGGTTTTTACCGAATTGATCACAGAGACATCATTGAACTTTTGCTTCTTGGTTGACATGATGAAGTCGATCTCATTTTCTGTTGCACCATCGGGGCTCTGCCAGGTTCACTTCCTGTGTTCACGTATTTGAAGAAGGAGTTCATCATATAGAGGCCCTCCGTCTCCGTAAAACTGGCCAGTACATGACCCCAGTGGTTCCGTCGTCCAATTCCACATTGCCCACTTGCAGCTCATCCTGATCTCGTTTGCCCAGTTTCGCGTCGAAGTCCCCCATGACAACGGTGAAATGAGTTTTGAAACCATGCATTGCTATTCTCATACATGGTCTTTACCTCGTCGTCGGGGTGTGCCGAGGTTGGGGCGTAGACCTGTATGTCCTTCAGCGAATATTTTGAGGATATTCTGAGAAAAAGGTACGCCACCCTGGTCGACACACTCTCGATCTTCACCACGTTGTTCACAAGGGACTTGTTGACGATAAACCGGACACCACCCTGGGACTGCCGGGCACCCTCTCGGAAATAGAGCAGGTTACCGGATTTACGGATTATTGAGTCCTCCCCCTCTCTTTGGACTTCAGATAACCCTATAATACTCCATCGCAACCTGCTCAATTCCTCTTCAAGTTCGGTGATCTTCTCGTCGGTCTAAAGTATGCGCGTGTTGTACATTGCCAGGTCCAGTCGTCAGTGATTGTTGGGGTAGCCGGATCTCGTCCAGAGATTGCCCCTTGCCATGCCGTAGCCTTGGCCGCTACCGTAGTCGAGGTTAGGCAGGCTGCCGGGTACTGGGGGCCATTTATAATTTGTGCTATTCATGGGGGGGTTTAGCCGTAATCGCCACGCTTGGCAGGCGGGTTGGCGATCGCACTATGGTTGTTATAGAAGCATACAGATAACGCTGCTGTCCATTCCCTGATTTGTCCCTTAGTCGCCTCTTACGACACCCACTGGAAGACATGGGATGGTGAAATTCTTTAGGTCCGGACCATACGGACCATAAATATTTGTGTACACATTTTACTTTAGTATTTATTATATGCCTCTGTCATGTTATCTTTCTCTTGGTTGACTGGTATTGAATGTCAGGCATTGATTCCGCCTATGTACCTGTATGCTGCATTAAGTTTAAATAAATAAAAGCCTAAATCGCGCAATCAGAGTTCTCTGCTCGATTTGAAAGCATACAACAGTCCAACACAAACGACGGTTGTCCACCAGACACAACACTCGACTGATCGAAAGATCCTCCCTTTTCAATTGGGACTGGTTTTTCAAAAGGGGCTTATTACTCTAGGGCTTAAGTCTAGTGTGAATAGGTTTTTTCTGGGCAAGCATGCTTCACCGTCGACCACATCATCACTTACCATCAGGTGAGATAGTGGTCAAGCGCAAGCCTAGATATGTTAAAAATAAAAGAAAATACTCTCGATTGAAAGACACCCCAGTTGTAGCCATCAAAAAACGACCCTGATTCTAAGGTATTTGGGTCAGAGGTACCAAGGTGACTTAAAACAAGGTAACTAACGGGAAAGAAAACCCGACCCGATTATAGGCCATGGTCACCAATTTGGTTGACTGCAAAGGCAACCGATACAGGTAAATCTTAAAGTCTTATTAATCTTATTTTTAACTGCAAGGCCGTCCCTGAACGAAGCCATGTTACATTAATCATGAAGGAAAAATACGAGGATATTAAGTACATCTGCTAAATATGTTAAATTGCCTAAACAAATAAGTTCAAGTCCCACAAATAAATACGCCTTATAATAAATTCGCCAACATTTAGGTAATCACCCAAGTTTTTCATACAATACATTTGTACGCCGTTATTAAGTCTCTGGGCGGCTTAAGTCTTCAGTCTCAGGTTCCAATCGTAATTATGTATGAAAACAATGCATGATGTTTCGAGAGTAATCCCCGCATTTCGTCATAATAAGATAGGTGTAATAAGAATACAAAGGTCCACCTTGACCTTTGTCTCAAAATATATAAACCCTTTCAATGCTACAATAAAGTCAAACAGGCCAAAAAGAACGAGTTTTTTTTTGTATTTTAGCTTATTCCAATATTGTTTTTCCAGTTAGGTAGGTGTTCTATTACCATACCTTCACGAGGCCAAAGTTACAGGCAACACAGGCTAGATTGCCATACAACTCGAAATATGTCAAAACGTCGTCAATAGACCGCGGTCTGGTTTTTCTCTAAGGCGACGCCCTTACGTTCGTCGCACATAAATCGCCTCGGTATACCCGCGACCCAATTACCCATTTTTTTTCCGAACGCCAACAGTGGAATTAAAGCCGCACGGGCGAGATGAATCGTGTAATTTGAAACTCCACAGCTTTTGTTCCGAACACAGATGTCACTCTACGCCCTTTTATCGCGAAAGTACGGATCCCCCAACGTATTACTCGTTCCCGTTCTGATTTCATCGGTGTATTCAAACATTTCCTTCTGACATACGTGGAAACTGCCGCTCTTATTTCCCAATGAAGATCTGAGTACGAAGTACAAAGGGAGCTACAAAAGCACCGACGTCATAAAACATACAATGAGTCAATTTCAATGAAATTCATTCGAAATGTCGTGAGATGTAATCTGGATCATGTTCTTTTATGACTCAAACCAATCGGCTTCTTACTTGTTTGTGTTTAGATTGGAGGAAGCAAAGGACAATGGAGGATAGCGTGTACTTACGTAATTAGCGACTAAGTCGGGATGGTCGGTTTCCAAGCCATCATCAAGGATGGTTACCACGACGCCACGGCCTGTGATGCCTTCCCGCCATGCTGGTATCACGTTCATGTCTAAACCACCTCCTCGGTTCTAAATAACACGAAAAAAACAAGATATATAAGAATACACCCGAAGAAATTAATATATCCAGTTGGCAATAATAAATATGTACTAACAAACTTCTCCTATTATCATTTAGCACATGATTTATGGAATAGCTTGGCAAAATATCTACCAACAAGAAGTAATAAAATAAAAGCAATAACCCACTTAATCTTCAGCGGTAGTAAAATCGTGAAACACCACAAAAATTAAATTTACTAGCAAAACCAATTACTCAACCTCCATCAGAGAAGATTTTATAATTTACAAAATTGTTACTAAAATGAATTTACAGAAATATATTTGCAACAGTAGCACAGCCGAATGAAAATGAAATATCAGCGTCAACACAGGGGCAACCACTGGAAATTTGTATTGACGGATTGCTTCACAGATATCTATACGAAATTGGTTTTTATATCAACTATTTCAGATCGCACAAATAATAAAAATGAACAAAGGCTAACACGAATTCTAAATTGAAATTATTTTTGAGTATTGATTGACGAGCATACACCTATCTATCATTGTGTGTGCCAGACACGTGTGCGTATTCTGTTGACATGTTTATACAAATTGGTTGGAAATTGTACGGCTGATAGATCGTATAAAGTTAGTACACAATCTGTAGCTAAAACATGTTATACAAATTAATTTACTTCAGCTTTTCTAATAGGCACGAGCCGTCTAAAGATATGGAATCAAAAACATCTCAACCCTCATTACGCTGGTTAAAGCGATTTTATGTAAGAATTAGGGAAATTTCCCGCGATAGCTTAATAAAACTCGATTTTTTGGCTTCCACTTCGTCAATATTTAAGAAGAGCGTTATAAACTTTACCTGAAGAAAATAAAACTTCACTCTCGGTTCAGTTGAATCGCTAAAGAACGACGTGAATCAAGTGCTTACACAGTGTAACTTAAGAACTTTCTGGAAAACTCAACGATATTCAGATTCTTAATGACACCTTTGCAATCATAAAGTCAATATCTACCAATTATATTAATTATGGTCGTAACCTCATTAAGCATCATTCTTTTGTTCATAATAAAACAGTTATTTACCAAAATATTCTTAAATATTTTTTTTGTGTTAATACGTTGCTGTTAAACAGTGTTAAAATAAGCAAAAAAATTGCTCAACATAAAGCTAGCTAAACACTTTTTAAATAACTAACTAGCTTCATATTTTATAATAACTACTCTCGCTTTTATATTTAGTTAAATACAAAGTATTTTTAGGCTACTTTCATGAAAGATTTTTGTGTACTTATTAACTTTGCTGTTGAAAGCTAACTAAACCCAAACGTTTTCAACTGTGAAAAGTGATCCTCAGAGCCTTTCAGTTCACACATTTTATTTTCAGATAACTGGTTTTACCAAAGGGACAAAACTCAGTCCCCATACTAATCGCATTGGCACTCCTCAAAGTCACTCTTTAGTACGGGCACTCTGGAGTAAAGTGCCTGGCTTTTACAACTGAGAATATATTGTAATAATATAAAGGAAATGTGAGATCTAAAGAGCTCTTGCATCCATTGATCGGCGTTGCAACGATGATGGATTCAAACACAAAGAGTTAGTTAAGCAATAGTTGAGACCGCTATGAGTATAAGGCAGCGAATATGTAGATCAAGCCGAACTTAGCGATATAGCTAAAAAGAAAGCTATCCATCCTTGAACACAAGAACACATTGACCTAGGGAGAGTGAAATTCTATCAGCGAAAATGTTCGTAAAAAAGTCTAAATTCATATTCATTTATATCGGATAACTTAATCCATATAGTTCGATTGAATAAAAAATAAAAATATGATAACATCTATACTATATATCTATACTAATATTATAAAGCTGAAGAGTTTGTTTGTTTGTTTGTTTGTTTGTTTGTTTGTTTGAACGCGCTAATCTCAGAAACTACTGGTTGGAATTGAAAAATTCTTTTTGTGTTGGATAGTCCATTTATTGAGGAAGGTTATAGGCTATATAACATCACGCTACGACCAACAGGAGCAGAGCATAAATGAAAAATGTTGCAAAAACGGGCAAAATTATTCCTTTTTGAGAGCTTCCGTTGCGTGCGCTGCGTAAACGGTTTAAATACACAACAATCATGTATGTAGAGTAGGTAGGGTTGATGGGTAGGTAGGTAGCCAGTTGACGGGAGCGAAGCCGCGTGGGACAGCTAGTAATATTATAAAGCTGAAGAGTTTGTTTGTTTGTTTGTTTGTTTGAACGCGCTAATCTCAGGAACTACTGGTTGGAATTGAAAAATTCTTTTTGTGTTGGGTAGTCCATTTATCGAGGAAGGTTATAGGCTATATAACATCACGCTACGACCAATAGGAGCGGAGCATCAATGAAAAATGTTACAAAAACGGGGAAAATTTATTCTTTTTGAGACGCAACGTATTTAGAGTAGGTGGGCTAGCTTGGTAGGTAGCCAGTTGACGGGAGCGAAGCCGCGTGGGACAGCTAGTAAAATATAAAGACACATTCTAATTACCCACTTAATAAAGGATCTCCATAGCGGAGAGGTGATCCTATCAGCTAGTTTTCAGAACTCCGTTGCAGCTGCTACGCATTCTGCAGATCAGGGATACAGTTTTCTTGCGGATGATGGCATGAAAGCCATCATGCGATACACTGCAAACATCCTCGATGCACTACAGAAACGAGGCATCCCCAACATCATCCTGAAGATGTCGTTATACTAGACGCGCAAGACATCCAGCGATCTTTTGGTGTAACTGACACACAGATTGCCCGTATAAAAGCTTTGAAAATATGCCTTCAACAACGTGTATGGGATTGATTACTTATTATTATTGATTATATAGTTACAGCACTGATAACAAAATTTGTGCCACATGTTAAATTTAGTCATGTAATACTTATTTTTATTTACCTTTGTATAGATTATTTTACCGATTGTTTTGTGAATGTGTGAACATTGTAGGCCTTCTAGATGCTAGTTAACATTTGTTAACTTTTTTATAAAATATATAATCCTTTTATTTTATTTTTTTAGTTTCTTACGACTTATTGTCATAAGTCGGGCCTACGTTGTCCCCCCATGTCTAAGTACTAATGCTGTAACATGGAAATATTGTAAAACCAAACCATTTTTAAAAGAGTTACCATGGAGTTTCTTGCCGGTTCTTCTCCATAGGAAACGACCAACCCGAACCATGCACCTTTTGTCGACGTTTTATAAGTGCCCATGTAGGCCTATGTGAAATAAAAAAAAATGATTTTGATTTTGATTGATGATCCCAGACATTTTGGACTTTCATTATTAAATCATTAGCGCTGATGGAAAATCGCTTTGTTTAGAGGAGAAGGCAGTTTTAAGATCAATCAACCCAGCCTATCGCAGTACATTAATGAAAATAGACCTTTTCCAAGTTACAGAGTAAGACCTATCTACGTCCATTCTAACCCAGACACCTTTTTAAGGCCGTCCGACAATCTAGCTGGGAGGTGTAACGTACTCCGTAAGATTATCAAGTTCCATGAACCTTTCAAGGCCAAAATTCTTAACAATACTCAACTCAAGGCCAGAACCCAGAAGCAAATTATAAAAATACTTACTAAATACCACATGTGGGGCCACTTTGGGTCGTTAAGTTGAAACTTGGAGTCTGCAGCTCTTGGCCGTCCCTTCACCCGAGACGGTTGGAGCTCTCGCTTGAAATTAGTATCGCGTTTGGACGCGGCTGACGGCGCAGGCGCATCCGATGACGTCGTCTCAGCTAAGAAAAAAATAAAGTCACGATTTTTCGCATGGTTGGTTGGAGTGAGGTACCGAGATCAGGGATAGTGTGTCGGTGCTTGCAAACGTTTTGTTGACATTTATTGTGAGTCAAATCTTTGCAGTAACCTTGATTTGGAACATGATAGTGAAGAACAGAATATGGTAATGATGTTTACCATACTTAAGTTTGTTTTGGATATGATTTTTATTTTTACAAAATTCATTTACCTTTCTAGAGATCAAATGCTTGCTGTCATAAAAAGAGCCAAACTAATTGTATTATTTACCTACTACAACTATCGAATTCATTAGACCTCCTTTAGTGGCCATTATCTTTTGTGTATTTTGCATATGTTTCAAGTAGTGTTACCTGGATAACTAGGATCTTAAAAGACCTAGGATTTGTTATCACATATAGAGACTCTTCATTTACCAAGTTTTCCAAATAGCCAAGTATAAAAAGACGAGTCTTTTTTACAAAGTCGTCTGAGCTCCTAATTATAGAGGTAAACCAATATATCATAAGAAAAACTCAGTTATTAAGGTAGCAGAGGTATGTATTTCAAGGTAAGAGATGGTACCTCATTGAAATAATTATCAGTAGTGGAGATTTCTCACATATCCAGGGCCCACTTAACCAGGTTTCATTGTTTATAATTATGATGTCCTAGGTATAATAGATGTTTATACAGAAATACATTTCAAATACTATCCGTACCTGTAGAATGATATGAATCTGGTATGGTCTGGAAGTCTCTCTTCTTCCTCGAAAGTGCCCGCTGCTGCTTCGCCCATCGTACTCTGTGGTCACCTTCTAGCTTGCCGTGATGATCGTGTGCTGGCGTGATGGACCGCTTCACAATCGCATGGTGGTGGAAGTGGTAGTGGTTGTCGAATATCTGGGGAAGAATGAGAAGAATATATTAATTTATTTATGTATATATATATAATACTTTTATTGTGCGTACAACTAAGGAGTGGAATTCCCTGCTGAAGTCTGTATTTCCTGATAGCTACAATCCGGGAGTCTTTAAGTCAAGAGTGAATAGGTGACTTCTAGATAAGCGTGCTCAATCCACATCATCACTTACCATCAGGTGAAATAGTGGTCAAACGCGAGCATATTAAATAAAAATGTAATGAAGAATTCCTCGAAATGAGAAAAGAGACCACTGGTGATCATGGGTCTAATAGAATTGCTACAACATAACGTATCGTCACGCCTGAGTTCCCCAAACGGGTTTAGCAGATATGGACCGATAGACAGTTGCGCCAGTTATAAGTATTTAAGTCCCATGTTATTTAACAAGGTTCTATTATTGCTATATAATTCTTACAAAATAAAGAAACACAATAAAGCAAAATCCTACAGTCAAAAAGTCTCTTAATTAAACCAGTCGGCAAAGATACAAAGCCATTTATTTCGTTTGTAGTTCAGTCTAATAAAACCTAAAGATAGCGTATTTCTTTAGAGCAATAAACGTAAATGTACTAATTAAGTTAATTTTCAGAGTTAATTATAATAATAACCCAATTTCAATTCAAAGTGCAAAGCGAAATATTTATGAAACTACGCCTCTACGTGACCGCTTTCAAATTAACTTTGTTTATCTAATTCTATGTCAAGACTACCCTCACTTTATGGACGAAAAACTTCAAATATATTTCGATGGGTTGGTACTGTTGCATTTTTGTGTTAATTAAATTAAACTAAAAATTATTATGTTGTTAGCTTAGAGTTGCTAGCTTGGTTTTGCAAGAAGGGGTTCTTGCAAAACCCAGCTAACAACTCTAAAAACAATTTCAATAGAATTATATTTTTTTTCAATCACTTTACATACACTTTATTTACTTTTTTATTTTTTAAATGATTATATTAAACATGAACCGACAGTTGATCGAGCTAATATCGAATTCTACAATAGAATGACTCTGAAAATATCAGAGTCATTTATAACGTTATCGATGCTAACACAGCCATTCATACGCTTTTTACATCGTAACGCCGTCCTGTGCATGAATACATTTTCATTTCAATGCGTATTTTTTGTAACAAACTGCTATGATTTTTAATTATAGATTGTAATTGCAACATCCACGATATTGAATCGATAACCATTATAAAATTACATCGCAAATATAAAACTCGTTTCGAATAAGTTTTGCACAGAAAGCCAGAAATATATTTTTATTATTCTCAATTGAGAGTTTAGTATTAGTATTTTGTCTCAACATTGCTGGAAAGTCCTTTAGTTCAAACTAATTACGTTAATTTACAGTTCAATAGAACTGAGTTCAGTCAGCTAGGTTTAAAATAACCCGAGCTTGAAGTGACCGGTGACCCGATGCAATGTGTTTGTGCAGTAATAGTTGTGTGGAATGCCAGCTCGACACTCGTGAAACTAAAAATTCTAAACAAAGAGAAATGCATTGAAAATTTATTCAAATTGTCCAGTGCCTAATGTTAAAATTTTACACAACATTGCACGTGCAGGAAAAAAACTTTTTGCAAAATTCAGTGAATGTATATTCTCGCAAAGTCAAATTCCGTTTTGAAATAATTTAAAGTTGTAAAAAATATTCGGAAACATTAATATGAAATTTCTCGCAGTTTCAATACAATTTATAATGATTTACATATTTCAGTTTTTCGTTTTGGCATATAAAATTTATGAAAAGACGCTCACAGTCTCCAGAGAGTGTGAGTGGCCTGTTAAACGAAAAAAGATCCCGACGACTGTTCTGTTTGTCTAGTTTTAAGTACTTTTAAGTCCAGTTTTACGGTATAGTCATATTTATTCTTCCCTGCTTTTCGACATGAGTAATGATTGTAAGCCACTTGAAAAATCGAGGTTTGTCGGGCAAATGTTGGCAAAGCCGTCGTTCTATACGAGACGATTGCTGAAATTTTCATGTAACGGCCATCTCCGCATTGCGGTGTCGTATTGATATGTTATTTGAATTTTATTACATAATTTCGAATAATACACGATGATTTTTTATTTCGAATTACGAGTAACGTTAGTCGCTACACGTATCCTACGTGAAGATTTCATTACGATCGTAACATGATATTTATATGCGATATAAAATATAAATATATGATTTCCATGTTATTAATTTATTCCCAACACATAACGGTTATATTTTCGGATAAAACATGCAGAAAATATTATTTGGCGCGTTTAACCGTCCTATTTCAAACGGAATTGGGGAAAGGCGTTCTTTCTGGCAACATTCAGCTTTATTTGATTATTCAATTAATTTTAAAGTTTATTTTGCCCGGGTGGTGTGCTGGCTTTTTTTCCATCAGTCCCCACGTGACAGATCCTGAGAGGCCATAAATATTTTTGGCTTGCGAATGGGTTTTTAGCGCAGTAACCTTTTTCGAGGCAAATAAAATATTAGAAAGCAGATAAAAGTGGAATTTGAATCAAGAGGCTCTTTTTGTTCATTATTTTGTTAGATTTCTATTAACAGCTAAGCATTTAAGTTAACGTGTACATGAATGGTAATCCTTTAAAGAGCAATTTACTCAAAGGCTTTTAGAAATCGTTATGAATTTTATTTTTCTCATATCTTTCAACGTACATTTTGAATGAGCACAACGTATCGTTTATAAAAATGAACGAAACATTGTGATCATTCAAATTGATAATCTTCAATAGTTAAAATCTTCTGATTACTTTGAAGATTAAAAGCCTGTTAAAAAATAATACCAATATTAAAAAATCAAAGCACAGACTCTATGAAAACAATCAACTATTGAAAAAGTAATCAGAAAGATGATCTTTTAAACTGCTTTGTTTACCAACTCACTCATGCCCTTTACAAACTTTTACTTGTTTTCCAGTTTCCCTTTTATGTAACTAAACACGATGTATTTTAGAGCAGTATTTATGGTCAACGAGACACGGATGTATGGCAAGGGATCCTGGTTAAGAGTGCCTTCGGGCGTCGCGCTTGCCGTATTTATGAACTCACGTGGAAAAAGGGATTTCATCCAGCCAGGCTGGCAATACAATATGCAGGGAGCTCTCCGGTATCTAAGGTACTTGGAAATTTGACAGCTTACCGGCTTTTAACAAAGGAATTCATGCTTCAAACGCGATGTCGAAGACTGGTGTAAGCGCTAATTAATTTTCTTGTGCACAAAGATTTATGCCGCGTATTGGAAACAAGTTGCGCAACATTGTTAAAGGAACATGTTTTTAGTTGCCGGCATTACTGTTAAAGATAACGTGCTAATGTTGTCTACGTTCGAAGAATTAAAGAAAATTTCATTATAGTAGATGTTGCTTGTTGAGATGTATTGTTTACAATTATCACGAGGGTTTGTTTGCTGTGAACTAGTGATTTCATACAATGTTTAATACCTGTAATATTAATAATAATATTGTCTCGAAAATAATTTCTTTTACAATTTGAGTTTTATGTACTACAAACATATTCAATTTGTGACAAACTAAAACCACTGCAAATCATTGCCAAAAACGTAAAATAATTACCAAATCCATCGAACAGTTTTCTGTATACTAGAGCTTTGTATGCATGAATTATTAATTTAACGAATGCAAAGCTCTGGGCCTGCCCAGCGACCTGCGCCCTCAATGCATTTTCTTTTAGTCCCTTGGGTTAATAAAAAGACAACACTGGTGATTGGTCTCTAAAAAAAATTAACCAAACTGATACCCCAGCTAAGCCGTTACGGTGTAGCTGTCGTAGGCCAATCGTTGAACTGGGCCGATTGAGATCTGCCTGGGGTCACCACCATACGCCGGCATTTCTTGATTTACCTGTCTAATACCCGCCATATCGGTCGAAGACTAACGTTTGACGATTTGCCCAGCCATACTTAGATACATAGAGGCTGTAAGGTGACCAAAGCAATCAAATAAAATGAAGTTTATTTAATAATTATTTTACTAACAAATACAATTAGTTAACAAAGATTGATCCAGCTATGCTTGGGTAAATAGAGTCGTAGGGTGACTACCGCCACCAGCGTCGCGAAACATTACGATGCGCCTAGCCATATCTCAATGTGGCCATGTACTAGTCACTTAGCCATATTGGGTAATTCGACAAATAGGTTGCTCTCATCGATCTGTCTAACTTTATGTTGGGTACATCAGGAAATAATCGGCCAAATCACAACATGCATTTCGTGATGTACCCAGGCAAATCTCGATTGACCCAGTTCAACGATTGGCCTACGACAGCAATTAGTTCATATCTATTCTACATATTCCTATATTATTTAAAAAAATATAATATTTAGTTAATACCACAGGCGCCAGATTTTCATGACCATTCATTTTGTGTAATTTGTTTTATACCAATAAATTATTATATATAATATATACCTAATATTATATATACCTAATTTACTACATTTGCTTTTTCCTTCAGTCTGTCTATATATCGTCTCGGTCGTTTTGATTATTTTTGCTTCTATTCTATCAGGTTCACATATTCCATTATTTTTAAACCTAACGATATCCAATCCTCATCATACTACGAAATAATAGAAGGATGTTCTTCTGCCTACAATTTTCGAGTGAATAAGGGGTAGTTTCGTGTCAGCGCACACGGTCCTTAGAAACCGTTTCACCCTTAGGGGGAATCGTGACCTGTGCCGACTTAACGGGGGAGAGTGTTGTCAAATGACACGGACACCTTTGTGTGATATTCAACCTTCTTGCTTATCCTTTGAGCGTTAAATTGACGAAAATATGAATTTTCAATGTTCGTTTTAGATAGCTTTAATGTTTGTCAGTTTTTGGACGAGTCACTACCGATTTTATTTTGATAAAGTACGTCCGTTTAGTGTCAGGTTTAAAGATGTTTTCCTTTAAAAATACTTTATCTATTGAAAAATATAACGACTTAGCTTGCGAGACAAAGGGCCTTAGTTCTAGAAATCTCATTGGTTTTGATTATAGATTGGCTCACGCTTGACCACTATCTCACCGTAAGCGATGTAAGCGATGTAAGCGAAGGTAAGCGATGATGTGGTCGACGGTGAAGCACGCTTGCCTAGAAGTAACCTATTCACTCTTGACTTAAATGCCCCCAGGTTGGTGTGTAGCAATTGCGTATCTGTTGTTTTATTACCTATACAAAAGTTGAATTTAGAATCTGTAAGTATCTTTTTTCAAATGCTGGTTTTTTTCAGCTAGAACACACATAGGTTTTATTTTATTCGTATTAAAATTCCATATACCTAAGTTAAGGCTTAGAAGTAATCTTTATTCGCAATTGCTACAAGCAAGGTTGGTTGACTTTTATTAAAACTGTTGACACTAAGCTGGCTAAAGGCGTAAAGAGTGTGGCGAAAGATTGTGAACATATATTTATTCGCGATGTAATCCCAACATATTCTATAAATGGGGACTCCTGGCGTAAGCCTGATAGTGAAGCGAAAGGGATTACAGCTTATCACCCATTAGAGTAGAGCTTCTGTCATATTTTTAATTTGTAATATTTACCTTAGGCTCCTACACGAACTCAAATTGTAACAGAGGAAACGTGGTAACAGCGATTGTCATTTCCACTTTGACAATCTCTATCGCTAGAAGAATTTCAGCTTGACTAGAGCATCTAGTCACGCTTTGTTTGTATAAAATGACCTAACAATTCAAGTTATTTTTTTTATTAACCTGACAGGAATTATTGGAATGTTTCAGTAATAAAGCTTATAAACTTAGTTAAAACCAGTAAAACTACAATAGTTACGTAAACAAAGTATTCACAGCCACTCACTTCTCTCTTTGAATTCGCGCACCAAAATTAATACCTTTCAGAATTACATTCTACATGTTCCATCCGTAATTCTTTTTTCAATCAGACCATTCTACACTCAATGTTTTCATCCTTTTTTCCTCTTTTTCAATTGCAATCGGGAACGTGCAACCACAGACTGCCAGTTAGTCGTGTTTCACTTTTCGAACGCACCAGATAAATTCGGGATGCGTATTTTCGTTTCTATATTTTTAAATAAGCGAATGAAAATGGCGTGCCTAATGCCTTTGAGTAAGAACTTTATCTGCATTTTATGTAGTGGAAACATTGTAGTGTAAGCGTTCATAGGGGAATATTAGGTTTCTTGTATGAAAGTAGCAACTGTCTTGAAAGTATTTTGTATGTATGAAGAGAGTAGGGTTTCTAGCAATCACATTTCCAACGACGCTGTTGTTTTAAGAGTGTTCTACAACTTTTGTACCGCATTTTCAAGAACTTGGAATAAGATTTTGTTTTTGTTAACCTGAGATTAAACAGAGAGTAAACAAGAGCTATTATTGGAAACCGTCTCCTGTGTCTTACTGATCATTATGATGGCTGGTAGCAATAAAATATCGTTTTACTAGACCAGAAGTAGATTGGAAAAGGTCATGTTTGTTAATAATATAATTAGTCCGTCGAGTTTTAGTGTTACTGAAATAAGTACCTACAATGATTAGTAGGCAATAAACTACCGGGAGCGAAAAGAAAAACCAGCCAAGTGCATGTTGTACTTCGCACATTTAAGGTTCCGAACAGCATAAAAAAGTAGGTTGTTATAGGAAAAAATGAGGAAATTTCAAAGAAAAATCTGATTAATCATTATACTGGTATGTGTTAGTAAAATATACGTAATAATAAACATTATCACTAAATTTGAAGTTCATAGGTAAATGGGAAGTTAAAAACTCTACAGCACAAAAAATTGTAAAAAAAAAGCTGTCCGTGTCGGTTTATTCTTTATATGGTTTATTGATTCCTTTTTTTTTCAAATATTATTTGAAACAAAAAATACAGTATTTACCTACTTAAAAAGAAAAAGAAAAAAAAAATGACAATAGGTTTATATGGCTTTGGATCAACAAGATGCTTATACTGTAATAGTACATTACTGCAGCGGCCAGCAAAAGAGGCATTGATGGACGAACGTGTAAATGTGGGCCGAGGCGAAGCCGAGGCACACATACGTAAGTCCATCAATTCCTAGTTGTGGCCAAGGCTTGTATAGTCCTTTTCTCAAATAATGCGCGGAAATTAAAACTAGTAGTACCTAGAACTCATTTTGTCAAACACAATTACTTTTCAAAATCAATGACGAACAACGAACAACAATAATTATTCCCGTGTTAGGCTTAGCACGCACTGAGAATTTTATTCACGCGATTTTTTTTCCGGCCATTCTGCGGCCTATGGAATTGTATGAAGCTGCACGCATTGCGGTAAAAAATATCACGCAAGAATAATACCACAAAAATCCGCGCAAATAAAAATCGCAGTGCGAAGTGTTCATTTGTTTTTTTTTTCAATAAACAGCTTTCTATCTGCAAGCCAGTTCCAAATTTAAACAAAACCTTTGATAAGTTACCTCCTTGGTTGCCATGTTTCGGAGTAAAAGATCGTTCCATTTTTAAATAACACGACAGATATGCCTTTACTATGTAATTTATTTGGCCGCTGGACACGACAGATATGGATTTTCATACAACTTTTGCCGGCCGCTGCTCGCATGTATTTGGCCAGTACAGCAATTTCGATTGTGAAATGTGAGCATTATTTTGACAACCTTCTTCGAGATAGAAGGTTGTCAAAATAATGCTCACATTTCCAAGCATGTTTGAGAAAAAAAATTAAGACTGTAGCTCCAACCGTTTGGCTGTAAAAACTGTGTGACAGACGACAGGCAGGCGGACTCGTGAGTAAAAGCAATAGGGCTCTGTTTGGACCCTTCGGGTACGGAACCCTAAAAATTACATCCCACAAGAGATATTGATTGATAACAACTCCGTAATGATTAATAATGTCACTTTGTCTAGACCGTAATATGTTTTTTACAACCTTTTATTTACATTCACCTCTCCTAGTGTCTGTAATCAAATCATGTAAGTTAAATTTGAGCCACATCCTAATGTCTGATTGAGCTGAACATTTGCACACACGTTTTTTTCTTGTGACAACGTTATTTATTAAATATAAAAGCATGTTTTTTATATATAGGTATATTAATTTTTTCTCCAATATCGAAATTCTGCAAAGGCTCCAAAATTTAGCTCTAAGAACAATCTCAAACGCACCCTGATTTGTCAGACACAGGGAAATACATGAGCACCTAAAAATACCAACAGTGAAATCAAGAACTATGCAAAAAATGCAAAATGTATAAATAGAGACTGAGCAAGCACAGCAATATCTTAGCCAAGAAACTTTTAAACAGAGAAGGGGATATAATCCGCTTAAAGAGATGGCAAATCCTGAACTTGGACCACAGACAAGGAAAAATTAAAGTGCTAAACCACACAATGTGATTGTTCAATGGAACACCACAATAATAATCTCTCACGAAGAACCCATCTGATTATGGCTAGAAAGCAGTTCGCAAATAATAAGACAACTAAAAAAAAATACTTTTTTAGAACTAGAATCTTACATGCTTTTAACCAAAGCAATATTTATTATACCATATAAAAACCCATCTTACATCTTTCAAAATTGTAGTTAGCTATCACAAATCTAAGCTGCGTTTTTCGATACGTGCAAATCATATGTCACTGATGTCAATTTCCGCACTTACCCATTTCTTTGACATCTCTTTTGACGTTCGATGGAACTGTTCCTGCAAGTACCTTACATAAACAGGATGTAACGGAAAGATAAAAAAAAATGATTTTCCATACAAACATGGACAGAAGCAGTTTCATAATCGTACCATTACCATACCCAAATAGGATCTCATACCTATTTCATATTTAAACACCTTTGGTAGAGAGAGTATCCGTTACGAAATGAGATTTGATTACTTCAAGGGTCCAATTCCCAGATCGGATTAAGAGTAGGTTCTACTTACTAGTAAATTAGATTTTATTAGAAAACCTTTCTTTGAGGTACGTCCGAGGTAGGATTTATTCGTCTAAAAGGCACGAATTTTTTTCATTCTGGTGACTTTTTAGTTCCCAGGTCGAATTCAGAAAAGTCCTTAGAAAATTAATAAATCTAGGTCCCCAACCTCGCGATTATTTAAGTTACACCGAAATTAATTTCATTATTTGGGTAAACCTACAGTTTATCAACCAACCATGATATATAATCCACCTAGCCTTTTCCCAACTATGTTGGGGTCGGCTTCCAGTCTGACCGGATTCAGTTGAGTACCAGTGTTTTACATGGAGCGTCTGCCTATCTGACCTCCACAACCCAGTAACTGGGTAACACGATACCCCTTGGTTAGACTGGTGTCAGATCTCAAGCGTCTGACTACTCGTAACGACTGTCAAAGATCTATCTGATCTATGCAATATGAAATGCTAGCTTGATGATATTGACGGATGTTTTGCTGATCTAAACAATATTGATCGCAAGCATTGAGTACTGCTGAGCATGAAGTTCTTGGTTTTCTATGGCAAAGTTTAATAAGGTTTTTCTATCTGGTATCCGTGGTTGCTATAGGCTCGCCTATTTGAGAAATTTTCCATTACCCGTGGATTTATCAGGCGAAATATGAGTGTATATATTTTGGGAAGGTAGAAGTATGTGTGTGTGTATGTGTTTGTGTATGCATGCGTGTATTTTCTTCATCTTTTCGTACCGATGAACTCAAATTGTGTCTCAACTTTTCTCAAATGATGTATAATGTTTTGTCTGACCAGTATGTAGCCACCTTGACAGCTCTGTCATTTGGGCATGAGAGGATGAAAAGAAAGAGAACTGGGCGAAAAGTAAAGGGGCAAGAAAGGAGCCTCCCCGAGCGGCATTAAACATAACCTTTTGCGATACTAAACGCCCGGCTCACCCTGGACAGCTAGCACCCGGTAAAGCAGGGTCTAGCTGACTAATCCTTCATTACGATGACTCAAACTCAAAATGTATATTAAATCTCTGGCTAAATCTACGGGACGTACAGTCGTGATGTTCACAAAGTTATCAATCAATATGTATAAAGTACCTACAAACACGACTTGGTCGGTTCTGAAGTTGACCATAAGTCTTGAATTAAACAACAATTTAAATTCCAAATCCTTCATTCATCACAACCAGTCACATAAATGTTTCATTATTCAAAATAAAAAGTATCGCTAAGCTTTTAAACCAAAAGGTCGTTTTTAACTTATTTATTTTCGGTAAAATTCAACGCATTTTCCTAGCGTAAAGCTGACCCGAGATTGATAAACAAATGTAATTCGCATCTTGTTGGACGAGAATTTCGTGATGCTTCGCTTTCCTAACAATTTGGATCGCGACAGATTCCTAATCAAATAATAATTTCATCCAGAATTCGCTTTCGGGGCAGAGAAAACTTCGTTTCATTTTTACTTACCTACAACAATTTCGTGAGGCAAGGTGCTCGGGGCTAAATAATAACAGCCGCACGGGTCGATCATCAAGGTTAAACAACGCTTGACGAGGTCGGTCCGTGGATGGGTGACCATTTCAACATACCGAGTTTCATCACCGAACCATTGAACATTATCTGTAGGTGAACCTACCTTGAAATAAGGAAGTTCCAAGAAACTGACTTCGATAATACCAGCTTTCATTATAAGTTACGACATAAGTTGCAATGTATAACATGGGATGTGCACAGACTCTACCTAATATTTTCGCGTATTTTTTTCTTGTATATTATCAAATTCTACATCAAAAGATTTTCCTATCCAAATACAACTGACAATGAATTTTATTTAACGATGCTCTGTAGTTTATCAGATAGGATTTAATTATTTTATTTTTAGTACAGTATCTAACATAGATATACTTCGAATCTAAAAGCCCCCGTTAAAAATCTATCCCAAACGCCAACAAACTGGAAAAAGGATTTACAAGCAAACTACCCCAAAAAATGAAAAACGTACTTCAAAGTCAAAAATAAAACTGAAACGTAACCTAATCTTGTTTGACGAATCCCGGTACAGGTAGCTCGCGTCCCGTTGCCATGGAAACTGAAAACGGGGTTACCTCCACCAAAAACGGATCTGTGACGCTCCCTCGCCATAACATAAAATATCCGAGCCCTCCAACTTGTTTAGGGTTGGAAATATCGTTTTTTTATCTCTTTTTAAAATCATGGAATTTTCTTCTTAGTGGGTAGGTGTGTCATTAGCCAAGACACGGCGGCTTATTCGTTTAAAATGAATACTAGCGTTTAATGTAGGCAATGCCGTAACACCCAGTTTTTTTCTTTTGCTAAAAACATGTTGGTAAGTACATTATTAAAATAACTTAAAGAAGACATTAACGTAACCAGAGACATAAATCTATCTAGATAATGCAAGTCCCTGCATTTGTATTAAAACCAATCGTGTCACCTTTTCACACACAATTTAAAAACGAATTTAAAAAACATTTCCAATGTCTCGGCCAACTTTTCTCTACAGTCTTTACAGTTCATTATGGCATAAATTAGGCATTTTCTAGATTTGAGTGGCTTTCCGGTGTAAAGTACGATCATGTGTGTGTGAAAAGTAGAAAGACGTCCACTGCTGGACATAGGCCTCCCCCAGGCGTCGCCACATTGACCAATCCCGTGCGTCTCGCATCCAGCGCCTTCCCGCAACCTTAACCAGGTCATCAGTCCACCTAGTGGTAGGCCTTCCAGCGTATCGTCTTTCGGATTCGCGGTCGCCATTCCAGATCTTTTCGGCCCCATCGGCCATCCGTTCTGCGAGCAATGTGCCCTGCCCACTGACACTTAAATTTGGCAATTCTTCGGGCTATGTCGGTAACTTTGGTTCTCTTGCGGATCACGCAAGGAAATTCCGAGCATAGCCCTCTCCATTGCCCTTTGGGTGACTTTGAGCTTTCTGATAAGGCCCATTGTGAGCGATCACGTCTCGGTCCCATAGGTTACACTGGCAACACACACTGGTCATAGACTTTTGTCTTGAGACACTGCGGTAAATTGGACGAGAAGATACCAGGCAACTTCCCGAACGCCGCCCAGCCGAGTCGGATTCGACGGTTGACCTCTTTCTCGAAATTGGACCTACCCAACTGGACCGTTTGTCCTAGGTAGACATAATCGTCTACAACTTCGAGTGTAGAGTCTCCGACCTTGATAGGAATTGGTTTTACATGGGCATTCACATGGTGGACACCTTGGTTTTGTCCATGTTCATTTTAAGATCCACTCTTTGGACTCTACTTGATATGCTAGCCCCTATATGTTCCTACTAAAAACTAAAAAATTTGATAATTAAAATCATGTGTTTTTTGGAGATTTTGATTAAAAAAACATGATAAATTAAAAACATTTGATTTTAATCAGCCAATCCAAAAACCAGCCCGTAAAATAAAAGGCGATCCGAACCGTTGTTAGTATTAATGTTCGACAAAAGCGCTTAGTGCAAAAACTTTGCTACGTAGCCAACATGTTCTCATTTATTTATTCCAACAGAAACTTTCGACGGGGATGATCGTGTTCACCAAATAATTTATGGCTGTTAGTGTCAGAAATCGGAACTAAACGCATAGTTAGATATTTATTGTTGTTTTAGATTTATTTGGCCCCAATTTTACGCCACACTTTCGCTAAAAAGATGTGGTGATTAGGGTACAAATCTTGTTACTTTAGACTAAATAAGAAGAAAGAAAGAAAGCGACAGGAAGCTGATGATAAGTTTCAACAGTTGAAAAAATTAAAGATTTTAGCATATGCAGTGACATAAGAAACGAATATATTTCATACATAGACGAAGAGAGCAATAATTTAAATTAGTTTCAAGACAAATATGAAAAAAAATATGTCACTCAAGGTTTCCTTCAGTTAACTTAATACACATAGGAACTACATAGTTATTATTATATTTCAACAACTCAACAAAGTAGTTCAGATAAAACTTTATGGCAATAAAAAGTTTGTCTCTGGTAGCATAGTTGCCAGTTGCTTCTGGGTTAACACTTGAAAAATTCTGATTTAAAAAAATAGTCACGTGCGATATGAAGTTGAGTAAAATTGTTGAGTATCATAGTTTTAATGAAGTTAGTAACTAGTTAATATTTTAAGCCCATTTGTATGTGTAGCTGTGTTTCTCTCTACAAGTTATAAGTACTGTAAAAGAATAAGTTTTCAGATTGTTCAGTCTGTGTCGCGTTTTATTAGTGTATAGTTGCATTATAAACTAACTAGTTTGTATGTATTTTACGTCTGTTAGCACAATTTGGATATATAGTAATCATGAATTAAGAATATGAATACTAGAGTAGATGAATACATTTTGAACGTCACTTACGTTTTGATACGTCAAAAGAATGTTTGACGAAGACCAGTTAATGAAAAAATAAATAAGGTGTAAGCACATACCCACCTATTATATCTCTCAGTATATGTATTCTGACAAAGCCACAAGCAAATCCTATATTTATATAATTTCGCCTTTTGCGAAAGCTCTCAAGCTTCCAAACCTCAAAGATATTGCGTCTCCCAAATGTTATCATGGCGCTCAGAAGTGCCTGTTTTCCAATAATGTAACTGAACACTAAAAAAGAAAATCGTCCGGAAATAGTCGCGACGGATGTCATGACAACGAGCGGAGTTATTACACAAACATTGCAGAAACATTTTTTATATTGTACCTACCTACTCACATTAAAACCCTTCTGCATTTTTTGTCGCTGTGTGAATATTGTCTGTAACAATGGCGTCAGAATTCCTTCACTTAGGTAAAAATTAACAAGTAAAATATTTAAGAAAAATCTTTTGATTTTCAAACTTTGTCCATTCTACGCAGCCAACTGACCGTTATCATCATAAATTAAACAGAATTAATGACTTTAGGGATAGATTTAGAACCTGGACAACTAGAACAAAGTTTTTGAATTTCGATTTATTATTGCCATATTTTCACGATTGTTTCAAAGATTTGACTGCTTCTTTCGCGCGTTTTCGTCGTGGCCGACTTGATTGCTCATTTGTTTTTCTTTTGCAATATCAACTGGCACAGGAAACTGCGTTCAGACTACTTTTATTTTGTGGTAGAACAGAGAAATATTTGATCAAAAATCAAAATCAAAATTTATTTATTCAATTAGGCCATTTAGCGGCACATTCGAACGACAAAAAAAAAATTAAATGTAATAATAGTTGATTCTACCGTCCATTCGGAAATGTAGCTTGTTATGGAGAAGAACGGACAAGAAACTCCACACTTACTCTTTTAAAAAAAAAAGTGTTTTACATGTATTTGTTTACAATAATCTTGTTGGAAAAATACATATATGTGAGATAGGTAATTAAAAACAGGCGGTGGCAGCTAAGTTATGCCCAATCCCAACTGATGGCGCCCATTCATGAACATGTCACATGGATCGGCACCACTCAGCTCAACCATCATGGAGGGAACCGAATGATCCAACACATGTGCCACCATCAGAGAGACATTAGAGAGAGCATGACACACTCAACTTACAGGGCACACTGAAGTCAACGAACGACACATAGATACAGTAAATGGTAGATTTACAGTTGGTACATAGTACTCACATATGTGCTGTGCAGTTATATAATACTAAAATAACTTGAGTTTATACAACACAAATATATTCATACAGACTTCAGCAGGTGCAACAATACTTCAGAACTTTTCTGCTTATAACTTGTTTTTGTGCCCTAGTGGCTGTGGAACTGAACTAGCGTTGGGCCAAGCATTTTTATTTATCAGCGATGTAATCCCCCAACCTATAATATGGCTGCCTGCATAGTGTGCGTTTTATACAAGTTTTGAATTTCGCCTCATTCAGTTCTAGAATGTGGGGCGGTATTTTATTGTAACATTTTATACAGTACCCTATAAAAGATGACGCTACCTTAGCCAGCCTGAAACCTGGTTGAATTAATTGGTCTCTATTTCTAGTAACATACCTATATCTATCGCTGTTTTTACTAAAAAGATGTAAATTCTTTCTAACATACATGATGTTTTCGTAAATATATTGACAAGGTACCGTCATGATTTTAATGTCCTTAAACAGTTCCCTTAAAGAATCGCGCCGGCGAAGATTGTATATCGCTCTTATGGCTCGTTATTGCAGAACATGAATTTACTGAATGTCTGCAGTAATATACCGTAAGACATTATACTATGAAAGTAACTAAAATAGACCAGCCTCGCGGCATCTACATCAGTAAATTGACGATTTTTTCTAACAGCATAAGCTGCCGAACTTAACCACCCCACAAGTGATATTAAATGATGACCCCATTGTAACCTTGAGTCTAGCATGATCCCCAGGAAAACCGTTTTGTCGACGAATTCTAGCTTCTCGTTGTTTAATATAATGTCACAATCATAACTTTTGACATTCGGCTAGGCTAATTTTACACACTTAGTTTTTTTAGCATTCAAAACTAAATTATTAGCAGTGAACCAATTTAGAACTTGCTGCAATGCATTATTTACGTCGGCAACTTTACTCGTACGCCTATTTATCTTAAAATCAAAGAAGCGTCATCAGATAATAACACCATGTTTAGTTTGTTTTTTAATAGATGTAAATCGTTAATGTATACTAAAAATAAGGAAGGACCTAAAATTGAGCCCTGGGGTACCCCATTTTCACGTTCAACCCCGACGAATTGACACCGTTTATTTGAACTAATTGCTGTCTATCATTCAAATAGGATTTTACTAAACTTAATGCTGATTGGCCTAGCCCGTAATGCTCAAGTTTCAAAAGCAATGTTTCATAGTCAACGCAATCAAACACCTTCGACAGGTCGCAGAAGATACCTATGGCATCTTGTCCCTCCTCCCACGCATAAAAGTTATGTTTTAATAAGGTGACACCAGCGTCGGTTGTACAACGTCCTTTGGTGAAACCATACTGTTTCTCGTGTAGGATGTTATTCGTATTAAAATCAATGAGCATTTGATTTAGCATTATCTTTTCAAATATCTTGCTGAAAACCGGCAACATGGATACTGGTCTATAATTAATTGTGTCTTTACTGTCCCCTGATTTCAAAAGTGGTATAACCTTACTATGTTTCATTAGATCCGAAAAGACTCCTTGATCTATACACAAACTAAAGCTAAGTACGCCGCTATAGTCTGAGTAATGGAGGTACAAACTTTGATAGACATTCCCCATAGATCTTCGGTCAGTTTTATCTTTATTTGCTTAAAAGCTTTTATTGGGTTTAAATGTGAAAAGTTAAATTCAGTCGACCAGGCTGAAATGTTAGCGTGTAATAAACCATAAGCGAGCGACGGCGAAGAATTTAAGGGTAGTAGTTTTAATTGGGATGCTGGTAAAGAAATTTACAAATATTTGAGCAACTTCTTTGTTATCTCTAATAAATTCATGTGTAGTCTCAAGCGTGTAATCAGTATTATTTCTTTTGTTCCTGTTTGTTTCATTGTTTATTTTCCAAACCGTCTTTATTTTATTTTCTGCGAATTTAACCTTATTGCTAATGTATAAAGCCTTAGCCAGTTTACACATATTTTTAAATATTCTTGGGTAAGTAGCAACATACTTATTAAAAGTTTCAGTGTTAATATAAGACTTAAGGCCATAAAGTCTTACCCTACTTTTCCTGATTCCTTTAGTCGCCCAGTCACTGAATAAAAACTTAGAGCATATAGTTTTAGTTTTCTTCTTAAAATTATTACTGAATTCTGTTTGAACAACTGAGAAAACTTTTTGTATAAAATATTACCATCGTTCACTGTTAGGTCCTGATAACTTAACTTACCAATTAAAGTGCTGTTAAATTTATTTAATTTACCGGATGTTACTGGTCTGGATTGAATCTACACTTGTTGTATTGGTATGTTGGACTCAAATGTTACCAGTAGCCCACTATGATCTGAAGGCATACAATTCACAATGGCTTTGTTTAAGCAGTCGCAGCAACAAAAAACATTATCAATACATGTAGCAGTAGTCACAGTTGTTCAGGTTGGTTCCTCAAACACGTGTGACAAATGAAATTATTTGAAGAGATTTAATAGTCTACTGCTATCTGAATTATTTTCTAAAATATTTATATTAAGGTCACCACAGATTATGACTATTGATATATATGATAGTTTTTTACCAGTTGCAAGTTTTGCCAAAACATCTTCCATCACTGACTCAAATATACAGTAGTTTTTATAATTGGGGGGTCTGTAAATGCACACTATAACATGCTTATCCAGCTCAACACAGGACAGTTCAACACTATGTTCAACTGATAGATCTATAATAGCTTTTCGAGGTTTTGATTTAATACCATTTTTGATTAAAATAAGTGAACCTCCACGCGACATAACATTTCTGTTAAAACAGCTGCCCAAAGTATAATTTTCATATTTAATAAGCATTGTATAATCTTTCAGCCAATGCTCAGTAAAAAAATAATTTCAAACATTGTCTTTTCAAAAAACAGTTCTATTTCCAATTGCTTTGCAGAAAAACCTTGAATGTTTTGATGGAATAATTTTAAAGAATTCTGCTTAGTCCCTTTTTTTTTTAAATTAACTATGTGAGTTCAAGAAGGTACCTTCTTGTTGGTGGATGTACTCCTAACTATTTCGCTATTGATACCGTCCCTTGTCCTAAAAACTAGTTTAAATTATAAATATTAATAGCAGAATTGCTAACGTTATTAATGATAATGAAGACCTGTAAATTAGTATTACTACTAATATCAACTACAGTACATGACTTCGACATACTATTTATGTCTGAGTTTAAAGTAAAAGATAATAGCCTCGCTATTTGACATCTTACCCTAAAAGGTCGTCCTAATAGTCGACAGGCAATACAGTGTATCTGACACTGTATTGCCTGTCGACTTCAATTTATCAACAAAAATGTTGATGTCAAAGAAAATTAATTGTCACTGTCATGGCTGACAAGGAAATGAACATGTTTATACAGCATGTGTATATAATTATTTTGTCTACTAGACAATTTTTCGAAATATGAAAAAGCACAGAATATGATTTTATTACAGTTTAATTTTATTAACTTTGTTACACACTCAGTGATGTCATCTTTTTTTACATCCAAACTGTTACCTATAAAGACAGTTAAATTGGTGTCTGATTTATATACATGATATTTCCAACCATCTTTTTTCATCAGATTCAATGCATACGAAAAGCATTGTGGTTTTAAAATATTGTTTATACATACCACCGATGTTGATTTCATAATAAATGTCCCCGTAAAATATTAAGGAAAATATTACCACAGAGCACGGACCAACGAATTTTGAATCACGAATCCCATTCAAAGAACCTCAGCAATGGAATTCATAAGCATTATGGCCCCTAATATATTTCGCGTAATATAGCCCGAGCGAGTCAAAGGGCTTATGTGTGTGAAACAGCGCGTTGTAGCTACCGGGTGAGAGAATTATATTAGTATTTGTGCAATATAAATGAAAAGGTTTGCTTTTCCTCTGATTTACATGATTATCATCGGTCTTATAATGTTCCCACTGCTTGGACACATACATCCTCTCTATCAGAAAGGGAATCGGCCTTAATACACCACGCAGGCCCAGGGCGGGTTGTTGGATGTCACTTGTCTTCGAATTGTTGGTTCTAGGACAAGGCGGTTTCCCCACGATGTTTTCCTTCGCCGTTCTAAGAGCAGTGGTGATGAAATAATTTACACAAAGTAAAGCGCCTGCCTGGGTTCGAACCCACGGCCGGCGACACGGGGCCGTTACCAATGGGCCAGCACTGTTATTTGATTTACTTGAGTATTATTTTGATGAATTAAAATTATACGTAAACCTAATAAGTCAATGGTGCATGACTGCAGAAATAACTTATGATTGCGACGCCATTTATAAAATTATAATTAACAGGACGATGCCTATCTTTCTCTATTGCACGATAGGGTCAACTAAAGTTAAATACCTTATAGGTGTACATAAAGATATGATCTTTGCCTTCACTAACATTAATCCTAGAGGCATTTAACCATAAAATTAACGAATGGCGCAAGAAACGTGTTATTGCTAGCATATGCCATAGATCACTACGCCCTAGGCTAGGCGAAAGCACGGAATTAATAAGTACTAACCAATAAAAAAATTCAAATTCCGAACTACACCAATTAATCTTCTACCAGAAACAATGCTACAAATATTAGTCACTTCTTCCTCGCAATGAAGTAAGCGACCATTTTTCTCAGATTTCTTTCATTATTTCAAATGGAAGTTTCGCAATAAAATAATCCGGAGTTATTTACTCTCTCGGGCATATCTGCTGCATTCGATGCACAATATTGATGCAGGAGTGGTTTCCTACTGAGATTTTCAATTGATACCTGAAGTTTGAATGAAGAAAAGGTGGTTTCAGAAATGTTTTACACTTTGTGGCAGAACAATTTATGCTGGAATTGACTTCAATATATTTATTTAAGGGCATTGTAGCCTTAACCGAGTACGATGAAAGGTAAGTAGCTTGTCAGCTTATTAGAAAGATTATTTTTTGACATTCTTATGGAAACAGTGAAAGAAAACGTTGGGCAAAAATTTGGTCTTGCTATTGTCTGAAAATACCAACACGTTTTCCCCCTGCAGTAGGATTATCATAATCGTAAATAAATACATACTAACAAATAAAATACTAGGTACTGAATAGTACATTACAATAAGTACTTTATCATCGACTACTTTCCATATATCCATAAAACGCCACTGTTTTCCTCAACAAAATAATGCCATCACCATCGGCTAGCATAAAGGATAAAACCAGCTTTTCAAAAACCGCAACATATTACATGCACAAAGAGCCGTTAGCTGCAGATCCAATATCGACTTAATAAGCTTCCCTCTTCCGTGGTCCATTATGATTTTTAAAAATAGAATAAAAACGACGACAAATGGCTATTTTTGCTCTAGCCAATCGTATGAAGATTATCTATCGTTGTTAAGGTAAACAACATCATTAAAATGTGGGCAAATTGAGTTAGCCAAACGAAATATAGAAAATATAAGTAATTAAAACTGGAATATCACATGAGTTAAGAATGTGCAAAAACAACACAATCAAAAGCTAGATCAACATTATGATCATGAGCCTTCGGCAGTCCAGTACTGCAAATAGGCTTCTCCAATCGGAGATCATTCGTCTCGATACTAGAAAACTCTCAATTAGTACGGTTTTACGGCTAATATGGCCGGACTATTGCCACTACAGCGTGCTTATTTTGCAATTCACGTAGACAAACAAAAAAGCTATAATGCTTTAGAGTAAATATTCAGAGGAATTTTATTTAAAGAGACGTCAGTTCCTCGCTGCACTACCAAACAGTATCTATCAGTAAAAAACACAATAACCCAAACGCCTATTATGAATGCATAAAAGTAACAGTTCCGATACAGCACAATAGTCGCCACATCGGCGAGCACTGACGACACGGTGGCAGGCTGGCAACCAGTCGTGCCAATGGAAGCACTGATTTCAACGGCGACTGAAATTCATTGGAAATAAGATCAGAGCAAATGCAATGTAGTGAAAACGTGCGCTATTGTGGGAGGCGAGGCTTTTACGGCTACACACCCCGCCTTTGCCCTCTCACGTCTCGACTACCCCCTTACCCTAGCTGATCTCCCTCTTTTAGCAGACGGCTCGGCGTTTTACCCTATTGTAACTACACTTACCTACGACTTGCATCGGTTTCCTTAATCATCTTTAATTAACGACACACTATTGTTAACCTCCCCTAACTTAATTTCTATATATTTCTCGTAAATTAAGAAAGGTACTTATGGGAACTATCGATTCATTTGTAGATAAAAATGATGGGTGTAGTAACATTAATATGAATAAGTATTAAAGTGACGACGCTTAAAATAATTTAGTGACCATAAAAGGGACGTAAAGATAGAGCAAATATATTCAGTTTATTACGTCTGAGATGCTGATAAAGTGGCTTCTAAAATATCATGCGAATACATTACAGTTTACGGTAAAGTTCAGTTTATGGACGAACGATATGACTTTACTGTAGATGTTTCAATAACTGGCATAAACTACTTGTAAATAATAAGAACCGTGCATAAGTACCTGTAGGCTTATTTTCGCAAATTCAAGACGAAATATCATCATAGCGAAATTAAAAACTGGTTAAAATTTCCCCTAGGGTTCTTTAAGGAGTGTTGAAGATAAAAACGTATTAGCTTCCCGTGAACAAGAAACTTAATAAATCATGAATGAGGTAACTAGTTTGCTAATCAACCAACTTTCCTTCCGCAAAGCCAACGACCGCGACCGTGAATACCTACTGGCTTTAGTTACTAAAGTTCATGAAGTTGTCCTTAGTTTTGATATAGGGCAAATGCAAAAAAAGGTCATGTTTGCCAAAATATAGGCATGAATGAATCAAAATGTACCGTAAGACATAGGTGACATAGGTTGGTTACTTTTAGGACAAGCGTTAAGTGTGCATCAGTTTTAACGTCATGCACATCACCAGATGTAAAAGACAAGTGGTGCATACAATATAAACGACCGTTTCCATTTTTAAAAAAGAACACCACTGCAATGCTTGTCCAGAAATACTGGCTGTTATTTTAAATTCAGTTCAAAATAACATAGAGGTGAGCGTAAAGCCGAGAAAACGCTACAACGAAGAAGGTTTTTCTAAAACGTAGGTAAGATAATGTAAAATGTATGAGAAGGATTCAAGCACCGCGCTTAAGGTTGCTAATTGTAATAGATTGTGGTATCGGTTAACACAGTGTAAACCAACTGCTTTTATCATAAAACATGGCGACTGGGAGAGCATAACAAAATGTATGAATAATTATCACGTTTCGAGGCAGTAGTAGCATACCACCATTCGCTTTTGGCTTTTAACGTAAGTAAAATTTCCTACAAATAATTTCGTGAAAATATTTTCAGTTTGATAATAGCAGGAAAATAATATATCTACGTTTAACATAATAAAGTTAATATTACAAAGAGGTTTAATTGCTTGTTTGCTTGTAAGAGATTATCTCTGAAAGTACAGTACCGATTACGAAAAACGCTTTTACTGTCAGAAGAAATGCTCATAGCCTGGCTATGAAGTAGCTTACATTATAGCCAGGATTCCGTGCTTTATTAATGACCTGGTCATCATCTTCATCATAACTAGTTCCTAATAACATAAAATACATGTATTGTCATTTGGGCCGGTAATGGTATCACTGAAAGCTATATTTGTGTGCGTTTCAGGAACGTAGATACATTCGGCTCACGCACACAAAGAAAAAGAAGTGGACACACGATATCGCCAGTGTTTTGTTCTAGACGCGGCTTCTATGCGTTATTATTCTAAGCATTTTGATATCAAAAATCCAATCGTGACCACTAAATTTCATGAATATGCTAACATTTCATAGTGTATATTTAGGATAATAAACTGCGCATATGACGCCTTCTCATTAGGTGAACGACCGCATTGCACTGTATTTCCAAATAATTGCAACAGTGATAAATCATGCGAGGAATTTAATGTTATCGCTAATCAAGCCAGAAGGTAGATAAGGCATATTCTTACGAAAGATAATTCCCTGTTACATGTAGAATTATTGTAATCCACGAGAGGATCTCAGGTTTTCCCTTGACGAGATTATCTTGTACTTGACGGATATTACATGCCTTTATTAATGACACCATGTATCGCACAGCTAAATAGCACAGTTTAATTGTTGTTCTTAATTGTAATTTAGGTTCAATTTAATGTATTTAAAATGGTTACATAATGTAGGTGGACTTAATGCCACAAAGTATTCGCTTCTAACTAACCTCTAGCTTTAAGGTTAAAAGGTCAGTATTGTAGAGTAGCTGTACAAAAAAAAATAAAAGAAGAAAAAAAACTTCCAATTACGTTTCTTTGTTTTATTGTGATATATATTTTCTAAACTTTTTCTAGACGTGAAAGTGACATGCGGGTGTAGCCAATGTGGGTAGAACAACAGTTCTGAATTTTGGCATGTACGAGTATATATTTATATTTAACTACGTATTTTACTAAGTAGGAATATATGCAAATATATCAAAAACTGCTCTTTCAAAAAATAACTAAAAACTTAAAGTAAGCATTAATTTTATAAAATACGTGTCGAAATTCGAAAACCGCTACTACAGTACGACCGATGAGTCGTGGCCCGTTTGAAGTCAGCGCCAAGTGGTTGCGCAGAACATACTTTACGATCGAAATGGCTTTTTCCTTCACGTCACGAGTGTACATGCGCGAAAGTACGCAAAATTCAGACGGGCCACGACTCATTGGTCGTACTCTATTTCTTCTTACCTGCACACTTTCCGCTGGTCTCTCAACAATAATTGACTGTATAACTAGTTCATTAATGAACTCAACACTGGAAAATCTGTTTGGCGTTCAAAGACAGTCATTTTCCGAGCGGTTGGGTTCCTATAGTTACTTAATAAAGTTATTGTAAGTCTGTGCCGACATTGGTATTGAAGATAAGGTTATACTCAAACTAGTTTATGTAAGAATGTTGTGGCTGATACTTCATTAGAGACTCATGTTTTGCTATATAAATTTGATGTGAACTTAAAAAAAACTAAAAAATATACATAAACTGGCGCCTTTTTTCTGTGTCATTCAGAACAAACATAGTGAGAAGACTAAAAAGAACAAAACCGTTCGAGTTTGTGTTTAGTGTTAGTGAATGTGAATAGTGTAACGTACAAAAGTAAGTACCAAACAAACACAAGAACGAAGTGTATTCGCCTTAATAGAGACAATAAGAAAAGTGCTATTGGACACATTCTTAGTAAAGACAATGTAATAGTTTAGGTTATAATTTAATTACTTACTAGTCTATTTATAAGGCTAGATTGTAATAAAATTAGGGTCCATCCTATTGATGAATCCTAGGAGGAAGGAAATACAAAATTCATAAACTACAAAGATGGCCATCTACTACGATCCTAACATGATCATAATTATTTCAGCCGAAAGATGTCCAACGCTGAACACAGGAATCCCGTAAGTGCCACCACATCGAGTAGTCCGTCTGATTCTTAAAAAGATATTGAATAAATTTTGAAAGAAAAAAAATAGAAAGCTATTTAATTTGAGACATTTTTGAAACGTGATAATTAAGTTCTAAAGCTCCATAATGAAATAATAATAAATCAAAAGAGACAGAATAAACGAAAATGTTTGGTTTAATAATTCAAATTGTGTACCCCATTTACCACAGAAACAACATTCATCAAAAAATTTGAATAATGAAACCATTAATTAAGAACGTAATAATGCAGTTCTCGGGTTTTAACGCAAGAAAATAAACTTGACTGAACTAAAATACGGGTCTACTACTTTTGGGAACTTTCGATTTAATTTGCTGAAGTTCTGTGTTTGGCGTAAATTTTGTGGTCGGCGACCTTTCAACTATGTTACCGGTACTTTAGCAGGCTGCACAATGCAAAGAGCAGACAATATGGAGACTACAAAAGGTCAATTTCACTATACACATACAGCCAGCCCGCACTCTCCCAAAATGGGAGGTTCCAAAGAGGTTATAGAGTAAGCAAACTGTTTCATCAGGTACGGTAAGGCTCGCTTTTGCCGTCATCATATTGGGTCATTGTTTTGGCCGGCAGTGTAATGTGAGTCCTTTGCATGTGTGGTGAAATTTGACGTTTGGTTTTGGATAACATACACTTTCTGGACGATTTATTTGGTGTTTGCTGATCTTCCACCAAAGCTAATGTCTGGAAATAAAGTTCTCAGGAGTGTTACCTTATATGAGAAGATTTTTCACATGTTTTTTCTGTACGTACGTTGTTTTGCAGACCCAGCAACTATATTAACACGGCACATATCCTGGGAGCAACATTTTCCTTCTACAAAACACAGTCCATAGATTCAATGTTTGCTAGAAGTTCTATGCAAACACAACTCTCGCCTCTCGCTTTTTGGCGTAATATTTTCCTGTGTGCAATCTGTGTAAATTGAATGTTTACTCGGCAAATAATACAATATGCTTTTACTGTGTCTATTACGAATTGGCACAAAATGAGTGAAGCCTATGCCGAGCAGAGATGATAATGTCTAGAACGAATATTCGAGTATTATTTTTAGTGAGGTATCCCAAAATCCATGAAACTACTACAAGTGTGTGACATGTGTGAGAAATAAGTAAAAAGAAAAAAAATAACATTAATAAAAAAACCCCGTGCGAGACCAAAAAGGCTCCACCTCCAATCTCAGCATGTGCAGCAATTTCCAAAAAGAAAATAATGAAAATACAATAAATAGAAATGGGATACCAAATTCGTCAGTACGCAGTAACATAATAGTTTTAGTCGTCGAATTCCAAATAAAATTGACCTTTCAAAACCTTTTTCCAGCTGAAATAACCTTTCATATCGAATTTCTTTACGAGTATTGTGAAGATATTTGGTATGCAAGGTAAGTTTTATTTAGGTCAACACTGGATGACCCAATAGCAGAGATTTTTAATATCCTGCATTCCAGTGGTTGCGAGCGTGACTCCTGAACAAACCGAGGATCTTCTGATCCTGGGTTCATGTTCAATTCCCAGGTTGCCTTGTTATTAGTTTTTTATATTAGAAATTTCTTAGAACCAGCCTTAGGACTAGTTTTCCAACCCTCATCAGTTTAAACAAATATTATGTAAGTATAGTGTTTTTCTTTAATAAAAAATATAATTTCGAGTCCAATGAACTCCTTGACGGTACATTTAAGGTACTAATTATTAGTGTAACATGCTGCAGTCTCTTCTAGTTCCCGTTACAGTGTCGTCGGATTTATATTTTAGCACCTTGGTCACAGCGTGTTCACTTCGTTAGTAGTCAGCCTGTTAGATACTTACCCGGCGGCATATTACGGCAAACTTGCAATATATTGTACTTCGTATATAAACTAAATAAACGTGGCGTATGAACGAAATGATAAACTAAAAGACAGTAAAGAAATTTCGAGTTCACATCATGTCCATTTAAGTAAGAGTCGTTTTATGAGAACTGCTTTCAACAAGATTCATGTCTGAACTGGACCTCATTTCGCAGAACTCATTTGAATGCAAAATGCGATCTCTACATTACGCGTATTACGTACATATGTCCGTAAGGAGGTGCTCCACATATTTCAGTTCCCGCTGGATTTATTCCCTGGACTAGCTGAACGAAATTTGTTCCAAAATAAGTCAGTTTAGAACAAAAATAAACTTTAACAATTACCGTTTTATTATAACCCACGCACTTATCCGCATTAAAAATTACAACCCAAAACGAAACCTTCGTCATATTTATTTTGAACTCCAAATAGACATTAAGAGTCCATTAATTTAACGGTTCCAAAGTTAATAAAATTCGCGTACTTCGTTCGGTTAAATGTGCACATAAAACATCAGAAAAACAAGCGGGTGCGAAATAACGGCCTCAAAATAAAACATGGTACATTTGTTACGTTAATAGGCATCCCGCCAGTATAAAGGATGTACTAAATACCGTGAATTTACACGAAAAGTATTAGCAGACCGACGATAATTGATCTCTAGGGACGCTAATAATAAAGTTGTGGTCGAGACGGCCGGTGAATTGAAACGACAAATATCGATAAATATGGCGAACAAGTCGTGTCGTTGGTGATCTGTCAAGTCGACAGGTGAAGGACCGATCCGTTATGACCACACATAACAATGGGGCATTATGATGACAAGTCAACGCGTTCAGACGGAGCAAAAAAAACAGAAAATAATCAACTTCGACACGTATATAGAACAATATTTAACCACAGCTTAAAACAACGTGTTTCAAATCAGTTCGTGCATCTACGACATTTCACCGAAAACATCAAAGACGAAAATGCTTATTTAGACACAAAGCTTTGATAATGATATTATTATTTAGGAAACAAATACATTTTATTTTAATGACAGGCTTTTTCCTCAAAATCTGAATAGGTACGTATTCATTACCGTACAAATAAGGGCTGGTCGACCTGCGGCCAAGTACGTGACAATTTTATATAAAAACTTAATACTAGTGAAATGTGGTAATTAGGCGCTTTTAGTCCCACCGCCGCCGCCGACTAGGAAGCGACTATTTTTTCTAAAGTCATCGTTGATAGTTTCTCGTTTGGCCACAATCACACCTGATGGTAAGCTATGGTGTGGCCGATGATGAAGCAAGTTTGCCTAAAAGTTATTTAGCTCTATTTTATTGCACAATAGATTTATGTCCCGTACAAGTTAAAGAGAAAACTGAGATTAATTGTCAAATTGTCGCGAAGAAAAATACTCAATGAGCCGACGCTCGCTTGGCAGGCAGTACTCTAGCTACTCGTTACCCACCTACTTGTACCTAGTTGCTAGCTCTGTTGCGCTAACCATCAGGAGTGAGACAGTTGCCTTGGAGCGATGGAAACTCTATTTAGCAAGCCTAATAAAAATCGGGAATTCGTGAATATGCCAAATATTCCTTTGTAGGGTCTTTTTAATTCCTACGCCCACTGTCACATTGAAAAGGAAATATATTTTGTTCTAGCGATTTGAGCAGGACTTATGTTCTTGACCTGATTTGTTGACTTATGTTTTTAGTATGTGAATATTTATTTAATAACATAAATGCTTTCAACATCGTATAAACTTTTTGATTCGTAAATTGCTTCGCTACCAATTACACATATTGGTGGATAAGCAATATACGAATCAAAAAGTTCTCAAATTCGTTTTTTTTTCCTTATTTGCTGTACTTTATCATCTTTTTTAAAGGAGATATAGTAGTTAATGCAACGGTCATATAATAGAGGTTATTAAAACACGAGTGTGATAATAGTATCACACGAGTGTTTTAGTACCTAATATGCCGTTGCGTACACTATTTTATCTTCACTCATACAGGGACAAAATCGGAAACGGTTTTTTTTATACAATAAACCAATGAGCCCATACGCGTCAATAAATTAAAAATATAAAGTGTGCTATAAACATTAAAAAGTTATTTTACGATGCAGTTGTTTGAAAATCGAAGGAAAATTAAAAAACTACGTGTTAATACAATATATTTTGAATTCATATTTGGAACATTACGTTGTGAGTTTAGATAAAAGTCATTATGGGTTGTACCGATTGTTTTTTCGTTCGTTTGTGAGGTTTATGATAATCTTACTACATAATGAATCTTATAAGCTATTTGAGACTTGAATTCAGCTAATAGGAAAAGTCTCAAATAATGCTAAAACAGCACCCCTTTCATCTTCGTTTTAACACAACCACATAAACATAAAACACACAAACGTTTTCCTTTTTATTTCTTTCCACTCTCACACCCAGATGGATAGCGATAGACATCTAAATCGATTGTGTGGCTCTCGGAATTAGTTTACACACGCGTGCGGGACTTTATTTATTTTGCTACTGATATACAGCGGCACATTGAAGGCTGACGTGACAGCTCGACTTATTGCACGCTCGACAAGCTCCGTTTTATGGCCGTGAAAAACGAGCTATATACATATATCGGCTGAATGATAGCGTACAGGTGCCAAATAGATGGTATTGAGGTGTTTTTGGATCGCATTGTTTGAGATCGGGGCAATTTTTAGGCTTGTAATTCGTGACACGTCTTGTCTGGCGTCTGATTGAAGGTATAAGGCAATCAATATATGTCCTACAATAGCTCTTTTGTGTCGTGTTACTGGCCTGTTTTCAACATGTTAAGATGGATGTTTTCCGACCCTTATGCATATATTTAAATGACCGCAATTATTTCAAAAACTATTGAACCAATTTCCGATGATTTTTCTCAAACGTGGTTTTTTGATCATACATTACATCTTAGTTTTAGGCATACGTTTTACTTAAGTTAATTAAGAAGCTACTAATGAGTAAACTGTCACTGATAGCCAGCGGCATATTTAAGGCTAACGTGACAGCTCGACTCATTGCTCGCTCGAAATTGTGTTTTATGGCCGTGAAAAAACAGCGGTATACATATAAGTATATCGTCTGAATTATAGCATACAGGTGCCAAATCTATGGTATTGGGTGTTTGGAATTGAGGAAATTTTAAAGTGGGTCTTGCAATTCGGGACAAGTCTTGTCTCGTGTCTGATTGATGGTATTAGGTGGGATAAGGCTGTCAATCAGTAGATACACAATGGCGTAACCGGGTGTTATTGGCCTCTGCGTTATAATAGGTATTTTGTGTCGTGTGTTTTGTGGCTTGTTATGAACTGACTTAAAAAATAAGCTTTTCTAATTGGGCTAGTGTCTGTTTGACTGCAATTTTCACAAAAACTGCTAAACCGATTTTCATTTTTTATGAGTAATGTTATCTTGATCTTGCCTGAATGTAAGCCTAGCTTGCCCAAAGTTTTTACTAAAGTTAAGTATGTCCATACTTATCTAACTCAACTTCAATCCTAGCTTGTAAAATCTACCTGTTCCAAAACATTTACCTATTAATATAAATACAAATTGCTTGATTTAACAGCATAATATCCCCGATCCTACACCGCGTATTAAATTGAAATTCCTTACTTCCTTCCGTGAATATCTTAGTTAATAAACGTGTACGTAATATCAAAGAACTGCTTTGACGTGTCGTATGTTCATATATGACAATATAAAGGATGTTCATATATTATAGAGGTTTGTATTATTAAATTGTAATCTAGGTCAAAGTTCGAGGTCGGGCAATGCTAATGTAGTGATATTAATACCACTATAAAATGCTCTACGACAGTTTGGCACGCCTTGTACTTAATAGTCCCTTTGATCTCCTAGATTGATAAATCACGTAATTACATATTAGTTCATCAGTGTCTATATTGTTTAATGTTCGTACATAAGTATTTTGGGGAATACTGGATTTAAGCTACTTAACGTAATTGGGTAGGAATTGTCTAAAGAGATTGACAAAATTTTCATTAAGCTTAATTCAATTAATGAATTTTCATTTACTTAGATTGAAAGATGGATGAAAAGACATTGCATGTAGCAGAGATAAGAATATTGAGATGCATTTGCGGAGTGACGAGAACGGATAAAGTGAGAAAAGAATATATTGGAGGAAGTATGAAAGTGGCGGCAGTGACGAAAACGTTGAAAGGTAACCGTCTGTCCTGGTATGGTCATATGATGAGCAGGGATGAAACGCATGTTGCTAAAAGGGTTATGAATATAAATGTGGATGGATGGAGAGGGAGGGGACGGACAAATAAACTGTGTTAGGAGAGAGATGGAGAGGGAGGGGACAGCCAAAGAAAAGATGGATGGACTGTGTGAGAAGTGATATGAAAGAAAAGAGAGTCAGTGATAGTGTGACGAGGGACAGGACGGTATGGAAGAAGAAAACGTGTTGCACCTACCCCAAGTAACATGGGACATGGCCAGGAAGATGATGATGGGTGACCCAGCTCTTATTGTAAAGGTTAAGGAAGAATAAAAGCTGACCCCAACAAAGTTGTAGAAAGGCTAGGCAGACATAGTAGGCATCAAATTATAACATTTTGCACTATTTCAGAAATATAAACTTGCCGCACGTGTTACCCTTTACGTCTCTCAAAATTATAATTAACAATTTCTCATTTTCGTTAATTAAACACTTGAAACTTTGTACAACGATCTTTTAGGCAGACACCTTCTTGGAAACTTGACAGTACCTAATTAATAACTTAATATAAAATGTTAAGACTTAATTAAAAAAGAGTTATACTGCAGTAGAATCATTAAAGAGAAATATATGCCTAGCAACAACATTGAGCATTTATTGCGTCAATAGCATCATTGTTTCAGCCGAAAGATGATGATGTTCAGTCCACTGCTTAAATTCAGGTTAAATAAACTTCTTAATTAAATAGATACCTATAGTGCGCGGCACGTAAGTTAAACAAAAATCTACTAAAGTTTTATTGAAATTAAACGAGATTTAAACCGACGTTTCTTCTTTTTAGACGACCAAACCTTAGGCAATTTGTATATTGTGAACGGTTAGGTCATTTATACGGGATTCATTTCGGTTTAAATCGTTTAATTTCAATAAAACGTTAGTACATTTTTGTTAAACTTACGTGCCCCGCACAATACTTCATTCGGTAGAGTATGAGACTATATATTAGATACTTAGGTAAGTAAGACAATACATGTAACCGTAGATAACCAATTTATAAAATAAAACTACGAAATAAATTAGATAGTTCTCTAATCCCCGGCGGAAAATGACGACATAAGAGAAACTTAATAGATACTAACATGTGTTTGAAAACTCTATTATATATTCCTATTAAAACGTTTGCAATACGTGGTTCCTCCCAGCACTCAATATACAAAGAATGTTACTAAGAAGCTTTGGGACACACTAACTGAAAAGATGCATCGAGTTAATGGAATATCTAAACCGATAAGTTTTCCTCACCTTTTCATAAAATAAAATGGTTCAGTCACATAGAACGTTGCACTGTGTGGGGGTTTTTAAGTCGCTTTTAAATGTAAATTGTTCAGGATTTGTTAAGTTAAAAGTTAGATTCATAAAAGTTGAGTTTTAAGAAGTCTCATCTTAAAAGGACTAAAAATATAGCAAATGCAATTAAAAGGGCAATGGAGAGGGCAATACTCGGCGTTTGCATGAAAACCAGGGTTACCGACATAGCCCGAAGTATTGCCAAACTTAACTAGCAGTGGGCAGGAAACATTGCTCGCAGAACAGATGGTTGATGGGCTGAAAAGTTCTGGTGTGGCGACCGCGTACCGGAAGTCGTAGCGTTGGAAGGCCTCTAGGTGGAGCGATGACCTGGTCAAGGCAACGGGAGTCCGGTGGAAGCGAGAAGGACGGGACCGATCAGTCTATCAGGCCTATTGTCCAGCAGCGGATATTGCCCGCATACAATAAAACAAATATTATACTTGATGAAGCATACTATAATGCCCGTATACTCCGAGAAGTTAGGCAGAAGAGTAGTTAATGTTTAAGCCAAATGTAATTGGGAGCGAGCCCTTTGGCATAGAGCGCAACTCCAGGCCCCGAGCTACAACTGAGAAAATCCAGAGTGAAATAAATTTATTAATTTAAGTTAGTAGGTGGCAACATTGCTTCTATTTCCCTGGTAGTGGAAGCACATCTGTTGTTACATTCTTCATTTCGAATCAGACAAGAAAAGACAGCTATTCGCAGAAATCCTTAGAAAAAGTTTTTTTTTTTATCTAATATAGGCTCGCGCTTGACCACTATCTCACCTGATAGTAAGCGATGATGTGGTCGATGGTGGAGCACGCTTGCCTAGAAGTAACCTATTCACTCTTGACTTAAAGACCCCTAGATTGTAGCTATAAATACCTACCTATAAATTAACCACAGCAATACCAAAAATATAATATCTTAATCCTAAACGACGACACTCCAAGAATAACACAAGAAAGCACCCTAGGTCTTAGAATAGCACCATAAAGGGCAGCACAATCTCCCTTAATACCACAACTAACAAAAGTTTGCATGTCATGTCGTACTCGTACTGTAATAAACACGAAAGCTTACTTAAATTAACTTTTAACTTTACCCACAAACCGACCCTATATGGCATGGCGCGTTAAGAAACATTGCAAGCCTAATGCATTCTTAGAAACGACAAAACATTCATGTTTTGTAGTTTCTCTGTACTCAAAATCGTCGTGTGGTTTTACCAGCATAGTGTAAATGCATACTAATATTACAAATACGAAAGTAATTCTGACTATTTGTTTGTTAACTTTCCAGACCTTGATGGCTGAACGGGTTGGTAATAACACGGTAGGACCATGACCAGGATTATTATCTCGGTTGTATGTTCCCCTGGGATAATACCAAAAAACAGTTATCACTCGGGCGAAGTTGCGGATAGAAGCTTGTCGATACTAATTATAAATGCGAAAATAACTTTTCACGCCTTGACGACTGAACAAATTCGTATTAAACTCGGTACACCGATGGAGGACAAACTAGATTAGGACATAAAATTACAGATTTTTGAGACCGGCAGTGTGTTCCCTTCTTCTTCTTTTTAGCGTGTCGATGGCAAATTTTAAAACAAAGATTGTGTTTAGCCCAGAATTCAGCCACGGCAACACCATTCGGTGACGCAGTCAAAAGGTCCTCGCAAGTACAGGACATGTTGCGAACTCCGAGAGATGGACCATAGTCTGTGGAGAGATGCTGTACAAGCACTGAAGACTTGTGCCATCAGAACCCCCACCTGTGGAGGTTGTCCTTGCTGCGGCCAACCCGAGTGCGTCGTCTATTTAGAGTTTTCCAGGTCGACTACGGCCGAGTGTGCTCAGGGGTAGGCTCTCCGATGGCCCGATGAAATTGTAAAGAGACATGAGTGTCTGTCGCTAAAGGTCGCATCTCGCCGAAGAGGACTTGCCATCATATAGGCCTACGCAGCTTCCAGTTTTTAGGCGCTGGGGCACTGAGCTGTAATTGTATTGTATTATATTGAGTTCCCTTTGGATAATTAAACACTATTAACGCGAGCAAAGACGCAGGCAGAAGCTAGTGAGCCAAAACATCTTCAGACGAAACCCTAGCTAGATAATAGGCTTTCGACGCCATTATGGAACTAACTAATTGCAGTTACTCGGTTTTAGCAAGTTCAGTAGTTCGCGATGTTTAACGAAAGTACAAGTGTACGAATTTTCCAACTAATATGCGTCGCATAAAAGTTTATTAAACGTTAAAGTGTTAAGTTTAGAAGTTACTTGTAAGGCATTAAGTTAAATGTGTGGAGAACATGCTAAAGTATTTTTGGTTTTGTAATTAAACTACAAATTGTGTTAGGATTTATTCGCAAATTTGGTAGGCGGGCCTTTAAAAAATCCATATATTTCGTGATGATTCGAACGTGATGTAAATCCACATAGGCCCATGTATTCACAATTTAAAAGGCATTTTAATTATTCGTATTCCTCTCTTTAGGAGAAAATTGTTACATCGGTTTATTTGATGTTTATTTTCGCATCCGACGTTCAAAATAAATAAAGCATTCCCCCAGCTGACGTAAACGTCTTAAATCTACCAATTGTAATTACTGGGCCGCAATCCCATTTTATCTAGGTCATCGAATCTTCTTCGTCGTCTTTCGAATATATCCGACCCTCTTCATTCGCATCAAACATTTCAGGATAATTTTTGCAAGGAAACACACTTTCCCACTTATGTGAATTTTCGGTTGAGAAAGTTTCGCCATCTTACTCTAAGTGATTGTACAGAACTGAACTACACTTCGATATTGGATGAAGAAATAAAATTGTATTGGACACTTGAGGTTGGTAGAGTAAGTTTAAAGTTTAGAAGTAGTTTAATATGAGCGAAGTTTTATATGGGTTTGATTTTTTGCTTGCCAGTGTCATTTACAAGAGGAGCTTGTGGCTAAGTATAAGTGTCGCACGGGTCGATAATTTAGGTTAAGCAACGTTCATCTCGCCTTTTTGTCAATGTTCTACATCTGACGGCGAATATGTACAATCTGCACATCATACCTTATGGGAGTGTATTCTTTCGCAGAATGAACGCAATATTATGTTGGATAATATACAGGCTGCATCCAGAGTTATTTACTATAGTGACCTTGAAGAAACTAGAACAAATTTCCGTGCGTTCAAGCGTTTTTTTATTGGAATCAAATAATAGAACAGCTCAAAATGTTAGGACCCATTAATATTACTGATATTTTCTATCCGTGGTGCTAGGAAACTGGGCTTATCCCAGTTGTAAACGACCCTTTGTGCCTATTGGCCTTGTTTGTTCTGTTTCCTGCTTGATATAGAGGGAAGTGGTTTTTTTCCTATTACGCCGTTATTCTTTTCTGATTAATTTCGTTTGATGGTTGATTCTGGCTTTCAGGAGTTGCAGTGGTTTGGGAATAGTGCCGTGGGATGTTGGTTTAATTGGAAGCAGACCCCAACATAGTTAGGAAAAGGCTAGGCAGTTTGAGTGTCATTTACAAGTCGGGTTTGCAACAGTGTCCGATATGTTATGCGTGCACCGAGGCGCGGCGCGTCATTAAATATACACGCCACTTGCACCTAGGCACTAGATGATAAATATTGCTCATATGTTGCCACTTCACCGGCTGCTACTAAGTATCATGCAAACATTTTCAATATTTGCTGCTGGAAAATATTCAGCTCTATTTTTGCCCCATTTTTAGTTAAAACTGGCTGTTGCTCGCGACTTCGTCCGCCTCAAACTCGTATTTTTTTTATTATAAAACGTCGTTTTCTAAAAATGAAACCTAGCTAGATCAATTTATCGCCCCCGAAACCCCGTGCATACAAAATTTTATGAAAATCGTTGAAGCCGTTTCCGAGATTCAGATTATATATATGAATTGCTCGTTTAAAGGTATTAGATAACACAACATCACGATTGTATTACCCTAAGGTTAAGCAGAGGTGCACCTTTATAGCACACACACACATTTCACCGGTCATATTCATCATTATCATTAGCCTTATAATGTTCCCACTGCTGTTCTGTGAGAGAGGGAATGGGTCTTAATCCACCACGTGATCTCAGTGTAGGTTGCTTGATGTCACAAGTCTTCGATTTTTTGGTTCTAGGACATGCCGGTTTCCTCACAATGTTTTCCTTCACCGTTTTTCCTATTTTCAGTCATATCTATGTCCCAGTCCATAGAATGCGAGAGTCTATTGCCATCGACCAGACACAAATCCAGACTCTGGACTGCTACTAAACTCCTGTAGAAAAACCTGATAATATTTTGCTTGACCCGGTAATCGAAACCACAACTTCATGCTTAGCTGTAGCGTTTGTGATTTCTAGACCAACGAGGCAGTATATTATTTTTGCGCATTTTTTTTTTATTTCTCGAGTTATGCGGGATTTTGCCGCAAACCAACGCGACGTACCTTTTATTAATTTGACATAACAAACCACTATGAAAACGGAATTCGGACGGTCTGTCCCAAAAATATCTGCGGTACTTTTTGACATTTGCATGACAGCGGTTTTCACTTAACCGGTCACTTTCGTCCTAAACCCTGACTAGGTAAACCGCATTTATCAAATATGATTGACCTTTGACATGAAGCCTGCAAATGGATGGGACGGTGGTTGTCAAAGGTTTATAGGAAGGGACTCAAAAAATCACACATCAATGCCTTAAAAGGGTTCCCCCATCAAAAAGCTTTTAGGCACCTAGATATTTTATGTATTATGTAACTATAACCGGCCAAATCCTGTGGTCATACCTACTTTGGCAATCGTAGGGTTCATTAATATGTCCGGCTTACGTCTAGTTGTTAAATTTTAATAGATAACATGAGAAAGGTGCCAACAAGGTGAATAGCGAGTTAATCTACTTGTAAAGCTCAGTCTTTTCAACTAATAGTACTCAAAGAAAAAAAGTATTTAGCCTGAGGTTCTTTGAAACAAAAATAAGATACTTAGTGATACGTATCGTTGACCAACCATTAATTCTTCAAAAAAAATATGCGATAAGAGTTTTAACTTTTAAAACAATTTACAACTCCGAACCATTAAGCCGACGTCACATTTTTTATTTTTTCAAACTCAAACAGCAGATATAAAAACTCATTATGATTCCTGAATTAAGAAAAGTCGAGATATAATCATGAAAATTCAATTTTTCGAAATCAAAGTTTCATTGCGTACGAATTTCAAATATTGCTGTCTTACGTTTAAGATTAATTCATAAAGTCGGCCTTACACAAACGGGCACAATTGCTAAACTTTTTGACAAGTAAAGCGCTTGAAATTAACGTTGTGCTAAGTTTCGGCAAAGTTCGTGCGAATTGTTTGTGAATTTGAGATCCGTACGAGATATTGCCTTGGCGACAAAAAAAAACGAACACATTTGAATTTAGAATTGGGTTTTGCCATTACACCCGTGATTGTCGTCTCGTTGCGTTCGGTTACCGCTTTTTTGTTCTTGTATTCCAATGAGAAATGACCTTGTCAGCGGGTACGAAGCCGGTCATCCGTAACAATTTATAAAACCGTGTTTTATATAACCACGACTGCCCAATCTCTCGGAATAAATTTTGAATCAGTATCATAAAATTTGTAAAGTTAAAGGGAGTCGTGTTGTTCTAATGGCGATCGATTTTATTTCTCTGTTTTATGGCATCTAAGTTTTATTGCCAGTACAGTTAAGATAGTTTTATTTGTTTTTGTAAGCTGAATAATAAATAGAATCAAGGTGAACCGAACAAAACTCTGACATTAGGAATACCATTACACTTATAAGATTCGCATACTTAGTAAATGCTTGAGATGCAATTCACATCGCGTAGATACTCGTATAAAAGTAGATATTCAAATTAAATATATTTAAAATGTAGATACCTACCTAAGACATTATTCTTGCAAGAAACTAAATAGACTAACTGCGAACATTGTAAACTTGTGAATCATAATAATTAAACTGTCAACAAAAGCTTCAGATAGGATAAGAAATTTATTCTGGAAGCGATAACATCAATTAATTTTGTCTAACGACAACTACAACTCTTGAATGCCAAGAACCTGATTACCACAAATGCAACTGGTAAGAGAAATACCATAAATGGCAAAATATTTTTATGGCATAGTGTAATATGCCATAAAGATATAACTCGAAAAACGCCGGAACCAGGTAAAGTCACCTATGCAAGTTTAACACACGTATCTTCAACAGCAGATTGGGAACTCAATCAGTATTATAGGCCTCGGATCCATTGTCATCGCGACAGACCAAGGTGATGCCATCGGGACAAACTTGACGCCTACAGGCAGGATTGGCCCACACCAGCTCAAAATAGAAGATTGAAAAGAACAAATATAGACATGCGCCATTCAATAGGGCAGAAGATAATTCACAGTCTAACTTTCAATCACACTCAGTAAATAAAGTGGAAGTAGATACTCTTAAAGAGAACGGAAAAGGATCAATTAACAACAGTTTCTAAAGTAATTTAACGAAGGGTTCACTCATTTATCAACTTGCCACCAGTAACTTTTGACCCCAACTTTTGGTTTCTACATTATCACGATAATTAGCAATCGTAACAACTAATAATGAATATACATTCACATGAATGTTTGCCAAAGGAGAGAAACGTCGTTGTGGAAGACTTAGCCGAAAATATAAAGATCAGTTGGACTGGTTCGTAAAAGATTGGTCTATTGACCAGCAAACAGCCATGTGAAATGTAAAAAGGAATTTGTTCAGCCATTGGCCAGCAAAGGTTCTTTACAGTGGCAAAGGCTCATAAAATAGTATATAATAACAACTACACGATATTATATGTCTTTACAAAGATAATAATAAAAAGAAATGTGTATCCTTCAAGATCTTAAAGGCGCATAAAATTATACGCCCGACAGACAGTCAACTTTAAATGTTTTGTTTGTACAAAAACAAAATGTCAGCCGTCTCGAAATAAATTACAGACTAAAGATAATAAGGAAAACATCGTATAGAAACGGATATTGCTCGATTAAATTATTAAGAAAATAAAAGGGACGCTTTAACGTGTTTCTCTGCGTTGACATCTGACATTTAGAAATATCTCTGTCTTTGTTAACAGGGAGAGTTATTATAAACAGTGTCTTGGAAATTGGGACGTCAACAATGTCTCAAGTTAATATCTTGGCAGCATCAACACCTCATTAAATTGTTATAAAACGATATAATTGGAATCACAAAGAAAGATCTGAAAAATCTAAATCCGGCTTTCATTCATGTTATATTGTCATTTTTATCACCGAACTTTTTCGATTGGACGCTTTCGTGTATAATTTCGGATTCACATTAAAAGGAGGCATTTCATGAATTAGTACTTCAATGACCATTTTGATTTAAAATCAAACCTAAAATTTTATCGTTGTCGATAAGGAGCCTCATCCAGATTCCTATATGTCCTTATCTGCGGTCCCCTTTTAAATGACCCACTGGGAATGACCTATAAACGCCGTAAGCTAATGACCAGAGGAGGCGTCCATAAAATATGATCCACATACGAGAAAATGTTCACGTTAAAGCGACCGACTACATAACGCAAGCTGTTATCGGAACCGTGTCCGCATGTAGGATAATGAATGGGCAGTTTTATACGGCACATGCACAATAGCATTTAAATTTAATTCTCTCAATAGAATTAATTCAGAACGTTGCTGCCAAGAAAACTGTACGGGTAACAGAATCAATTGTTATATCTCTCACAGTCGAGTTAGTAGATTGCACTGCAGAGGTTCTTGTTACGTTTAAAGGAAAAATAACGTTCAAATACTGGCTTAAAATATACGAATAATAAACGAGTTAATAAATTAAGGCGTCGACGACGCAGCGCGTCCGCTTGCATACGTTTTTAAAATATAAAGAACCTAATCCCTGTCGCCACATAAGATATGATAAACATATAGCGACGATGCAATTTCTCGCACGCTACCCGTTTAATATTTTTTGTAGAATGACCTTAGAACCCTGGCCTTTTTCCAGCACAAGCGACCAACTGGCACAGAAACTCCTGCATTATAAACGTTTAGTAACGTATGAGATGGAAACGACGTATTTTTACACAAGAAAAAAAAAAAGTAACAAGGTTGTTAAAAGTACGGACAAAAATGTAGCCGCGATATAGGAATGGGTTAGGTGGAAATATATAAAGAGTTCTTTATTCGATACCGCCAGGTCTCCATCAGTATTATCTGCTTATCGAACTACGGAATAATTATTTTTGCAAGGTGGAATACTTAAGTAATGATCAGCAAAAATAAAAAGTGCTTTGTATCTTCTTATAACCAAAATAATCAATCGATCAACCGATTAATTGACGACCCATCATACTTTGTACAAAATTGGGTCAAACCAATCAACAACTTCGCCCAAAAAGGACGCCATTTCTTCAAGATCGTCAGGTCATTGACCGGAATAAAATGATAAAGAAAAAGTAAAGAAACTAAGTGCATATATACACCAATCAGTAGGCTATTGAGGACAACGAATACTATTTACTGAGAATAAAAAATACGACAATTAAGCTATCGAAGTAGCTAAACATGAAGACCTTGTGAATGTTTCTTTAACACTTGAATTAACAAGATAAAAATCAACATCAGACGAACTAATCGATAGTGTGTTTCATTTTTATTGTTTCGCCAACGAGATACGTACAAAATTTAAATATGTTCATATAATATATTCAGGTGACACCAAAAAATCTAGAAGCGTGTAATCGCATATATGAAAAGAAACATGAATATGAAACACAAAAAGATAAAGTATCGTAACGCCATGACGTTCTATAGGGGCCTATGGTAAATAATCACGACACGGAAAGTAAAGGAAAACCCGAGTTCTATTTAGATATACAGAAAGTGCAGATGCCCGCAGTGATAGATAGCGTTGTCATATTGAATAATTAGCCAGCACCACGTCGAGTAATTAAGACTGATCTAGCGATCGAACTGAACTCTGATTAACCTTCCGACTTGTGGGAAAATACAGAAGGATATGAATGTGAACGTGGATTCAGAGCATGGAGTCATTGTTTACCGTTCCAGTGTGATGTTTTGTGTGTCATAGTTGTCATGATTACGATCCCCGGTCAGTTTAATTACAATTAGCAACAATGCTGTTGGTGAAGCTGTTGTTGCATTGATATTGTGAAATTGCAATCTGATATTCTATTGTTCGATATCATAAATGGCGAATTATATAATCAGGGGACTGCCCATTTAAGATTCTCCATGTGCCCATCCAAAAGCCAATATTAAAGATCCTATAATAAATATAAAGGAGCTGACACAAACAATTTTCTCGAAGTTCCAATTCAGTGAGGAAGTAATTTAGCTCGAAATTGTTAAAAGTAATTTAGGCATATTATAACTTTGTCACGTAAGCGAGAAACTGGCTTGCCTCTTAAGTTTGGCAGAAATGGCGTCGCAATCCTCTGGCGTTAAGCCAAGCACATATCGATCGCCTGTACTATAATTCCGACGCACTGATTTTGACTGAATGCAATCGAAACGACGGACGTGTTTTATTTTGCTTAGAAATATAGTCGTAAGCAAACATGAAACAAACAAACATACAATAGCTTTGTGATTGTGAGTGTAGTTCCTATTTTAGTAATCGTTTTAGGTGTTAATGTGGAAATGGGGGAAAATTGGCGGTCGTAGCAATTAACTAATTGGGAATTCGGGGTCATAGGCTCGCCCAGGTTTGACATCAAGGGAAATGAAAAATAAAGCCATTCATTACTGAACTGGATGTGTTAGTAAGTAGACTTAGGTTTGACGACCTTTTTTATCGAGTATTGATGTTTTTTTACATCTAGTCAAAATGTTTGAAGTTACAGACCTATTACTATCTTATATCGTCGAGCTCCATAGCATCAAATTTATCTTGAGAATCAAGGCTCATATCATGTCTATCTCAATATTCTTAGTCAACATTTCTCACAAATGAAAATTCAAAAGTTTTTGCACAGTTATTAATATTTTCAACGATTTGAAGATTCACGTCTAGTACAAATAGTTGGGATCATGTTTATTCTGTTAAGGATGACAAGTTTTCTAACAAAACAATACAAGTTAATGTTCAATAATAAATATAACAGTCTGGAATTTCGAGAGTCCTTATTTACATTTTAAGTTTACAATACCTGTATCTACGTTTATAATATTACGTAATATTCCTATTAACATATTTAAGAGCATCGTCAAAAAGTAGGCCAATCGAGGGTGTTATAAAACGCAACTAAGGGATAATATGAAGAGGGTGATCAGAAGTGTTCTCAACGCAGATAATGTGGGTTCTAACTGTGATTATATTGCCTTTCTCTGCAGTTACAAAATGTATACTATGAGGCAAGTGTGTCTCTTCGGAATCAACCTCAGTTGTAGAATAGCGTATTAGCGATAAATATATTGTATAATGAATATTTACTTTTACATTAAGTATATAATAAGAAACTTCCTGCTTGTTAGCGGCTGTCTCCTAATTATTTTCTTTTCTGAATTCGAATGAGAATTCAAATCCAGCCAGCACTATTTTTCTGGCAGCCTGAATTCTATAAGGTTCTCCTCATCAGGCAACCTTCACAGTATGTATATTTATGCTATAATAATATGTGGAACACGGCTGTGTTTTGAATATTCATTTTCTTGTTGTGTCGATGGCATTCCAAATGATGTCATCCCAGAACTTAGCTAATTTTATTCCATTTTCAGGGGCATTCATGAATACCTTCAAAATCATTATTGCTTCACCTTTCTTTAATATGTAGGGGATAAAATGAATTATTTTATAATGCAGGTATTTAATACATCACGTAGATCATTCATTAAACATTTGACAGTCACTAGTAAAGCTGAAATCGTAGTGCGTAGAAATAGACTATGGCATATATCCCCTAAAACCGCCCATTCAAGCTCTTTGGAGGCCCACGTTTAGCACCTAAGATTTATGAGCTGATAGGATGAATTTCAAACGCAAAATAGCCTCTAACAATGTCTGGAATGTTGCTACTATCGCCAATTTCATTCCAGTAGACGAAACAGCAAACACTGTTGACGTTAAATCTACGTACCCAAGTCCTAATTTTGCGTGCGTTACTACAAAAAGTATAACATAAACTACTTCAATCTTTATTGGAATTAAATGGACCGTGATGGCAACAAATGAAACTAGTCTAGATCTATTTTGTTTTGTTCACGGTAAATAAATTCGAAACCTCATAGGCTCAGACTTCGTTTATTATTTAAAGAAAGTCTCTCATTTTTGGAAAGATCAATATTTATGCTTGTGATATACTGAGTTGAATACCCCAGAGATCCCAGCAAAAGTCTGTATGTGTCATTTATGTATGGATGTTTTATTATTATGCTTCAATTATTTAGATGAAACTTGGCACACAGGTAGGTATACCATGACTAGAATTAGGACACTGGATATTTTTTTTATGCCCGAAGTTCGCAAATGCTAGTTTACAATTTTAGTAAGCTCGCACTAGGTCTTCTAATTCCTGTGACCCTAGTTTTTTTATAAATACTCGATCGCGTTAAAGTAAACGTTCGCTTATACCTAGTTATGTCAAAAATCATAAGGAAAAATGGCATACGAAAAGTGTTTTACGTTAAATTTTGGTTATATTGTAGCTACCCAGGGTAGTTAGAGAATAGGTTATTTCTAGGCAACCGTGTTTCACCGTCGATCACATCATCGCTTACCATCAGGCGAGATAGTGGTCAAGCGCGAGCCTAAAGAAAATAAAAAATAAAAGAAAGTTGGCAAAATACCTATTTAGTCCTTCAGTTACATAACCTAAAAATATTGAACACGTATTATTTATTATCACAAAAATAAAAAAATACGATGATACAGTGCGTTGAATTATCGTATGTCGTCATATTGTGCTTTATACTGACAAAGTTACGTCACAAGCCCCTACTCTTGAACTAAAAATAAATTGACAAATACAACAAATAAAAATACAGGTCCAATATTATTTGATAATCTCACTAACGGACTAAATAGAATTATATTTTTCTACCCAGGCAACAACACGCTAATCCGAGTATCCAAATGATTAGTCAGACACAACATCGATACACGGAGAGCTCACAATCGGCGCCATCATTGACAATCGATTAATTATGTCGCCTTTGTCTGTTTCACTCGATTGCGTCGCTATTACGATATTGGCGAGATGAAACAACGTCACGCTTCAGTTCCTGAAGAGATATAGGCTGAGATGTATCTGCTTTAGTTAACACATAGTTGTTGTTTAAGGCTCCCATAGATAACCGCGATGCTTCATTACAACGACGAACACATTTAGAATAATTTCTATACCTCGCTGTCGCGTCATTGACACATTGTTGCGTCGCACTTGTGTGCAGGAACATTGATAGTTGATACGTTTTGATCCCAAGTTCCAGTCCCGGTTTCCGTTCCAAGTCGGCAAAGGGCTAAAATATATACCTGACTAAGCTCAGTTTCAGTAGGTACTACCAAGATAAGAATTGAGAATTTGGAGTTAAGAACGGCTCAAACCCTACTTAAACTAACTTTTGTTGCTTTTGTCACCGTTTGACAGGATTTAGGCTAAAAAATAATTTTCAAATACACAACTCCAGTTCTGTAATTCAGAAGCCGGGGTTAGTTATTTTGATTCCGACTTACGTAACTATAATAAGAATAACTATCGATAACCAGGATCTTCATTTACGATTAAATCTTATGACCTGTTGATCATACATTTTGGTTTTTCCCACAGATATTGCTGTTTCAAACTGAGGCGTGGCGAAGCCCTATTTCTGTAGCGTGTTGTTTGTGATCAATTTAACAACTTGCATTACCTTTGACCCTGATAATGGGCGTTTGAACTTTAAAATGTTAAGTATTTTTTTTTACTTTTTATTCTAGTCAGAAGAGAAGTCTATATAAAGTAGACATCATCACCTTCCTGCCCATATCCCATGCTACTAGGGGTCGGCGCAACACGTTTTCTTCTTCCATACCGTCCTGTTCCCCGTCACGCCATCACTGACTCCCTTTTCATTCATATCACTCCTCACATAGTCCATCCATCTTTTCTTTGGCCGTTCCCTCCTTCTCCATCCATTCACATTTATATTCATAACTCCTTTAGTAACATGCGTTTCATCCCTTCTCATCACATGACCATATCATGACAAACGGTTTCTTTTCATCTTTTCTGTCACTAGCGCCACTTTCAAACTTCCTCTAATATACTACTTTCTCACTTTATCCATTATCTTCACTCCGCAAATCCATCTAAACATTCTCATATCTGCTACATGCAATCTTTTTTCATCCATCTTTTTCACAGTTCAGTTTTTTTTTTGCGATGAATTTGCCATATCTTGAACTAACAAAATTAGCAAGAAAGGAGACACCGAAAGAAATATTGAGGATATTAAGAGAAAACCTTTAAGAAGATCATCATAAGCCTAGCATTTTCCCAACAAAACTAGAATCGGCTTACAGTTTAACTAGTTGCAGCTGAGTATCTGAATTTTACCTGGAACTACTGTCTATTTGACTGCCTCAACCTCGAAAAGCTTAAGGATGGTACAAATACAAACATTCTTATAGGTGTGAAACAAACCACAGCTATAGGACAACTTAGTAGAAACCACAGCAGTGGGAATAGAACCAACCAAAGAAGTTTAGACAGCAATTTTTCTTTGTAAGTCCCCGTTAGTAAATGAGACTTTAAACTTGACTGAACTTGTTGTGACTTGTTCCCGAGTCTCCCATTCAATTGCGACTCGGTAGCATTGTATAACATTTCTATCTTATCAAATGTTTTACTCACAAGCGTGAGTTCAGAGTTACATCTCTTATCACGAGTTTTCGAACGAATATCGCTCATCTCTGTCTAATAACATAAATTGAGAATGTCAATAAAGTTTTACACGCGCTTTTAGTCTGGTTTAAGCCCAGATGGGCCACTTAAGCAGTAAGTGTGTCATTGGCAGGCGCAGCTACAGACTGTAAAATTGACAGTTTGGTTATAAGTCTTCTTAGTATGATGTTAAGAAACGGTTTTAATACTGATTTCGAGGATAATGGAGTTTAAATTACTGTCTTTATATTTTATCTTTTACACAGTAGCGGCAATTCCTTCATGTGAATTGTATGTTATAAACCATACACTTAAAAAGTTTACGATAACGCAATGGATGGAATCCTCCCCGCAGCTCCAGTAGGGATTGGTGGATGTAACCTGTCTTTGATTTTTTTGTTATAGTATAATGCCGATAACCTCACAATATTTTTCTACACCGTTTCGGGAACAATGTAGTGCCATCTGAATTCCACGTGAAAACCACGACCCACGCCCACTCGGGCGGGTCGTGACCACTGAACCACCACTGCTCTCAATCATCATTAAGTCTGTTAAAACCAGTACGCATTTCATTTCATTTATTTATTCACAAATAATTAACATTGTGTCGAATATTGGGTACCATAATTACAACAATTTATGGAACATAAACGCAGTGAAATTATCACTTGAAGATTAATTAAATTATTGTAGCAAATTGTATATTGATTCGCACGCACATCGAAATTCAACAAAGGGATCCAAGCAAAAAGTAAGGGATATTGGCCATTGGTAATATTTCCGAGTAATTAATAGCAGATAGCGTTATCAGGGGGTCACCGCCGCAGCTACGTTACAGACGTAACACTAAATGAGACACAACACAATATTGACTTGCCCTATACACCTTTGAACATACAAATATGTACTTACAACTGCGCTATTTACACCGTTTTTTTATTAGTAACCAACGGGTTCAAATTTCGTTAAAATGCGTTTTTTGATTAATGTTTAGTCTAACAAATCACGCCAGAACGGTTGAACGGATCTGGATGGAATTTGGCACAGAGATAGATTATAGTCTGGAATAGTTCCCTTGGGATTATTAAACACTTTTCACGCGGGCGAAGCAACTGGCAGAAGCTAATGTCAAATAGCTAACTGTCCATCTTATTTTTTACTTAACCATTGGTTCAGTTAACTACAGATAAAAACCTGGCCTTTGGGCCCAGTTTTTTGATCCGCAGTTAATTCAAATAATGGTTAAATTCGCTAACCAATGTTTTAAAATTTCGGTAAAATGCGTTTACTCATCAATTGTTAGCATTACATGTGGTGAAATAAGTAATAATTATTTGGCCATTTGTTAGGCTAACAGTTCATGAAAAAAGACATTTCACCGAAATTTTAAACCATTCGCTAGCATATTTAGCCATTGGTTGAGTTAACTACGGATCAAAAAACTGGGCCTTAGTTTATCTTCTTAAGTACTTATTATTGTGAGTCACGAACTCACGACATTGGTCTTGTCAGTTTTCTAGATTAACTTGAACATGTGAAATAAGATAAGTGCACGCAGTCACGTAGGTACTTGTTGGTACTTTAGTATAATCATAATATGTATTTATACCTGGATATCTGAGACACTGGGTAAGTGGAATGCCTCTTTAAGTGAGACAAATTTGCAGGTCCCTCAATTTCCCAGTTATCCAGGTTTTATCATCACCATCCACAGCCCGACTTCGTCCACTGCTGAGCATAGGCCTCTCTCTTCTGGTACCAATCACAACGTTCCTGTGCCAACCTCATCCAGGTTCTACCCGCAATGGCAACAATGTCATCTGCTCATCTCACTGCTGGACAACCAATACTTCTTCTTCCAGTCCTTGGACGCCACTCGGTCAGCACCTTACTCCACCTATCATCACCGCGCCTTGCCAGGTGTCCTGCCCAGCTCCATTTCTGTTCCGAAATTAGTTTTCCGACGTCGGAAACCTTCGTACGTCTTCGGATGTCAACGTTTCTCCAGGTTTCACTGTATTAAGTATACATCTTATGTCTCCCGAAGCTGATTACAGTTTACGAGCACGTTAGTATAGATGCTGTCCAGACACACGTTTTCAAGTAAAAAAAACAAAGGCATCAAATTTCACCGTTCGTTCGTCCGTTTCTCAACGATTGAATTGCCTAAGCTGGCGATTGCTGTATATCGACCAACAGAGTCGATAGTGTCGCAAAATAAATAATTATCTAATCTGCCACCATAAAGGTCATTCGTGTCAATAGTGGCAAAATACTGGATTACGCAACATTTAAAAAGATAAGTACCTATAAAGCCATGACGGTTCAAGCAAAAATCGCCTAAATTCGTCGCGACAATCTAGTCAAAACGGGTATGCAACACTAAATAAGATTCTAACAAATACCCATAAAGTTGCCATGACGGTTCACGTAAAACTCGCCTAAATTCGTCGCGACATTCTAGTCAAAACGGATATGCAACACTAAATAAGATTCTAACAAATACCCATAAAGTTGCCATGACGGTTCACGTAAAACTCGCCTAAATTCGTCGCGACACTCTAGTCAAAACGGATATGCAACACTAAATAAGATTCTAACAAATACCCATAAAGTTGCCATGACGGTTCACGTAAAACTCGCCTAAATTCGTCGCGACACTCTAGTCAAAACGGATATGCAACACTAAATAAAAATAAGATTATAACATGTACTCGTAAAGTCGCCATGACAGTTCAGGCAAGAGTTGGGGCGCGCAACACTAAAGCAGATAACAATAAGAACAAACAAAACAAATTAGAGCCACTTGAGTAACACCTAAACATCTAAAACACGAGAGTACAGTATCTACGTGAAAACGGGTCGGGTCGCCAGCCGTTATCATGAACACGGCAAACCCCTGGTCCCTTCTCTGACCCCTCACAACTGGCGCGGAATAAACAAGGTATATACATTCTGTTGCTTCTTATTTATTAATCACTGGATAAAGGTAACAGTAGACTCTTCTGTAGGTATATTTTATAGATGAGCTGTTGGTACCTTCTGTCTGTGAATCGATAAATATGCTCTTACCATAAAATTGGTGATGAAATATTATGTACGCAACTTTAACTCATAATTCTGTTAATTCATGAATGCTGTCATAATTGTAGTAGATGTCGCTAGCTCTGTGCCTTTTTGCCTGACTACGGCGAAACCAAAAAGAAGGGTTATAATTTTAGCAATATATGTTTGTATTTACGTATGTTCCTCCATAGCGCCTAAATTGTTCATCCGATTTTGACGAATAAGGTATCAATCGATTCGTTATTATGGCCCGGATAACATAGGATAGGATGCTTTACCTTTTAATTATACTGAAGTATGTCGACACTTATGTATCTGCCGGCGCTCGCGTTAAGTGCACTGTGTTCTGAGTAAATTAATAAATAACATTATTTTTAAGTGATTATCTTGGGTGTGCTATTGATATAAAGAATTTGATCTTTTCTATGTAGGTACACTTCGGATATACTTGTAACAAAATGGTCTTGAAAAACTTGAAAACTGCTTTAGCAGCGATGAGCAATTTTTGGTTGGAGCAAAACTTATGAGTGCACGTTACCGACATTATCCGACATGCTAAAGCGACATTGAACGCTTAAAACTTTGATACAGGATTAATTCAACGTTAAAAATTTTCAATTAAAGAAGTACCCATTTTTGTGGAAGGCATTTGTATGTATTAATGATTTATTTTTAAGATGTATTTTTAACCGACTTCCCAAAAAGGAGGAGGTTATTTTTTTATGTGTGTTACCTCAGAACTTGTTACTGGATGAACCGATTCTGATGTTTTTTTTTTATTTGAAAGCTGGTGCTAGTCATGTGGTCCCGTTTAATTTTCATCAAGATCTGATGAAGAACTTCGGAGATATACATCAGAACTCTTCAATAAATGACGGCAAATCACTCGGGATAGCGGCAATCGCATTTCTGTTTATTGTTGACACCATTTCAAAACATAACATCACACTAGTAAGCTCTAAAGGGGTACGCAGGTGTAAACAGTTCACCTTGGTATAATCTTATTCCACCGGTTTTGTTTAAAGTTTCATGTTATTGGGTTAATCTATTCTGGCTTCACTTGGGGGATTATTGGTACCTTGCCTATATAACTGGTCCTCTATGTACCACAACTAAAAAGTGATAAATAAAAAAACTTTTTACAAAAAAAAACAACCGACTTCCAAATAAAAACAGAAAACAGTCGGTGTTCTTGTTTTCGTTTCTTCGTTTTTTGACACCGACTTCCGAAATTGATGTTATTTTTCACTTTGTAGTGTTTTTTAGTGATGTAATTAATTATTTTTCTATCGTAGTATTTTTCTGTTTCATAGTGGATTAGATGACCATCGTATGTGGGTGAATTGTGTGAAGAATGATATATGAAGAAAAGGGAGTGGATGATAACGTGACGATTAACAGGGGAGAATGGAAGAATAAAACGTGTTGCGCTGACCTTGAATGGGACGAGGGCAGGAAGATGTTAATGATTATGACCCTCGTACGCTATATCTGTAGGTATAAGGAACAGTAATCTTAATTTCCTATCATAAAAACATTAAATTTACGCCTTTGAACGTCCCGATAATTACTTCAAAACTGTGGATATGAGATAACAAAAGTAATAAACTTAATAATTGATGTATGAACAATTATAATATTGTTATACCTAAGTATAATCCCGATAAGAATATTTAAATGCGTAATTTGTTCACAGTAGCGTAGATACATGAACGTTTAACGATAACACCTAACAATATTAGCACTTATTGGTGCAAAGTTGCCAGCAATATAAGACGAATTTTCCCACAAAACATTTAAAAAAAAGTAGCTTAACTGAAAACAAATTGTTTGCAGAACAATAATTATAATTATTATTGATCCATTCAACCACGCAAAGGAATAATTCTGATCATTAAAAATACTTTAGTTATATTTAGAAAAAGAAAAAAAAATGACAGATTTTTTTTAAAGACGGAGTCTTTAATTTATGCGAAAATTACTGAATGGTTTTTTATATATTGAATATTGCCAAAATAACTACCTAAACAAATTTGACAAGACTTAAAGGGTGCGAATTCATGTTTTATCGCAAGGGATTAAAGTGCATATTGAAGCAATCAAGTGTAGGACAAAGTATGCTGGATTAAATGACCCGAAAGCTTTTAAATTACGCCCGTTGAATATTTTATTTGGCACAGACTAATGCTTCAATATTCCTGAAGCGAGTAAAATATACGATGTTTTTTTTTTCAGGACCATAATTCGAGTGTTTAAATATATACCAACATTTTTATGAATTTCCAAATGAAAGGAAATTGTCTTAGAATAAATTATTAAAGAACTAGCTCCTGCCAGCGGCTTCGCCCGCGTGGAAATCGAAAATTATCCCGAGGGAACATATGCCCGAGATAAAAATCCTATGCGCTATTCCAGACTATAGTCTATCTCTGTGCCAAATTTCATCCAGATCCATCCAGCTGTTTGAGCGTGAAGGAGCAACAAACATACAAACACACACACACTCACAAACTTTCATGTAATATTAGTGTGAAGTATGAAGTAGCAGTTTTAAGAAGTGTTTGGTTACAAATCAATGCAAAAGAAGAACTTATGTTAGGATCATAGCAGGGTGAGGTTCTGAATGTCTGCCTACCCTTATGGGAAAGATACTTTAATTTATGTATATGCCTATGCAGAAACCAACTCTACTAGACGAGATTTGACTAGGATTCCGTGCCTTCCAAAATAATTTTACTTCTAAAATAAGTTTCCAAATAATAAGTATAGCGTTTTTTACTCAGTTAAATTGAAACATGTTTCAGTTTTAGCTCCACGCCAGTATAAAAGAGAATTATGTTAGTCGTTTATAACAAGAATACGAGTAACAAACATTAACATTATAAGCGGGCTATTTACCATGTTTACTGTTTGTAGCGAGTTTCCGATATTTCGGCACTGTTGCAAGCATGATCACGGATAAACAAAAACTTATATTAAGAATAACAAAATAAGTGAGGTTACGGTATGTTAAGGCGTATATATTCCCCAATGTTAACGCGGTACTGGCCGTGTGCCCGACTGCTCGCTCGGTGCCAGAATATCAATATAGGACCTCCTTTTGGATAGTTTTGTTTGATTTACATATCATATATAAGTACATTTTTTATGTTGACCTATGGTACTGAGACGTGGTCGCTCACAATGGAGGGGGCTATGCTTGGAGAGAAAATATCCGCAGGAGAACCAGGGTTACCGATATAGCCCGAACAATTGCCCAACTAAAGTGGCAGTGGGCAGAGCACATTGCTCGCAGAAAAGATTGATAGAGCCAAAAAGGAGGGGGGGGGGCGCCCTTGAACCAGTAAACGCAGACGTTGAAAGTCCTCCCTCTAGGTGAACCGATGACCAGGTTAAGGCTTCGGAAAATCCCGTGGATGCGAGACGCACAGGACCTATCAATGTGGCGACGCTTGGGGGAGGCCTATGTCCAACAGTGAACGTCTCGGCTCGGCTGAGATGATAATGATGATGATAGTAATTTTAACCTTTTCAACAATCGCTGAGAGTATATCACTAGTCTAGAGAGCCTCTGTTAGCTAGTATAAGAAACTGTTTACTTTACCACAAACGCTACTTCGCAGAACTTTGAAAAACAGCTTTCTCAGCGTATTTACCTGCAAGGAAAAAAAAAGATTAAAGAAAATTCTTTTAATAAATATTAGAACAAAGATATAATACGAGTAAGTTGGAATATAATTATTTATTAGAGGTCCTTACGGAACGTGTAAAGGTGAAAACTCGAAACGTTATTTGTTCTATTTTATGCACTTAGTCCTTCAGATGGACCATTGTGCGTGGGCCATGGCGGCCGTTTTGTGATATTCTAACAAGCCTACCTCCCTCCAAACTTCTGGAGGGAGGTGGGCTTGTTAGAATACTTACTTACTTACTTGTTAATATCAAACGTCAAAATTCGAAACATTTATGTAGGGTTCTCAGGAAAATAATGTGCATAATCCAACCACACTAACGAGTTAGTTGCTAACACGAGGTGAAATTGACAGTTTTTCTTACAATTATGGTCAATTTAATCTCGCAACTAATTCCGAGTTAAGTTTTCGTGCAAGTGGCCCTATAAGAATAAATACCACATATATCTTAAAATGAATTTATTTATACATTTATGCAATTTAAGATCCTTTGGAGCTTATTAAATTACACAACATAATATTTTCACAACACGCTTCTTCAAGCATTTCAAAAAGTATTCATTCAACTAATTCCGAGTTAAGTTTTCGTGCAAGTGGCCCTATAAGAATAAATACCACATATATCTTAAAATGAATTTATTTATACATTTATGCAATTTAAGATCCTTTGGAGCTTATTAAATTACACAACATAATATTTTCACAACACGCTTCTTCAAGCATTTCAAAAAGTATTCATTCAACTAATTCCGAGTTAAGTTTTCGTGCAAGTGGCCCTATAAGAATAAATACCACATACTGGATATCTTAAAATGAATTTATTTATACATTTATGCAATTCAAGATCCTTTGGAGCTTATTAAATTACACAACATAATATTTTCACAACACGCTTCTTCAATCATTTCAAAAAGTATTCATTAAAAAACGTTGCGAAACTCCGCACGAACAAAATCAACTCGCACTTGACCGCTTTTCCCCGTGTCTTCGCGTCGCGTCTGTTATTACTGAAGGCGTCCATTAAATAATGAAACGTTTCTTAAAAGCTATTTCGTAGATTATTGGAAACATGAAAAGTACGGTAAGCGAAAAAAATAAGGAAATAAAAATGTTAAGACGGCTTAGCAGAAAATTTCGTAGGCACATTAATGTTCGGGGAAAGACGAAATCAGTAAATTTGGTGAAGGGAAGTTTCGTTTCTATAATGTATAAAACGTTTAGGAACTGTTTAGTCTGAAACATATCGGTTGCCAGCACACGATAGGGAATGAAAAGTAAAGTTTAGTACTAGTTCATGAAACTTTTCATCATAATCTACTACATTATCGTGTTCGAGCGAAGAATTTACTTAAATGTTAAACAAGACTGCTTTAAGATAGTATACCAAATATTAAAAATACAGCTGCTATTGTTCTATGAACTGCAGCAGCAATGAACAATGAACACATATTTTACATAATAGGATAACTAAATGAAATAACACCACTCACAGAACTCCCTGATGATTTTCCTTCCAGTTGTTTACCCGTCAGTTCTAAATGAACTGGCCCCACTTATTAAAACCCCGACGTGCAACGCATAATACATACAATTTATTGCACATCTGTTCCAACGGGACAGCAAGTTCCGAGGAAAGATTGAAACTTTCACCTTCACAATGAGATCTAGACCAAACAGTTCCAAGTGAAACCGCGAGAAAAAAGCTTAATAAGACTTTAAGAAAAAAAAATAAGATCATTCAATTTGCCTTTTAAATAAAGATGCTATACAAGACTCAAAACTTCACTCGGATGCGGTTTATTAACGAAGTCTCCGTGGAGAGAGCATGAAACTTCCGAACAGCTTGCCACAGCTTACTCGACGATCGAAATGACTATCCCGTCGAAATGTCCGTCTATTTCAAAACTTTTGAAACTGACGATCGTGCTAAATCCAAAATTGGAATTTATATTGAAACTTTGGGAGAACGTGTAATTTCAAAGAACGAGGAACTTCATATATTGTAGGAATTTCACATTACTTACTTAAACTTGGAATGGAAAGAAAACACCCAGCTGGGAGTTTTCTTTTAGAAGTCGAATACTGCGAATTGATCTTTATCAACATGGGTAAAACGAGCCTGCGTACAAAGGCAAAACGAAATAATCAGAAAAACTATTTTCAGCGGCTAACAAGCCAAAAAAAAGGCTTTGTCCATCTGATGGAAACTAAATAAATGTAAATATATTCTGCAAGTTTTACATAGTCCGATGGGAGAAATAAGAGCAAACGCATGTAAACTCCGAACTACAGCATCCAACGTCATTGATATGCAACAGGAGTACTTTGAGGACACTAACAGCTGTTGTCAGTGAATTGTGCGAACGCACTGAGGACCAAACGGTGTAAAGTTGCAAATTCGCAATCTTGAGGCGATTGGCGATGTCCGGAACTAAACCAAATGAAGGAACAACTTGGAACTTGAAAGCAGGATAACTTGTTCCGGAATGCCAGAGTCGTGGGATGAGCTAAGTTAAATAGGAGGGTATTGAGAGCGCGGAGTCAACGCATTTCGGAGCTAGTAATCAGGGCATTTGCTGAGAACAAAGCAATTTTATTTTTTCACCCCAAATGATTTGCAAACTTTATCGACAACGCTGATGAGTTCGAACTTCGTAACACGGTTTACATATTGATGTCTTTTAATTGAATTTTCTGCGATTGGAAAGTTTGATGAATATTTCAGTATCTGCCTCTTCTAATGCCTCCATAAATCAAAAGTTCTAGAGATTTTGTTTGGTGAATACCTAAGTGAAACAAAACTAGTTAATGTGGTTACTAAACTAAGCAATATATTTGCAAGTTTCTTAATTATGCTAACTTCTTAACTCGTTGTCGCTGCTCGCTATTTTAAGAGTGGCTGGGAAGTGCTGATGTTGCTTTTTTACTCCGTTATTAAATCTTTAAATTGTTCATCAGCGCTTATATATTTATCCTATATTATTAACCCATCATATGATGCGACTATAATCTTTGCTTCCATTTCCAAGTTTGAACATTACATCTTTTTCCAGAATAGCACACACTCTCTCAGAATTTCAAATCTCCATGAAAGGCAGTATTCTGTATTGAATGGCGAGTTGACGTAGTGTATGGAAGCAGTAATATCAGTACAGACAAGTTAAGTCGCGAGCGACAAGATCGCAGATGCTCGCAGGAGACGACGGATAAATTGGGTAACAGTCTAGCTGAACTAAACGGTGCATAATTAATAGCACCATCCATTCGCAATCTCTTAAACCTCTCGGATATGGCTTACAATCTCTCACCAGCATAATATAAGTGTCAACGCTGGAACTGAGCCTGGAGATATTTCTTGTGTTCAAGTTACAAGAGATTTACGAATTTATGTAAGAATATACATATATAGAATTGACAAAAATATATAAGAACTCCGATTTATAACAGCTTAAATTGCAGGAAAGGAGACTTTTGCCCTGCGGTGGGGCACAACAGACTCATAATATATCTACCCAACTAAATATACCGACCCCAAAATAGTAGCAAAAGACTGAGCAAAACGATGATGATCTACAAAAGCCGGCTTAATTAGGTTTACATTATAAACCACTTTTATTACTAGCCCCATTTGGCAAATTGCCAAAGTTAATTTAATTCAAAAGTTTATCAACAATCACTTGGAACTCTGAAACCGCTCAAATGAAAGCCTTACAAATTAGGTCAGCATGGTATATGAAAAAATGAATAAACAATTCTTGAATTTTCCTGATAACGTTAATAAAACTAATTGCCTTGGCATTTTTTTGGTTTCCACCTTATATTATGCATGATAAAACACGCATATTTCTCATTGTGAAAGTAAAGGGAGGTATGTATGTTATGAGGTACGAAGAAAATTCGAAGATCCTTTCCAGCATAGATATCTATATTCTTTAGAAGAGGAATAGCTCTTCGAATAACGTCAAATATTTTTCGAAATATATGCCGTGCGTTATGGATTCAGAAACTTTTCGAATAATTTCAATACACATGACATTTTTATGATATTCGGAATTTGTTTCTATTGGAATACAACCTACATGAATATGTATTGGTATACGAGTTATCGTCTCATTGACCTATTCACTCAAGCGTATCTCTGGATCTTCTAAATTCAAACTAAAAGGCTGAATAATAAAAAAGTGTTATTCATTAGATTCAAATAAAGCTCTTTACATATAGTTGAAAACTCGTAACTCCACATTCCGTTCCCCCAGGTCGAGTAAAGTTTAATTGGGTTTTTCTATTATTCGTATATATGTGCAGTCCGAGGTTTGAACTTTGGCTCTGGTGGGTTTTCCCTTTGCTCATTAATGATATTACAGAACAAGTGTTGCTTTGTGGCTGACAATTTTGTAGTTCATCAGAGAATAATATGCCAATTTGTAAAAAAAAGTTCATAAAAATAAACGTAACATGTTATTACGGGCCGGGGTAGTTACACAGTGGGTGGTCTGAAGACGGGGTATTAATGCAACCTAGGAAATATTGGCGTGACAACTAGGACTATCTATCTTTTTGGACTATTCCTTGGACTCGTTGAACTATGGGAGAGAGCTTTGCTCAACACAGAGACAGAATAAAGTTAAATATAACACGTGCTAAATGATTTAATTAGTGACACAACTTACTTGCAAAGGTCCCCTATCTATCGACTTCGCTTTGTTGTTGTACACTATCTAAATAAGTTAAGTATAAAATTATTGCTATAAGTGCCAATCAAAATAAAATAAACAAAGTATGAGTGCCCGACGAGCTAGCATTTACGTTCAAAAATAAATAATTTTATGGTCCCCGGTCACACTATGTAAACTAGAGTAGTGGCAGAGATTCGGTCGGCGACATCGCTCTCTAAGCGGCTCATTAGCTGCGTATTGACCGAAACAGTCCCAAGTCGGGAGCCATTTAACGGCCAAAGCTTAAAGGCGCCGTTCCACAACAGCTCATGGCTAAACTACGCACAACTAAGCTTCGCTTTGTATGAAAATATACGCGTTATTGTCCAGTGCCATCCACGGTCACGCTGTGCATGCATTCGACCGAAACAATCCAAGTCAGGAGCCATTTACCGACCAAAGCTTAAAGGCGCCGTTCCACAGCAGCCCACGGCTAAGCTACGCACTACATAGCTTCACTTTGAGTAAAAGGCGAGATCGTCCTCTACTACCCACGCCACACTACGCCTGAATGCGTGGCTAATATACATAATTTGACATGTGACGCTGCCGCGCTGGGCTAATATACCAAACCTCCGTGTACATCCTACGCAGTAGAGGACGGTGACGCATTGTGACATTTTTTATTTATTGATAGGCTCGCGTTTGACCACTATCTCGCCTGATGGTAAGCGATGATGTGGTCGACGGCGAAGCACGCTTGCCTAGAAGTAACCTATTCACTCTTGACTTAAAGACCCCAATGTAGTAGCTATCAGGAAACAAGACTCCGGCAGACATGTTATGTGCCCATGAGACCCGTCGCAATTCCACCCAGGTCAGGCCTTATATCCCTGGACTGGCACTTGTCACCGAAATATGTGACGGTAACGCAGTGTTTATGGCTGCGTCGGCGTTGTCATGGTGTTGCATTAGCTGAATATAACATAACATAAAAAAATTGCATTTGCCATCGACACGCTAAGAAGAAGTGGACGGCCGACTTTAACCATCATACAACACTACTTTAGAATCAAGAGATGACGGTATTACACAGGATCGCGATTACACTGTCAAGCCAAAGATTGCAGGGTTAACGGTTATTCATATGCCTCCAATTAAAGTCTACATCTCAATTATATTAACGTGTCGGTTGAAATATGTGTGTTCAGCAATTGCCAGCTCAGGAACTGGGTCACAGACGTCCCAGTGTGCTGCATACTTAATTTCATTACACGCCTCTGAAAGAGAATTAATTTTTTTCCGAAGTTGGGACTTAAACTCTAGATTCCTAGTTTTGTTTGCATGTTAAATATAATGGCCCAATGTTTTTGTTTATTTTAGAGGTCTTTGCTGCCCATTTAATTAATTTGAACTTGCTTTGTTTGTTTTTGAAATTGTTTAATTTGTTATTCATAACTTTGAACGTGTTGTTAGAGGTGTTTTGTTTTGATTAGAAATAATATAGTATTTTTTTTCTGAAACCGCTTCAAATAAATGTAGTGAAGTGGCCATATAATTAAAACGAGAGAACTTAGACGCCTATTGCAGGGCTGGTTCCAGGTGGCTCAAGAAGAGAAAACTGGTAAGGGTTTGGGTGAGGCTTTTGCCCAGCGGTCGGACATAGTAGACTAATAAATGCTCCCAGGCGCTCAATTTGTTGACCGCCCTAATTGCTCAGGAACTTGTCGTCGACATATTTGTGTACACGGATAATTCTATGTTAAATGTTTGTATAATATTTTTTGGCTTGCTGCTGTTACAGTAAGCAAATTTCAATAAATACCTTTTGTATTTGTATGTTTTGTGTACAATAAAGAAGAATAAAAAAAAAATACATAATTATATTTTTATACATAGATTTGGATTTTCTAAGTTTTTCATATATTTAAAAAAAAACTGTTTTCCGATAAATTACCTCCATATTTCACTGTTCATTTTCCTTATAACATAAACGAGTTCTAAAGAAGAAGTTCAAGGTGTGGCTCTCACATATTCCACTCTATTTATAAACACCATGATATTATTCATCTGCAACAAAGCACAGAACTTGAAGTTTGACAGTGGAACTTTAAATTGAGTTTAACACGGTGACGTCATCCACGTCAGGTAGCTAGCCTCCCAGCCAAGTGAAGCAATACAAAGTTTATTCATCAGACTTCGCCAAGTTTACAACGGAAATAGAAAAATAAATTGAGATGTTTTTATCTTTTTACTGCATATTTAAATTTCATTTCTTGTATATTATAAGTGGTGGACTTGTATTTTTATAAGATTTTATTTATATTATGTAAAGAATCAAAAGCACATTCAGTGGTCTGCCAAAGCTGATATTTAAAAAAAAACTCAATTTATCTTCTTTGGTAAGAATTCGGAGAGATGAATGAAATGTTAAGGTTTCAAAACTATGCTTATATTTATACATTTAGGTCAGGCAGGATGCGATAGTGTAAGATTAAAAGAATACAGATGAACGTAAAGACATTACAAATCACGAAACAATCAATTACTCAATTTCCATTGAAAGTTAGCTCAATAATAATATAAACAAAAGAAGAAAGAATCGAAACCAATAAACGACCACAAACCTCAGATCTTTTATAAAACGCATTAATTTCTTCATAATCGCTGCAAAAATTGAGGTTACGATCATAAACAGCGACACAGAGCGTTCCAGTTCATGTGAAATTGAAAGATTTCGTATTAAGTAGGTCACTATTGACACTGAAGCATACTACCTCCACATTGTGAGGAAAAAAGATTTGAACGGAACTGCTAGTCGACTTTGAGAAAGAGATGCATAAAACATTTATAGTTGCAATGGAAAGAACAGCTAAATGTTTACTTGAAAGAAAAGGAGCGATATTGCGGTTCAGTATTTTTTTAAGCTTTTAGTTTAGCTTGACTTTAACCCGACTGTCCCAGAGGGTAATTTTTTTGGGGTGAAATTTAGAATTTATTGAAATTCTGTTTATACCAAGTTCTCGTTCTCATTTAGATCCTTATCAAAATTTTACTGCCTCTAGATATTGAATTTTCAGGTCTAATGCGTCCCAGTTTTTTAATGTACACGATTTATTATAAGTACTGTTCAGTGTATTTACCAAAGAACTAGACAAGAGATTTTCAATTCTGGAGATAACGCCTACTTTGAAAAATAAAACGACGTAATCCACTTTCAATTAAGTTATGAATATCTAATATTAACATAGGATCCAAAAATAGATGTAGCTCTTCTCAAAAATACTGACTCTTTAAATTAAACACAAAATTCAAACGCCGCTGTTTGGTCGGAAATTGAAGCATCAAATATTTATGGCTGTTCATTTAATGAAAAATCTTCATGTTAATACTCTACAGGGCCATAACATTGCTGCAAACATTTCAAGCAGTGTTGTTTATGTATTCACATTTTGAGATAATCGCCTAAGCGTCGTGTGTTTATCTTACAAAGTGGCGCATCTGTTAACTCATATCTAAGAATATAAACTCGTATTGAGTATGTTTGTTGATGTTATCTTATGATTTGTATACTCTGCGATGAGGGGAATCCTTAGAGTAAAGTTACTTACTTAAAGGCGTTAGAGGGATTCAGTTCCTTTATATTCTCGCATTTTCGCCGAAAGGCATCCACTGCTGAACATAGGCCTTCTCCAAGTGTCTCCACATTAACCGGTCCTGTGCGTCTCGCATCCAGCGGATGCCGGCAATATTTATGTTCTGTACTTCTCATTAAAAGCCTTCGAATTTGTTCCATGTCCAAAAAATGCAGAAAGTTTTATTCGGTAAAAAACATCGCTTTGTTTTACAATTTCATTTTATACAGTTTCTCCATCTAGTTTAGGTACACCGCTAACTTCATTGTCGTCTGCAACCCAATTCTCAACAACAGATTTAAGAACAACAAGATTTCAGTCCATTTGTATAATTAAATGTAAATTAAAGCCAGCTTCTATTTACTAATTAGAGTGGAGCTTGACTCGAGAGCGGAGATTTAATAACTTTATATGTAACGTTACAGTAATGCAACCCGTATGCACTATGAAAGTTGACTGTGGGTGAGATTTTGATGTCATTTGCCTTTAAACCCACACAAATATACATAGGTACAAGGATAATTCAACGTACGATTGAGTTCTTGCAGAAATCCCAGAACAGAGTTACAGAGATGGTAAATGATGATGAGATGATGATGATTGATGTTACAGAGTACTGAAAGAGCTGTAGAGCTTAGTAAAGCTGCTAAAGCTTATGCTAATTGAGAGAAAAATGGAAAACCTCCAACGAAGATGCAAAAATTAATTTGCAAGCGTTCCTTTGTTAGTCTCTTGGCAATGCGTAGACCTCAGCAAAAGATAATCCGCCGTCTTTCATTTCGAGTATCATAAAACACGCCTAAGGGATTATGCCAAGAGCATTGGCAGCCTCCGTCAGAATACTGATCATACTGCTATCTCTAATCTGCCTGCCAAACGTGGTGATTAAGAAATGATCCTCCTAAGATTGCTCAAGCCAAAGACGTTTATAGGCCGTTAGGACTAAATTACCCATTACGATAAAACTACGTGATTTTTCCCAGTTAAATTAGTATTTCATAACACTGTTTGGCAACCTTTGATCCCTTATTGACATTAGGGGTCCTCTTTTGTGCGTTTTACTCTTAATTCGCTTCTAAAAGATTATAGGGGACGACAAACAACTGCCCAAATTCGCATTACTTAGGATTACTTAACGTTCTCTTAAAGTTTTAAGACAATCCTACTGGCGTACATAATAGTCAATCGTCGGCAATAAAAGGTATCGAAGTCTTAAAGGACCCAAGAAATCGGATTAAAAGAACAAATGCTTTGTCGGTATCGGGCAGAATAGTCACAGTGGCTGCGGTGGTCCTTATTCTTCCTTTAATATTATTAGCTATAATTCTGTATACAATTTTATGCAGTTCAATACCGATTCCTGGCTAAAGTTAATAATTGAAAATTTCCTTGACGGTGTTATTGAGAAAGTTTGAGTCGATGCAAAATTTCTTGATAGTGAACTTGAGGCGACAGCCGACACTGCGAAAATTGGTTTTTGAAATTATATTTTTATTGAGTTCCCTATACCTACCAACTTTATACAGCGACTTCGCGTAACGTAATCTCTCGCTTAGCTATTAAGGCCAGGTTTCTCAGAGGATCTTGAAAGGGTTTTGTTTTTCCTTTCAAGGCGCCTTGGAGGGCTCGGCCTTAATATATTCGTGGAATATATTACCAAGTAAGATAAGCGTTTCTATCACATACTTTTAACTAGAAAGAGTATAGTAGAAACTCAAAACTCAATGGTTAAGTAAGAAAAGGACTACGGACTCCATCTATAAGCCATTAGTTTATAAGCCATTTCATGGGACGTTAAAGAAGACATTAAATTAACTTTCTCCATTGTCTTTGAGAATAACAATATCGAAGTAAAGGAAACAAATTAATTAAAAGGCTAGTCTTGGGAGACATACTTCGTTCGTAGTGAAACACAAATCATTTACGTGCGAAAATGCAAATTCTTGTAAATTCCAAATTGAAATGAACTTTTTGTAACGTTGCGGTACCTACAGTTATTCATCATGGTTTATTTTACGGGGTTGCCATGTCAATAGGGCTGTTACAGAGGGGTTCCTTATACGCCAGCCCCCGGGCAAAAATTGCACCTTTAAGTCATGTAGGTATGTATGTTTCTCCCAGTTCCGCGTGATAAAGAATTCCTTAAATAATGATGCAACATAAAGCGAACACGGGGAAAATGGGAATGAACGGCGGAATGATAAATTGCTGGACAATGCTTTGTTTACGGAAAACGTTTTGTTTGTGTTCATGCATGTGGTCCTTGCAACGTTTTTCTCGTTATTATGAAAAGAATTCGGTGTTGACGCTACGTAAATATGGCAGTATATCAACCAAAATGTAATAAAATATAAATGTTTATTTCAAGCAACACTTGTAATTGAGTGGAATTTTCTCCAGTAGTATATATTTATTTACATAGATACAAATGTACATAGTATAAAATACTTAATTATAAATAACTACCTATATATACACTTAAATCAAAAACTACGAAATCCTTCCATCAATAATAGGTACACTAGATGTCCGATAAGCGCTTCAAAAACGGGTCGTTAAATAAGAGCAGAAATACGGTTGTGGTCTTATTTCATATTAGTATGGTCCAATCATAGCCAACATTAAGACGTCAAAATGCCGCAGTGTGCGTTCAAAAATCGTGCAAATAACCATCGTAACACCAAGATTTTGGAATGAATATCTTTATTTCGCTAAGTTTATATAATTAAGTGTTTTTCATAAAGTAAAAAAAAAACCAGCCAAGTGCGAGTCGGACTCACGCACGAAGGGTACTCCCGTACTTGGTAAATTGCGGTTTACGATTTAAGATATACAGTGAAACTTGGTTAAGTGGGACCTGGATAAGTGAGATACCTCCATAACTGGAACTCATGCTGAGGTCCCAACACTTTGGCACTGAATTACCCCTGTTAGTGGGACGAAGCAAACCTCTATATCTGGGATTCGTTCTTTCGATTTATCATCATAGTCACCTCTATAACTGAGACAGCGAGTGAATTTTATATGCATTAACCTCTGTAACTGAGATAACTTCGTTTTGTTTGTTTACTTACTTATTCTTATTCTACGCAATGCCGCACTTAACTACGTAAGTAATTTTGAGTCTCAATGACCTCCAGTTTTAGTTTCGCTTTACTATAATACGGATGTTTATTTTAAAAATGTAAAAACTAAAGCTACAATATTTATCAGAGTGGGACTCTGATTATCACACGCGAAGATTTTGTGTCGAATTTAATGTGCCAAAATTTACTCTTTGTAGAATAATACAGAATAAAAATAAAATTCAATCACAATGTTCTGAAGGACAAGGCAAACTAAAACGTGGACGTTTATCTGAATATCCTGAACTTGAACATGATTAAAGAAAAGGCACAAGATTTCGCGCGAAGGCTCGTTATTCATAATGTTTGTAAAGCAATTTGTGGAGAAAGTAACGCTGTTGATGTTAACAAATGTAGCCAATGGATTGAAGACTGACTTGATTAAAATTCATTTATAATGTTTACATAGCACGTTATTTTATTTAATAATCGCACCTCTATAACTGAAATAACCTGTATTCTGACCTCTATTAATGTAACCCTCTGTAAATGAGACAGATATTTATTTATACCTGGATATCTGAGACACTGGGTATGTGGAATACCTCTTTAAGTGAAACAACATTGCAGGTCCCTTGCTATCTCACTTAACCAGGTTTCACTGTATTAAAAAAAAACTACTTACTAGATCTCGTTCAAACTAATTTTCGGTGGAAGTTTACATGGTAATGTACATCATATATTTTTTAAGATTTATGTTTCTCTTATTTTAGAAGTTACAGGGGGGGACACATTTTACCACTTTGGAAGTGTCTCTCTCTCGCGCAAACTGAATAGTTTAGAAAAATATTACATTATAAACCTCGATATCATTTTTGAAGACCTATCCATAGATGCCCCAAACGGGTAGGGTAGCGGGAAAAAAAAATTGGGTTTCAGTTCTAAGTATGGGGAACCCCCAAAATGTATTGTTCTTTTTCTAATTTTGTGTACAAATCTTAATGCGGTTCACAGAATACATCTACTTACCAAGTTTCAACAGCATAGTTCTTATGGTTTCGGAAAAAAGTGGCTGTAACATACGGACGGACAGACAGACAGAAATGACGAATCCATAAGGGTTCCGTATTTTGCCAATTGGCTACGGAACCCTAAAAACCTAATTTGTAAATATGAATCAATTACCAAATATTATGATTGTTTCATCAACGTTTGCGTCGACAACGTGCCAACTATAGTAGCAAACATCGATTGTAATTTAGATTTTAAACATGGGTGATATTAAATTTGTTTTGATGTATGTTGAGCAGCGAAAAAAGGTTGTAAAAATGTATTGCTTATTGTACATAGCTTTGTGCATGCAACTTTAAGCATTGCATTTAAGTTTGAATTTGCATTAATGTATATTTATACTCGTATCAACTAGAATTCGTATTTTTTAAGTTAAGTTTTGTATAGGTTTGTTTATCTAGTGTATTGATCGAAGGTGAAATTCTACAAAAAAGCAGGGTCTTTGAGCATAAAAAATAATAATTAAATTAAATTAAAGTAAGGTACCCAAAATAGCACAATTATTGTGTGGTTCAACATCTGGTTAGACTGGTAGCTGACCGCAACATGGTGAGGGTAAAAGCTAAGAAAGTCGGGCACCCTATTTTTACCCAACGGTGTCGTAAAAGGAACTAAAGGAGCTACTCGTATCAAGGACATTACATCTAATTACAAACTGCGAAAACATAATTTCTCTGGGGACGGTAGTTAAAATAAGAAAGACCTTACGAGAATAACTAAAGTTTGCAAAAGAAAGGACCCAAAGCGATGAGACACCACGGGAACCCATTCAGATTTACCTTACTATTTCGAATAGCGTGGGTTTAGATTTCTAGCTCAGAAAACACAGGTAAGTTTTAAATAGAAATAAATTACCATTTAGTACAACCAAATAATCAAGAACCCGAACCCGGACCAGACCTCGGAACCCGTACATTTGCAGCGAGGTGTGAGACAGGGAGACGTCATATCTCCGAAGCTGTTCACCGCTGCACTGGAGGACGTCTTCAAGGTTCTGGACTGGAGAGGGCTAGGCATCAACGTCAATGGCGAGTACATCTCTCACCTTCGGTTTGCCGACGATATAGTGGTTATGGCTGAGACCATGGAGGACCTCAGTATAATGCTCGATGACCTCGGTAGAGCTTCCGAAAGAGTGGGTCTTAGGATGAACATGGACAAAACCAAGGTGATGCTGAATGCCCATGTTACACCCACTCCTATTAAGGTCGGAGACCATACACTCGAAGTTGTGGGCGACTATGTCTACCTGGGACAAACGATCCAGTTGGGTAGGGCCAACTTCGAGAAAGAGGTCAACCGTCGAATCCGACTCGGCTGGGCAGCGTTGGGGAAGTTGCGCGGTATCTTCTCATCTAACTTACCACAGTGTCTCAAGACGAAAGTCTATGACCAGTGTGTGTTGCCAGTGATGACTTATGGCTCTGAGACGTGGTCGCTTACAATGGGCCTCATCAGAAAGCTTACAGTCACCCAAAGGGCAATGGAGAGGGCTATGCTCGGAGTTTCCTTGCGTGATCGAATCAGTAGAGATCCGCAAGAGAACCAGGGTTACCGACATAGCCCGAAGAATTGCCAAACTTAAGTGGCAGTGGGCAGGGCACATTGCTCGCAGAACGGATGGCCAATGGGGCAGAAAGGCTCTGGAGTGCCGACCGCGAAGCGCGTTGCGCTGCGTTGGAAGGCCTCCCACCATGTGGACCGACGACCTGGTGAAGGTTGCAGGGATACGCTGGTTGCAAGACGCACGGGACCGGTCAAAGTGGCGACGCTTGGGGGAGGCCTATGTCCAGCAGTGGACGTCTTTCGGCTGATATGATGATGATGAAATAATCAAGGAATGAGGGAAATATAATACTAGGAAAGTAAAAGTAATTATTCATGTTAAGCAATCTCAAGATAATAACGAAACGGAGGGAAATAAAAACTTTAGATCCGAAGATTTGCAAATGATCTTTCCAATATTCATAAACTCGGGATATAAATCAAAAGAATTGAATTATGTCCGAATAATAATTCAATTAAAACCAATCCAACATCTGAGGTTAAGCGAACATTTGGATACAATTATTCAGAACGATAAAAAGTATTAACGAGCGAATCGAACCACAAAGAAGTATAAAATAACGTATTAGGTACACGTGGCACATTAATCTATCTTTGTTTACGTCATTAATAACAAAAAGAACAATAAAATTCTTCACCCTGTGAAAAATATCTACGAAAAGCAATAATGCTTAAATTGCTGGATCCGTCGAAGACGACGGTCGTGGCACGCGGGGTCCATACAAACATTTATTTTGTCGTGGCAACACCTCCCGAAAACAATATGGAGGCTATAAAGAATGGAGTACGAAGAAAGGGAGAAGACGAGGGTGCCTCGACGAATAATGAGAAATATTCTCCCCCACACATAAAACTTGCACCTACCGTTAATTTGGAAAACATTCCGCAATGCAAGCTGTTTTTTTTCGGAAGATGGAATTAATTCCGCTAAATAAATTGTTTTTGTACAAATTGTTTGATTAAAATTCCAGTATCTTGGAATGCTCTGTTAAAAAGTACCTCACATCTTTATTATTTTTGAGGAAGCATTCGTCTACGATTATTCAAGGGGACCGTCGTTTCAGAGGAAATCTTATAAATCATATTTCCTGTCGCATCTGTAGCTTAACGAGGTATGTCAGCATGAGACTAAACAAAAATAAAATCTTGATGCAACAGATTACGGTCAATATTTTGAAACATTTTCAGAGGAATTTCTATAAATTAAATGGCAACCCAGAGTTCGGTCAACGCTCCGCAGCCAGTTATTTATACCATGTGCGACATCTCTGCAGATCATATATCAAACCACTGGACATCCACGATCTCATCACAAACTATAAAGTAACGACCACTCGTAAGCTGTTTACACACTTTCCCTAATGACGAAATTCCAAAACACGCTAAGTAAATAAACTCACGACAGACTTCATAAGCAGCAACTTCACTGAATATCTGCATATTCTATGACCAAATTGTCCTAGATGAAATTCACGCTTGAATAATACATAAACAAGGAAGTGCAAAATTGGCCAAGTTTGACATTTAACGTCAGAAAATTTAATATAAAAGTTATCTAATTTACTGTCCTGGATCTATTTAACAGGGTAACGGAGCCCAGACTAAATTTAGTTGAGGCGAAAGTAAAAATATCGAAGATCCTAAATAAACCCGCGTCAGATTTCGTTCTTGAATTACAAAGTTTAGTTGGGTTATCAACTGGAGGAACTTTTGCGTTTAAATTGCACTCTGTATAGTCTGATACACAATCTGTATCAGTGAATAAACTCTGGTAATGGTGTATGTAGCCATTTCGTTTATCATTCGCGTCGTGTACAACACTTAATGCGCTAACATAAAATATTGTGCAGGGTCCGCGCTGCAAACCGGCGTGACTTGCATTTCACGCTTGACTGACAGCGTGACATCATATTAATAAATTGCATTAACATTTGCTGTTTTGTCAGCCTCTGCAGACAGCAGGCATATATTTATAGCTGCAGGTTTATTTTACCATTAAACCCACTCTAAAAGGATCCCTACGGAGAAAGCTACAGTCACTATCGTAGAGTATTCGCCATATTGGTCCCAAGGTGACGAGGGGCGAGCTTATCTCCATTTATCAGGCATAGTTCTAATCCCGGGCCGTAGCAACACATCTTGGTGAAAAAACCAATTACATTTCACTCGAAATCGAACTGATGCTCGGAGCAGAGGATTGTGTCCCAAAAGACCGAGCTATTAAGCTAAAGCTTTCATTGTGACCCAAAGTTCTCTGGTGAATGCGTAAAGAATTCCTTGTCCTAATAGACTATTAGAAGCTATCCACAATTAACACGTAGGTAATCATGAAAGCCTGACCAAACACTGTTTACATTCGCTGTGTACCCTGAATCTATTTGGACAAAGTTGTATGAGTCTCAAACTGAACATAGTGCAGTGTATGCAAACAAAACTTAGACCTAGATATCTGAGCACAGAGTTTCATGCTGATTTCTGTTAGTCGTTCTATTAGGACTACGTTCAATGGTTATCATTGTTTTAATTGACTTTTTCTGACCACTTTGTAACAGAATTGGATATGCTTTTAACTCAGAATGTCTTTGTTGGGCATCAATATATTGAGAACTTTCCCATTGCCAGCGATGCAGACGAATTTTTTGAAGCCCTATGAGCATGTCCACCCTTTTCTCATTTTATACATCAATATACATTATCTATATATTTAAAAATATGTTTTACTTATATAGAAAATAAAACGGTTGATGACATACAATTTTTTCCGATCCCTCTTTCTTGATGTCATTTGAATTATTTTTGCGATAGGGACTGATACATTAATTCATTTGAATGTACATACTTAGATATAGGTTCAGTACATTATACACGGTGTCTAGACACAATGTTAGTGTCAAGATTAAACAATAGCAATAGGTTTAGTAATGTTCATACATAAAACAAACTGCCATTCAAATGACAAATAAATAAATATACTACGAAGTTCGACTATGTCTAAGAAATCTAAAATAAATGAAACGCCCAAAAACCAATAAAAATAAGTAGATACATTAAGTTTATTAGACTTTTTTCTTACAGATCTTTATTTAGTGTCTAACTGGTGCTTACGAGTTTCTTGAAATGGATCGCAAATAATTCCCAATAGGTTCAAAGAAATATTTTTTTTCTTTCAAACAAGTCTGGCGTGTAATTGCAAAATGTTTCGAGGCTTTATGGAATTAAAGAAAAACGTTAGCAATGGCATGCGACGATCATGAGACGAGGTAGTGAGACAACACGAAACGCGTGTCCTTATTTCACCGTACTACTAGCATGTTTCATGACCGCAACTGCTATGAGTCTTGGTAGAGTTAGGGTCTGTTTCATGAATATGTCCGAATAGTCAATTCTTTTTTTTCAGCATATGTTATCCTACTGCTGTACAAAGGTCTACCCCATAACCATTCCACTCTTTTCTTTACCAACAAAATAAAAAATAAACACAATTTGCATGAAATATCAACCAAGTAAGTTAGTATGAACTTGTTCATAGGTGGTTAGCGTGAAAAAGTTTAATGTGTTTTTTTTTCTAGGCTCCTGCTTGACCACTATCGTGTTCTACTATCCACACTACCTGATGGTAAGCGATGATGTGATCGACGGTGAAACCTATTCACTCTTGACTTAAGACCCTAGATTGTAGCTATCGGGAAACACAGTCTTCAGTTAAAAGCAACATGGTGTTTGTAACAGGAAAGTAATTCATCTTGGTTTGTTTGCTGTTAAATTGTTTCGATATCATGTATAATGTGGTTAGACACGCAACGCATTATCGGATCGGGGAATAGGTTCAGCCCTTGAAACGGTTAGTTGTTATCGCTTAGACCCTGTTTTATGTAATAGTAGGTCAGCTTTATGTTTGTGTGACGTAACGTATATTTACCTACCCTTCAGGCAAACACCATAGGAATTCAAACTTAACCTAGTAAACCATCACACATGTGATTTTATTACCCTACCTACCCTATCTACCTACCTTCTCTACCCTACATATACGTACATGATTGTACGCAACGGAAGCTCTCAAAAAGAAATTTTTGGCCCGTTTTTGCAACATTTTTAATTTATTCTCCGGTCCTACTGGTCGTAGCGTGATGTTAAATAGCCTATAGCCTTCCTCAATAAATGGACTATCCAACACAAAAATAATTTTCAATTCCAACCAGTAGTTCCTGAGATTAGCGCTTTCAAACAAACAAACTCTTTAGGTTTATAATATTAGTATAAATTCGACCATGCCCGAGTCGGACTGATTGTTATTATATTAGGTGTTTCCTGGTATCAGCCTAGATCCAGGGTTTGTTGCCGGTTTATGGTAGATAATAGACTCGCCCTTTATAACATGTGACTTGCGCATAAGGTGTAATAAGAGTAGGCACCTACCCTTCTGTTTTGCCCTTCGAGGAAAACAAGGTTGGTGTTATATTATGTAGTACATATTTCAAGAAGTAATTTGGTCCATTTGTGGAAACGACTAAGACTTCAAGATTTCGGGCGTCTTTATTTTCCAGATTTGATTATAATTTGATTCTTGGAACACATCTACCACCGAATTGATTTCTTATAATTGTCCTGCATGTATACTCACACGCAAAATACTCATTTGCCAACTATTGTCCGCTAAGTCATTGCAATAGACAGTTAGACACATCCTTTAAACGACCGCCTGTACATGACAATGGCGTCGTGACTTCGATATATCGTAGGAATAACTTGGACCATAGAATAACTAAACCTAACAGAAGGGAAAGTCATGTAATTTCCTCTCTATGCACGCGAAATAGAGGGCAATCTATACTTAAAATCTCCTTGCGTAATCGGATCAGACATGAAGAGATCCGCAGAAGAACCATAGATAACCGACATAGTCCAAAGAATTCCTAAACTTAAGCAGCAGTAGCAGGGCTTTTGCTAGCATATCGGGCAACTGATGAGGCTGAAAAGTTATGGAGTACCAACCACGTATACGAAGTCACAGCGATAGAAATCCTTCCTGAAGGTGGACCACTGAGTTGCTGAGGAGTTTTTAAATTTGCAACAACTGACGATCAAGCACAGGGTGAGACATACGCCGCAAGCGTTGCGATGACGGTACAAATACCCAGATATCGCCTCGAAAGTCGGGGAATTTAGAACGCCTCTGGAGCTTGATTTTCTCTTCTACACATTATTATTCTATGCTTCGACATAGTTATGTTCAGCAGTTCATGTGAATAGACAAGTAATTAAACGATACAATAGACTAAGGTGGGGGAACGACGACGAAACATCCAAGTTAACCACGTAAAGTTTAGACTAACTATGGGAGGTATAGTAATTAACGTATTCAACCTATGACCGCAGATTATTAAACAATCTTAACACAGTTCTTAGAAGACTGAAGTTTGGTGTTGTTAAACAGTGAAACGGTGCGGTAAGCGTTTGTGATTCAAATAGTTCGAAAGTAGTTTCTAACTAGGAACAATATTGGACAATTTGTTTATCTTCTTACGATATCGCGTAAAAACTTCTTACAAGAACAAGCAACAGACAAGTAATTGTTGGTAGACAGCATAACTGAAAAGTAACGTTAATAAAGTAGCGAGCTTCATTAATTTCTAAATGGAACCATTATTTTACAGAACAACTTCAGATATTATTGGAAAAATTTCAGAAGTTATTTTCCAGAATGTTCCAATAAAATCAAATCGGTTATTATTTCAGAACCAATTAATCCACAAAAAGTTACAAAACTTTTAATAATTGTTGAAAAAGTCAACAGACAACTCATCATGTTTATTAGAAATTATGATAACGACGAAAACACGTTTATTTGATTGAATTCTGTGTTTTTAGATTATTATTGTTGGTAATATAATTTATTCTGAAATCTCAAAACTTTGTGGAAACAGAAAAAAACAGAAAGGTTACTATAACATGACATTTCGGCAACCAAATAAATTCTGCATACAATTTCGTTCATGTACTGCAAATGCGGCTTTAAATGCGTTAACGTTAGCTTTTGTCGTTGATAAAAGAATTTAAACTGAATAACGTAAAAATCCTACTGCACAACGAACGAGCAATTATGAACAGACCTGCTTTTTATACGTATGTAGATAGATATGTATTTTGATATGTCAGACAACTGAAAATAAAACTGAAATATTAAAATGAACGGCATGCTTGACTGAAGTTGGTTTATTTTTAACCGACTTAAAAAATATGGTGGTTTCATCGTAATAATATTACTTAATTTAACGTAGGGTATTTATTGATTGTCAAGCGATTAAATGCGATTATTTAAACCCCTTGATGGTAATGATGGTCGACATGGGTAACACTTAAAAGAATAACTTTTTTTTTCAACAATCTTTTTTCGTATTCTTCTCAGCAAACCCTTTCATTTGATGCCCATATCATGGCAGTGCACAAAAAAACTAGTCCGCCATCTTGGGCCGTCCGCCATATTGGATTTAGAATGACGCCACTTAGCTAAACATGCATTGTCATCCAAACTAAACGTGTATGCAAAATTTCATCGAACTCGGTGGAGGATAACTGTTAAAATTCGTTGTAAGATATGACCCGAACACGAATACATTGCAAGTTAAATAAAATCTAGTAAAAAGTCATCATCATCATCATTATAACAGCCGAAAGACGTCCACTGCTGTACATCCACTGCTAACCGGTCCCACGCATCCCGCATCCAGCGAATCCCCGCAACCAGATCATCGGTCCACCCAAAAGAAAAGAAAAAGCTCTTTGTGGCGTTTACTATTAACCTTGGGTTGATCATCATAATCAGCCTTTTAATGTTCCCACTGCTGGGACTCAGGCCTCTTTGTGAGAGAGGGAACGGGCCGTAATCCACCACGCGGGCACAGTGCGGGTTGGTGGATGTCACATGTTTTCGAATTCTTTGTTCTTAGACATGCCGATTTCCGAAACACCGTTTTGAGAGCAGTGCTAATGAAATAATTTACACAAAGTGCCTGCCTGGGTTCGAACCCCCTACCACTTGCAAGGCACGGCCGTTACCACTGGGCCACCACTGCTGTCTTGCACTGCAACCGTGGGTTAGTTTGTAATAAGACCACCAAATCGTCAGTAAGCAGAGCACACGCAACTCAAGAGTAGCGTCTAGTCGTCACCCGGGACTACTCCAGGCGCGACTTCATGGGTCTTTCGACACATGTATTAACGAATACTACACCTTAATAATCAGAAGTAATTCTTGTTTTCCTTAAAATTTATAAACAGAAAAATACCGTTAGTAAGTTGTATTTAGAAATTAAGTAGGTAATAGATTTATATCTAAAATCTTAGATACGAAACCGGGTACTTTAGGAACAAAGAACAAACAAATACTAACTTACTGGAAATTCCGTTTACAAACAACAAAAGCAGCGAAACAAAACAATATAAAGATAATGTCATGGCAACATATTTTCCGAAGCGCTATCTAGTCTTATTTCAAGCACGATTCTTTGTACAAAGTGGTTAATATTGCACGGTAACACCCCTGGGAGGGTTATCATGGGGTGTAAGCGACGCACCTGGGGGACATTCGAGTAATAACCGGTTTTAAAACGTGTACGGTTTTACAGGTACAGTCACGTGTATGAAATTGTATGTGTACAGCTTATGAATATCGATTTTGTCCCAAAGAATTAATTATAATGAAGGGTTCTGGATTGGCGACCGCGTATCGGAAGTCCCAGCGTTATTAGATGCCCGAAAATGTGGACTGTTAACTTGGTGAAGATAATGGGAATCTGCTGGATGAAAGTAGCACAGCGCCGGTCGATATAGTAACTCATGACTTACTTAACTTCAGTCCAGCAGAGATCGTCTTTCGGCTGAAATTCAAGTATTTGAAACCAGAGTATCCCGTCCACTATTTGACAGCCTCTCTCAAATAAAGCCAGAAACCCCAGTTTTCCGCCTTCATTCTTAATTCTTTATTGTACACAAAAATGACACATACAACATGAGTGATTATAAAGTTGTTGTACAAAGGCGAGCTTAACTCAAAGAAGGCTTTTCTACCAGCAAACCTTAGAGTGATAGAGAGAGTTTACAAAAGGAAAAAGTGAAGTAGTCCAGTGTACAATAATTGGAATAATATAAAATAAATATAGATACATACATACATAAGTACCTATATTTATAAACTAATATGTCATTACGAAAGAGAATGATTCTTTAACGTTAGATATTTTACCTATCTTCATATACCTAAACCTCCACACAAACGTATTAATAACAATTAACTGTACCGTAATTGCAATATTCGATCATTTCGCATTGGTAGTTAATGGCATATTATCTCTCACAGAGAGGAAACCTGTTTCCTAGTAGTAGAAAACTTTTAGGTAGATTATGTAATAATCACAAATGTAGGACATTAGGAGAAAACGGCATCGAAATTTTCGCATGTAACTGTACCTGAGGTTTTAAAAACACACATCGTAAGAATAAAATGTAATTAGTTTCAGCAGGGACTTGTGTGATCATAAATTATTGTCAAGAATGAAATTTCGGGTGACATATGAAACGTCGTTGCAAATGACCGTTTTTGCCACCTCTGAAATGAGTAAGATTAGTTGGTTCTGTGCACGTTTTTATGAAAATAATCGTGGCATTTTATAAGGGTAAGAAGCGTAACCAATGTCAACGTGCGTTTATTTTTATCACCCCCATTTTAAAAGACACCCCTGTGCAAATATTACGTAAATGTTTTTATTTAATACAACAATAGAATGACTTTTTCCCCAATGTTATCTACCTAACAGAAGTATTGCCAGTTTTTGAAAGGCTTGCTTGACTGTTGTTAATATAAGTTAATTTTGTGAAAATCCTTTCAGAAATCACTTGTCCCCTTCATGTCAGTGATAAAGATTGTCAAGCAGTCCGATTGTCACGCACCGAAATGTGATTAGACCTATATATATTTAAGACTTTTGAAAAATCTTACTAACTCTTACTCTTTTGCCGATCGAATGTCTGACTTTATCTTTTTAAGCTCCGATGTCCCTATGTAACGCTAACATGATTCAAAATAAATCCAATTTAAATTCCTGCATAGACATTAGGTTCAAATTCTTTGGCACTAACATCTTGCTGACAGTTTAAGATGCAGATTGTGAAATACGAACATATATTTATCACCCAAACCTTGTCGAAAGACGAAGAAAAATACACACTCGAACTGCACCTTAGCTATAAATTCGAAACTTGTTCAATACACTTAGTGCAACAACTCGCAACTGTCACGGCAAGCGTGAAGAACTAGCGTGAATAGTGAACTGAACATTTATCACGGTGACTCACGCTAGATTTAGTACTGATAACCTTAGGACATAAAATCAAGCCTTAACTCACTGAAAGGCAACAAAAGCAGAAGTGTACGGTAATAGAGGACGAACTTATTAGTATCAACCGGACTTAACATACCTCTGGGCTGCTAGTGACTAGGTTATTTCTAATCAAAAATCCCAATATTAGTTTTTCGGCATGTGGGTGGAAACCTTAAGTAACATTTTATCAGCAACAGAGATTTTTGAAAAGCCTTATTATGACAATCGGCAAATTTGGAGTTTTTAAAGAATGAAAGTTAGTCTAGAAACCCAGTAGGACCATTGACATACATTCTACCGATTGGCAAGAACATACATGAAAACCATATTTGTTCAAATGCTGGTGAGTTAGAACTAAAGTTCGCTGCAGCGCTAAACATTATTTATGTTTAGAATGAATAGGTTATTTCTAGGCAAGCATGCTTCACCGTAGACCAAATCATCGCTCACCATCAGTCAAGATAGTAGTCAAACGCTAGACTATCGTATTTTTTTTTTTAAATGTTGTCTAATCAAACATGCAGCGCTATATCGCTTATAGAGGTTAGTTTACTCGCGATCAAAACGTCATAAGCGCCATGAAATTCATGGCGGTTACGTGTTTCGTTCAACATAGTGTAAAGTAAGTTGTACGGATTGCAGTACAGTTCAGCTGACCAGAGTAAGTGTTCGAATCACCAAATCTAGTGCGTAGTACATACATATCGATGAGTAGGACTCATTGACCACTAGTCTGACGAGGCAGTCAGTAATGAACGCACTGGGTACCGATAACCTTAGAACCCAAACCTAAAATAGCACTAACTCATGATGCAGTGGAAGCATGAGTAATACGCAATCAATTTCGTACGTCATTCATTTATGCTAAATAGGTACATTTGTGGTTATAGCAGCAACACGTACCGATATTAATGGCGTTGTCGAATGAAACGCGTTTGCGAATATGATATGAACCTTTTTAAAATTTTAAATCTAAGTATTGGTTTACAAGAAAGAGAGGCCATAGGCTTAGCAGCGAGTGAAATCCAGCTGTTGATGATAATGGCGATGATGAAGTATTGATATAATTTGATAAAATATGTGCAAGAATTTCTAGCTTTACATTTTATAAAGTATCCACGAGTAACATCGATACATTAAAACGTCCGATACAACCTGTACATTCAGCTCTGCTATAAAACTTACTGACCGACTAAACTTTTTATTACTAACCCTGCTTTGAACTATATGTATTGAGATCATGTCGATACGAAAGATGAAAATAAAAGAAGAACTTTTTAAAGCATGTTGTAGAAAAATTTAATAGGTAAGTGGAGCCATAATACCCCTACAAAATGTAAACAACCCACCCCAGCGTTATTCGGATCTAATTTTTCAAGGAAATAAGAATTTCCAGAAGGAAATTGATTCTCAGATCAGTGTCGAGATTCTTGGAAAAATATCCTGTACGTTCGTAATCGTAAATTGAGAAAATATTTACTTTTTGGCTTCCAGATATAGTGCGCTAATAAATGACGCTACACGCTAAACACGATGACGTAAATCAAGCAAAGGATTTCCCCGTAAATGAGTGAACGTTTAAGACAAATGACAAACTAGTGAAATGACATATATAGGAATAGAACAAAGCTGAAAGTGATATTTAAAATGAAAAATTGCCTATCCGCGTAAGGGTTAGATAAAGATGTACATTTAGTACCCAACTAATTGCAAATTATGCATAAGTTAATGGGACTTGTCTTCTAAGTGGTAAAAGGTCATTTTATTTTTACGCTTAAATACTGCAGATAAATTTCTTCAAACAAAGGATTTACTGGTACCCATTTTTGTTTTACATAACAATTACCTAAAGCCATGTTACACAAAGAGAGAATCAAACACAGAGAGCAGGGAGAGCGAGGTTATTAAAGGTTATAAAGTTTAATACGAGCATTCTAGTTCATACTTTACACTCATCATCGAAAACCCAAATCTCCTTCTACATCATTTCGATCACCACCTTTATTTCCGCAAATCCGTTGCACCAGCCAAAGGAAATATCCGAGACGAGTTCGATATTTATCTAGTTACGATGAAAATACGATTGAAGCCCGGCTTTCTTAGCCGAGATTAAAGACTGTTGTAGTGAACGAATCGGGTTTCTAATAAGTCTGCTATTTGTTGCGGGAGTGATGTTAAACTTTCATGAGAATAGATGAATGTTTACATTGGCCTGTAATCTGTTTGGATTGGAAAGTAATATAGGTGTAGGTTTTCTTCATATTTTAGTGTCTTTTCGTCCCTTTTAGGAATTTCAGGCCTTATTAGTCCAATTTCTTAGTACTTTTTTTATCCTCTATTTAAAGGACGTTAATATAGTCACTCATAACGGGCCCTAAGCTATTAGATATATATCAAACTCAAACATTTATCTGATTCTACCATCATTATCATCTTCTTCCCCTTGTCCCATGTTACTTTGCTTACCAAGTGTATCATTATTTGTCTAAGGGTTCTTTGAATTTAGTTGTTTGGTGCGGGACTGCTGCGGCGCTGCAGCGGTGCGTTTATGCACAAACATACTCGTCCTGTTGTCGTGCATGTGCGGCACCGGGTGGCGGTGGCACCGCACTGCACGCTTTGTACATATAATATAATTGTATGAAAAAAATCAACCGCACCGGCACCAAACGTCTAAATTGAAAGAACCCTAATAGTAGGCGTTTACAACATAGTGAGTGGTCTTTTACAGGCATTTTTAATACTTTCATATTTCTCGACTCTAATATACAAATGCATATCACTTGTATTGCCTGCTTCAATATTATTATCCACAAAGCAATTTATAGAAAGACTAACGTTACTAAGGGCCTCGCAGTAATGAAATGTCCATTATTATTTATTATTCTTCTCTCTAAGTGAGAATATTGCAAACCAATCAAGCGTTAATGGTTGCGTGTATATCTGTGCAAATTGTTACAAGCCATCGAGAAGATAAATTACAGTAATAAATAGCAAATAAGAATTAGATATCCGTTACTTAACTGCGAGTACACACGATATGCATAATGCTGGTATGGTCTGGACTAGTTTATCCAGGAAACTGTTGAGATCTTAAGGCGCTGTCCTAATAAAATGCGACCATCGCGCGAACACGCAACCGCCGCGTTTATGTGTATGGCGGAATCGAAATATATGTCGGCGCGACAACGCGTTCGTATTTGGCATACAAATTAACGCGACGGTCGCGTGTTCTCGCGATGATCGTATTGTATTAAGACAGCGCCTAAGAGATAGTAGATAGAATATACTTAAATATACCAACATTGTAACAACTCTTATACAATAACTCATTGACTCGATTACACCTTAATTTACTAACAGCACGTTGATCAAATTCCAGACCATGGCGTGCTAAGACAGACCCCAGGGGTCTAAGGGGGTGCTTTGTGTAATCCTCAGGACAAAAATAAAATGTTTTATATAAAATAAATAAATAAATTTGTCAGTTATTCTGAAGTTCAAGCATTATAGAATCCCACACCATCAAAAGTCAGTTAAGATGAAGTTACCGCATTTATCGAATTCTACGAGAGTAAAGCCACAGGTAAGAGCTTACTTATAACTATTAATATTACCTAACCAGAAGCTTTAAAGTACTAGTAATTCTAACGGGTAACTTATATTAGAACCTTCTCTAAGTTCTACTCGTGTGAAACTAGTGGTGTACCTCATATAAGGCTTTTTGCCTGTAGTTATATAGGTACTTTGAAGTGCCTTCAAAAGCAAAACTTAAGATTAAGACCTAGTTAGGACATGGTTCAGTTAATAAGTATCTCGGCAAATTCACAATTATTGTGTAGTAACTTAGCTTTTCTTAGTTATTTAGAAGTTCACGTTTAGATGTTAGTAATTTGGCCTTTTGCCGCAGAGATCTTTATCTGGGCTATGTCGGTACAAAGTCCGAAGAATTGTCAAACTTAGATTGCAGTGAGCAGCAATAGCTCGCAGAACCGCAGAATCCGTTCTGGCTAATGGAGACGAAGAGTTCTGGGAATGCAACTGCGTGCCGGATGGCATACCATTGCCGTTGGAAGACCTCCTCGCAAAAATCCGCTGAATGTGAAATTTTTTGTTGTTACTTGATTTATTTGATCATTTATATCGATCATGGTCATTCAATGACTTCCTCTTTCTCTAGACGTCTAATGTTTAACAATGATGTTATAATAACAAAAACCGGCTATAAGTGCGGGTCGCGTGTGCGTGTCGCGTGTGTACTTCGCACATTTTGGGTACCGTACCAATTTATCAATATATTGGCACTTGTTAGTAAAATATACGTAATAATAAACGGGAAATTATATGTGCGGCAACAAAAGTTTTCTTTAGCACCTGCAACCTAGCGTCTTTTTTTATATGTGGGCGACGAGTTAATAGAACAGCTTCAATTATATTAATTCATCATCTTTACTACTCCAACAGAATATCAAAAAACCAGCGTCAATTTACGAGCGTAAATTAATATGACTTCGAGCTACCGATAAATATATTTACTTCTGATTTGATAACTCAGCGACTAATGTTGTAAGTGAGCTACTTTATATATTTTAGAGATTCAACATCTGTCTGCTAATAAAATCAAATTCCAGCCTCAAAATTAGCAATCAAAGTTTTTCATTCAACAACTAAATTAATAAATCATATTCTTTTTTCGTGAAAGTTTGCAACACAAGCGCGGGAGTGTAGGTACCTGACGCTCGTTGGGAATCAGAGGGGCGCGACCGGCCATTTGCACCAATGAGCGAGCTCTATTCGGTGCGTGCAGCAACGAGTTCACGTGTATTTGTTTACATTAATGACATGATTAAGGAGTGCTCGTATTCAATTAAATATAAAATAAATGTGAATTAGTCCAAGAGCGAGCGAAGCGAGCTCGGGAGCTTAGGGCACCCCGACACGGATAGGTTAGGTTCGAAGGAGATGACGGGAGCTGAAGTGAGCGAGCAAAGCGAGCGAACTCAGCTCCCGTCATCTCCTTCATGTTAGGTTACTTTAGACCCTGCAGACAGAAATAGGAGCCCTGCGCAGCGGGGCTCCGTCGACTTTGTTTCGTTTCCCCCCCTCCCTTAAAACTTAAATATTTTGTTGCACTCGAAGAATTATTAGATTTACTTTTAGTTAACAGATAGTTATTCAGTAAAACAGTTAAGCTTTAAAGATCTAGCAGTATAGTATAATTCATTTATTTGATGAGCAAATTTAGTGTGCAATTCAGTATTTTTGGTAGTAATTTCGAATATTTTGATTGAAAAAAGGGGAATTACAGTTAAAGTATTAAATACCACCCATATTTTTTGTATGTTCATTTGGGTAGGTATAATAGTCAATTACTTATGGTAACATTATAAATAGATAGGCGAATACATGAAATTATAGCTTTTATTGACCATTATTTGATGACAATAATAAGGAAATTTTATGTTCAAATATAGTAGATTCACTCATCAATTACTTATGCTAAAGTATAAAAATAAAGGTGACTCTATGAAATTAGAGTACGTTGATATTATTTTATAGATGAAGTTGATACACTTATTAGAAGCTAGCAATGAGTAGACATATCACAAATTTAGTTGCTTAAGAATTATCACCATGTTGCGTCATATTAACAGTAGCTTGTTTTACAATATGGTCGCTTATAAACCATTTATTAGACGCTAAAAGTTTGTCGCTGACCTATTAATTAATTAGACAACTAAATATATTTGCAGACGAGAATGACATTTTAAAGAAGCTGCCTTAATTAGCACCCATAATAAACATCATTTATCAATACATAATAATAATAAATCTGTAGAAAAGTCGTTTTTGTACATCGAAAATATGAAACAAAAATAGGCAGGGTTTTATAGGATAACCAATAGAACCCATTTCCAGCATTTTTGTCTGTTTATCTGTTTAGTTTTGCACGCATCACGTAAAATGTACGATACCAATGTATATAATTTTATACATAAAAACGTGCGTAACTTGAAGTATTACTTAGTTTGATCGCAATCGGTTTACTATATCAAAAGTTAGATGAATTTAAAGTGTTCAAGAAGTAAAATATCACAACACACGCAATTCAGATATTAGACATTTGAACTCCATATTCGATAGATGGCGTTGTACATTTGACATCATTTTCTGAATGGTGGTGTTAAGATTCTCCTCGGAAGAATGACGCTAGAAAAAAATTTGGTAGATAGATAGGGTAGGTAGGAAGGTAAGTAGGGTAGGGTAGGTTTGACGGTCGCAAAGCCGCGGGGACAGCAAGTAATCACTAAATGTCAAGTTCATAGGTCAATGAGTGGTTAAAAATTCGGTACAAAATGTGTGACAGACGACAGGCAGACGGACACATGAGTGACAGTAATAGGATACCGTTTAGACCTTTCGGGTACAGAACCCTAAACATGGTAAAAAATATTAGACGTCAATCTTACCTACACGTTATCATAATATACGAGTACTAACAAAAGGTAATCTAAAACCGATAATATAATGTATATTTCAATCGGGTAATTTTCACGGTTTTGTTATTAAACATAGTCCGTGGAACGTGGCGTCAGAATTGAATAATATTATAGAAACACGTAAACTAATTTTTGATAACAGTATTACCAAAAGCAATTAATATTCGCGTAACGTTTCTATTTTAGGGAATGATTGAAAACTAACGCATGAGAGTCAGTTATGACTGTTATTGACCTTAATTATTGATACTTGATGTATGGTTAAAACTATTGTTAGTTCAGCTAGACTCAGATTTAGCCTAGACCTAAATAATTGACGATCGTGAATACGGGCAAAATTGAACATAGGACATTATCAATTTAGCCAATATGATGTTTCCACTACACTACAATTGAAATTGTTTTCTCGTAAATAATGAACAACTTTGTATTTTAGAACAGCTGCAGAAACGTGGTGACCGCGGAATCCGACTATCAACTGATGATAAAATCGACACGATTGTTTTGCCTGCGACTTGGGCGTAAGCACTAACACGAGGTTAACTCATTAATACGTAAATCAGCTCAAGAATAAGTACTGAATGCACATTAAAAGAGATTGAAGTCCCTTTGTTCTTATTTATTGGAATATTTCAATATGTAGGAGCGAAGGTCTTCAGTTCATGAGTCGACACCCTTCAAAGAACTGGTGAGCGCATAACGAACTATGAAACACCAAGAAATTGGAATTATCAAAACATTTTTTAAGATGCATAGAATTAATTAGGGATAACATTGTTCGTACACAAGGCAGTGCAAATATTGGATAAGATGAAGATGAGTAGTTATCTAAACATTTCAGAAACTGTGTTGGAGCTTGATAAAGCAAAGCTTGTCATCGCGACGCATCGCCGGCAATCGATGATAAGAGTAGGATGCCAGTCGCATATAAGTGCTTTCGCGTTGTCTTTGCAAGCCTACCCTGCATTCGATGAGCCGAAATTCCAAACCTATGCATTTAGAATCGGAGAAGCTTTCGAGACTAGATTTCACTCTAAATCTCAACTAATTATTTTATTCTTATATTTTTCCTCCACAAGATTATTTATATCTTCTGTCCTCCTCAATCAATCACAAATAAAGAAATCCACAATATGACATAAATGTTCTTACCTCTATTTCCAAAGAACAACATGTATATATTGTTAACTTACTATTTGATTGAGGAATGCTCTAGTCGAGGTAGAGCATAATGAAGGCAATGACTTTGAATATGAGTAAAGTTCCAATAATATGAGACCATAATTCAATTTACACTCGCTTCAAATAACATAACCCCTTCATACAAAGCGCAGGATTTCCTCCGAATGCTAAAGATGTGACGCTGCCAACTAATATTTCACAGTGATTTAAACTATACAAGTTTCGCCACTTCCGCGTAACTGTGCTCCAAATTGCAGTTGTAAATGTGCAATGGAAACTTAAACTGCACGCTCACGATCTAAACTCGTTAATCCTCATTAAGGCTGCGACATTGGAAGCCCAAAAGCAGGGTAATAGCTGCAAATTATTGAGCTTCGGGAATTAGGAACTGGTTGGTAGATTGAGCGGGGAACATCTAATTTGGAGTATATTGAGGGAGCAAGTACTAGGAGGATATAAGATTTCAGAAGTACGATAATACTTTTATCTACTTCGGTTTCGTTATATTCGAATTATAAAATTGACAGCGGTTGCATTATGATACCCATAACGGCATCGGGTTGCATTATGCGAATCGTCATAAATTCTAAAACACAAGCAAAGACATTCTGAACATACAGCCAGGTCCCTATAATTTTACTTCGAAATCGAGACAATGTAAATGATGTTTTTAAAAATGGAACAAGTTTAGAACAAAAGTATCGTATACTATTTGGCTGTTGTGGCTACAAGATCTTTGCCTTATACCTAATAAAGAATAAATAAAAATAAAGTGGACGCGCGAAAAATTTTCTGAGTGAAATTTTATTTAAAATTTTATTAAAAATGTCTTCAACATCAAGTGAAAAGTGTGAAAATACTCCACCAGATATAACAAATAGAGCAGTTGCGGCTACAAATAATTTACTACCAGAAAAATCAAGACATGTAAGAAAAATGAAATATTTAAACACACTTCCTGAAATAATTATTTGTCTATATTTGTGTTTTATTCCTTCCTTCGTAGATAAAATCATGTATGCAACTGTACGTTATTGGTATTTTAATAACTCGTGCCCACCTATTTCGGTACGCGATACGCTTGTACCGAAAAATGGCACTCGTATTAAAAGACCGTCCATAACGTAACAGTTGCATAAATAGCTATTGCTGGGGTATAGGTTAGTGTGCGACCATATACATACGGTGTTAAATCAAACGATCGAAATTGGTTAGATTCGGTCTGCCAGGGACAAAAATATGACATCAAAAAATCATGCAGCGACTAGGATGAAAGAAAGTTTAAAATTGGTTTTGGATAAGTGCTCGCGGCTTCTGGGATAAAGCTAAGGGTAGATATTATATACGGTGTTAAATCAAGAGATCGGTGTTATTTCCTACCAATAAGAAAATAAAGTGGTTGATCCTAATTAAGGCTGCGCTATTGGAAGCCCAAAAGCAGGGTAATAGCGGCAAATTATTTCGCTTCGGGAATTAGGAACTGGATTGAGCAGGGAATGTCTTATTTGGAGTATATCTTATTTAGCATCTGGGGTATAGTTAAGTTTACGATGTTTAATCTAGCATTTACTATTTCGGGTAACCCAAGAGAAAATCGTCAATCAGTATGCCTAGCCTTTTCCTAAAACCTAACAGTGCTGGGGTCAACCTTCAATCCTACCGGATACCCGGATATGGTAGCAGCTGGGTATCACCAAAGCTCTCGGCAAGACTGGCGTAAGATTGTCAGGGTTCTGACTACGTAAAAACTAAAATGAACTCAAGATGCAAGAAATTTCGAATAGGTATACTCAGAAGTTTGTAAGTAGGTATGTTTTTGATTACAATTTACTGCAAGTTCGGAATTTTATACTCTAATCCGAAAATCCCTGAAATCTTACAATATATCAACAAGAAATCGTAGATATAAATCCAGAAACCACGATCCAACTTCACAATAAAACGAAACGTAAATAGTCCCATTAAAAGGCATTGTTTCACAATCTCGCTTGAATTGTTCCCCGGCGAAAGGAAAAATCGGCTTACAGAGGATTGCACGTCAACCGATCGTTTCTTATTTATAGTTCCATTAAAAAATAGTTTAACAGCCTTATTTCCTCGAGCATCGTCGGGTTCCGTCCTAGCGGAGCTACTAAATCTCATTTGCTCGGTTTCACCGCCGGTGTGATAAATTTCCTGTAATTTATCTGTAACATAATTCCGTACCTATAAAATGTTTTACAAGCACTTTTAATATAAGAGAATACTTATCTTTTTAAAATACACAAGGAGAAAAGAAATAGGTGAGAGAAGTTGTTTATTGAGCGAGTAATATTGTTGATATTACTTGCTCAATAAATACCCACGGTGGAATTAGTACTTCGGCCAATATCTATGTAAATATTTCCTATTGCCATCTATTGCCTTTGTGTTATTTTGATGTATAAGCTATATTTCTGTAAAATTTCATCAAAATCCGTTCAGTAGTTTTTGCGTAAAACACAAAATATCCATCCATCCTCACAAACTTTCACCAATGGTTCAGTTCTTCGATAGCGAAAAAAATTATATAAAAAATATTAACATTTTCCTTCGTGAATATTTCCACAAGATTGCAAAGAAATAGCAGCAGCGATGGCCTTTCAAATTAAAAAATCAGGTGGTGTTGTGACGGGCTCGCTAACGACCCTCGTGCTAGTGAGAGCACTTGCGGGAATAACCGAGAATTACCGCCTTTAGCTCTAAACAACGCACGCCCCCATGTTACAGCGAATCAACTAGCTTGTTTTCATAATAATGCAATATATATGTATACTTTCATTCATTCCATTCATTCAGCGCATTTCATGCCGCGGTAAAAAGTTCGCTGTTGTTTCTTTCATGCGTCCCACTTTAACACAACCTTTCCAATTATTCACTGTTTATTACGTGCTTATTAATAAAGTTTGCAGTCAAAACTATTATCCCGTTCAGTGAAAATTAATTGCGATTTACATATTTAAGGTTAACGCTTTCGACACTCACACAACAAATTGTTTTACACATGAACTAATAGGGGATAAATCCCAATTGTTAATATCCGACTTACGTTTATTTTCATTAGGCACGCTCTGTTCGCTACTCACTTCTCCGTAGGGAAAACCACGAATTACGACTTCATAGAGCCCCACAAATTGTAATTATACCCTAACTTCGGGTATATTTACCGAACAACATAAATATTCATTGATACCGCACCTAATTCACGTAGAATGTGAATATACTACGAAAATAACTGCCCTATATTAAGCGAAGAACCATTAAGAAAATAGGGGAAATGGAGTCGTCAAAATTTATCGATGTCGTTACAAGCCGACACGCTACCACAGGAACTAATAAAGATCCAGTCACCTCGAATGTAACTAATTAATTGTTCAGAGGAAACAATCACTAAGAAGAACTAACGAAGTAGCTTGATGGAACAAGACAAATGAAAGTTGCAAAGGTCAAACCAACCGGCGGGGAATTATAAACAGCGGCTCCACGGAGCGGAAGAACTTAGTCGGAACTTTGTAACTTGCTGCGTTATTACATGTTAACTACAGACTACGTATCTATACAGAACTTTAACACAACTGCCGTAATACATGGATCAAACAAACATAGAGACTGAGCCTCTCAAACAGAACTTCAAATTTAATTTTAACTGCGAATTCCAATCATTTCCCAACTCACAATACTCTGAGAGCTAAAACAAATTCATTGTCAGCAAAAGTATTATGGACAGAAGTAGCGTAAACTTCCCCTGAATTGACTTAATCGGATTAACTACTTCGACTAGATTATACAACACTGAAGTTTTCATCGCCTCTGCAGTAGTTAGTGATTTTTCTGTTACATCACCGACTTCACAAAGACAATTGCAATAAAACTTGGAAAGAAGAACTGACTATATTTCTATGTAGCAAGTCTTTGTTACGTAAGTAATCTGATTTTCAAGTAACCGAATACCCAGACATAAATAGGTCTACTTAGGACGAAGTTGAAGTAAGGTCATAACTTTTATTGTCCTCCGCTCTTAGTCACGTCGTAACTTTTATTTAGGTTTTATGTTACGCTGACCCTGATCTTGACATAAATGAAGTGGGCGACGTCCTACCTACTGATATAGAAATAATAGTGTCATAATATTTGTGAATTTGTTTTATCTGTAACAGATTTTTGCTCTGTTTTGGACGAAAATGCTACATTTACTTAGATGAATGATGATGTGGCATGATTTATTTAGATATATAAAATATTATGTAAGATGATTCATGTACGCATACGACCTCTAATTGCATACATGGTCGCGGCGCATATTCCACAATGTAGCAATGATTGTGGTCCCGTAAATAGTGAGTACTGCGCAAATAACTAATAAATTAGAGCAATTAAACGTATCCTGGTCATCGGCCAGGTCATAACCAACGTAATTGTGGCGAATTAACCTAATCAGTCTGTTACCCAGCTAAACGTTGCCCTCAATTGACCGAGTGGAATATTAAATGACACCTACACGAAATAGTAATCCAATCTCTAGCGAGGAGCGTCTATATAGTCGCAATAAAATTTATCCAATTTATGTGGCACCCGCCTGGAGCGATTGGCGCTTTGTTTTTATGGATTCGTGTACACAACAAAAAAATACATCGCCTCAGTTTATAAATTCAAAAATAAAATTGTTTTCACGAACCGATAATAATGAACGATTCTTACTCAAAGCTCAAAGTCAAAGAAGTTGTTAATAAATAAATCCCTTTGTATTTTTCCATCCACTTAATGGCGAGCCACCCCTTAAAATATAGTCAGCAAAAATATAAGGAAAACAAATCGAATTCCCACTGACAAAAATATTCATCCTCAATATTTTTCTTCAAGACAAACGAAAGCTCCCCAGCCACTCCTAAATACAAATATTCTCGTCAGATATGAAACAGAAATAATTTGTATTTCCTTGGGAATTACAACCAAATGGATTTATTGTAATATGAAAAACAAAAGATCAGCGTCGCACAACGAAATTCGCCAATATCACAGAAAATCAGCCAGGGGTGCAATTTCCTTTTGGGAACAATCACTCAAATTGGGTCAAGTATGTAGGTGAACATTTTACACCCGCTGTGTTTGATGCCAAGAATATAATTATTACGATATAACCTAATTTTGCCATTTGGCATGACGAGGGACAAAGACATGGTTCTTGAGTCGAAATGGCATCCTTATTTGGTGGAGATCACACAGATCGGATTATATTAAACAGACTTCAATGCCAGACATTACATTGACGAGAAAGATGAGATGAGACTCTTTGAATAACGAATGACATATATTTGGAAAAGTTGTATAACGGAACAACCAATCAAATATGGCGTAGTCTTCTGTTCAGAGACCCAAACAGAGAGTAGTGCCAAAACTGCAAAATCTTCTTTATTTGTAGGCATAATTACTGTTAACCTAAAGTCGATATCTAGCAGAAGCTTCAGACAATCGAGAGCCCAACAAAATGCTTGAGGCCACCCCGAAATCTCTACTGAGAGGTATAAAGCCACTCAGTGCTTCTAATATCTCGAACCGGGGTGGCTGAGCACATAGTCGTTTCGAACGAACTACGTTTACCACAGTTTCAGTTGGGAAAAATAATATGAAATGAAAAAAATGAAAACCATAGAATTCGACGATTCTGTAAACCTAAAAAATCTCGAATAATTTTGAATAGGTATGACTTCCCAAATACATTTTATATTAAATATTTGTTTGGAAATTCATTAAATACAAACAATATGTGAAACGTAGGTAAATATGCAAACATAATTACTTGGAAATTGACTATTAAAATAGTGATTAGTATCGTCATTCACTCAATTCCAATATGAATATTAGATTTTCTATAAACATTTATCGCGTGGGTAAATATTAGTTATCTATTTTGAAATACATCGAACTGAATCTAAAGTCACATTGGTGAGATCTTATTGTTGGGTCAGTCGATATCAAATGTGGCGGGATGCCAACATCGCTTGCTACATCTCATTGGAGCTGAACTGTAACCCTTTAAGCGACGTTGAAAAGAGTCGAGCCTCAAAGCAGCTTCACAAACAAACTTAAAGATGTTACTCAGCGGATTTTGTGTGAAATAAAAAGTCCCGTTTCTTTGTAAATCCGTGGGCATTCTACATATCTGTGAAGAGTTGAGGCAGGCTTGAGTGCTCTCTGGATCGCCCGCGTAGGATTTAACGATGTCAGACTTATCGATAAGCCTCTATACGAGGACTTCCAACAGAGGTTTAACTATAGATATATCGCCTACCTACGAGAAGTTTCAAGTCCTTTTAGTTTAGCGAACTTTGCAGACAACATTGCTGGCTTATGTTACCTTATGGCTTATCGTAGGTCTACCCTTAGAGAGCGGTCCCATTTGACTATTACATGTGTACATTTACACATGTAATAGTCATCATCATTTGTGTTTTTTGTATTACATGTTTACATGTGTAGTTTTGTTCATGTAGGTTTATAAGGTTAGACAGAAGTGGTTCAATACTGAAGTAGAGAAAACTAGGTCATTATTCAATATAATTATGAATAATTATTTGAGTTCATTGAAAATTAAATCGTGGTCTAATTTTGTGTCTCATGTCCTTTTGTTAATTTTACAATTTGAAGACCAATACAATTGCATATTTTGATTGGAACAAACTTTGCGGTTTATGAGTATTGATTGCAACCATCGAATATAATGTTTATTTGAATAATTATATGGTCAATTGGTATAGAGACGCTAAAAATTAATGCAATGTATAAATATGTATAAAAACTCTTTTGCGTGATATATTTTTTCAGGACTCTTTTCATTTGATGTTGTCTCTTGACATGTCAACGTTCAGTCTTCCACCTTTCTAGTTTGAAGTGACATAAGGGAAACGTTGCTCAGTTTTGACAACAAGCTCAAGAAAATCGTACAATATTGTTTGTTTGAAGAGATATTTTCGGAAACCACTTTACTAGCGAAGAACTTTGATCTTTCGTGAACCTAACTGATGTGTTTTGTTTTTCATTTTGTTTCTATTTTCTTTATGTTCTTGTTTCGCATTAAAAAGATACCTCCAAAAAGGGACTGAAGTTTCTACCTTTTATTACCGCTAAGCCAACAGAAGCTTTCCATTTGTTTACATAGGTACCTACCTCTCAAATAGATTTTGTTGCCAAAGGCATAAACTAAATGTCAAAACAAAACTGCTTCAAGTCTACCGCTGTTCATTTGTTTTACATCTTGTAAACGATACAATTGTTACGGATGAATGTTTAAAATTCGATCTCATTTTTAATGGTCGTTTTTTAGGAATGTAGCCCGGCAACACTGGTCGTGAAGTACGTACACAGTGGGCCACAAGGCCACGCGGAACTGGTCCATTTGCAAGTGACATTAAACAGCCGATCGCCTTCGGATCTGATCACGATCACTTACACTCACCGGCATACCAAGCCATCAGGAAGATTTATGCCAACTTGCTTTGATGCCCTTTGCAAAACTTGAACGTACCTGGAACAATATAAGATCTTTGTTATTTACATGTCGTGGATTCTTTAAGATTAAGCTTTTGATAATATTTACGAATGTTGTACATAAAAATATGCAGATATTTGGAGTTTATCTGCCTGTTGACTTACAAGGAAAAATAGTATTTAACATGTACATATTTTTGCACCTCTTTTTTGTCTTGTATTCTATGTTTGTTGCTATTGTGTTGTGCCTGTCCAATATATATATTTCAATTCTATTCTTTCTATTCTATGTAGGTACCCAACCCACCTACAGCTACTTATGTATACTTTTTGGTTTTCGTTTCGTTCAATAAAAAAAACTAAAAGTATCTTGCAAACAATCACATAGCAAGGTATGCGAGAACATTTTTTTGTATTTAGTCTTCGATAAACTTGACTAATGTTGTCTTTGTTAATGTAGCCACAAGCCAGTTGCGATTTAAATGCCAGACACATTAAAAAACTAGGTCAGACCCATTAAAGGCTAACAATTTAACTTTTAAAATACCTGTGAAGGTATAAACATTCATCGGAATTCTGTTGTTTAAAGCTTAGTAGATGACCTAACGTTTGTTTTTTTAATAAGGTTTTATCTGGCTTTGGCTACCAACAAATGAAAAGAATAAATAAATGAATGGAAAAGAACACAATATACCAAATAAAAATTATTTCATCCATTTAGGAGCTATGATGCCGCAGATAGACATACAAATACACAGATCAAACTGAACACACGTCAAACTTACAACACCCACCTTTTTCTGTCGGGTTAAAAAGGTAAATTCATCATCATCATATCAGCCGAAAGACGTTCACTGCTGGACATAGGCCTCCCTCAAGCGTCGCCGCTTTGACCGGTCCCGTGCGTCTCGCAACCAGCGTATCCCTGCAACCTTCACCAGGTCATCGGTCCACCTGGTGGGAGGCCTTCCAACGCAACGTCTTCCGGTTTGCGGTCGCCACTCCAGAACCTTTCTGCCCCATCGGCCATCCGTTCTGCGAGCAATGTGGCCTGCCCACTGCCACTTAAATTTGGCATTTCTTCGGGCTATGTCAGTAACCCTGGTTCTCTTGCGGATCTCTACATTTCTGATTCGATCACGCAAGGAAACTCCGAGCATAGCCCTCTCCATTGCCCTTTGAGTGACTGTGAGCTTTCTGATGAGGGCCATTGTAAGCGACCACGTCTCAGAGCCATATGTCATCACTGGCAACACACACTGGTCATAGACTTTCGTCTTGAGACACTATGGTAAGTTGGACGAGAAGATACCGCGCAACTTCCCGAACGCTGCCCAGCCAAGTCGGATTCGACGGTTGACTTCTTTCTCGAACTTGGCCCTACCCAACTGGATCGTTTTCCCAGGTAGACATAGTCGCCCACAACTTCGAGTGTAGAGTCTCCGACCTTAATAGGAGTGGGTGTAACATGGGCATTCAGCATCACCTTGGTTTTGTCCATGTTCATCCCAAGACCCACTGTTTCGGAAGCTCTACTGAAAAAAAACAAAAAACTCTCTCTAAAAAGATAAATTGCAACGTTGTTTTACTTAAACTTAAAACGAAGTTACTCGAGTCAGTTAAATCTTTTTGTCCGGTTAAAACGTATTTACAACTCCATTTAGAAGTCAACTTTAATGGACTTTTGTTGCGCTATAAAGTCGAATGCATTTACTTCGATACAATGGAAATAATGCTGAAAGGAATTTGCATTGCAACTTTACCAATATTTTAAGGTTTGTGGTTTAGCAAGTTTATCGATATTACATACATCTCAAGTCAATAGCCAAGTCAGAGACCTGTGGTGTTGTCAGAGGCGGCTTTATTAACTCTAACACCAGAGGTGGCTACATCCTCTCACGAAAAGAATAAGACATACATAACGCACGCCTTTTTCTCTTTTTATCGATTTTGTATTTGACACTATATTCTATTACAGAAACTTATTTACTATCAACTTTGGGCTCTTAACCTTAACCTCATTTATTTAATGTCACAGCAAATTTTTTCTCCTTCCATTTATCTTCATTAGAACTCACCCCGACACTCTTTCTAGCCATATGTATAATCCAATCATCGCTACTTTGGTCATCTCTCTCTTCCTCTCTTCCCCTTAGTCATCCCAATTTATAATTAAAAGTTTTACATGCTCGAAAAGATGGAACACCTAAAACTAATCCACATAACGGTTACAGCTTACTGCTTCAAACTATTTCAATGTTTCTACCTCTTCAATGTTTGCCTACCCAGAAACACTGTGAACAACAAATAATGGATATATCTGAAATACCAACAATCCTCGCGGGAACCAGAGTAGAGCGATCAATCAATAAACCAATGAAAGGTAAAACTCCAAACTTCTGCTTTACCGCGGTAGCAGGAACTTTTAAATTGAACTTGTTGTTTTAAAAAGAACCAATACAGTGTTTTCTGATGCCTCGTGAGACCTCCAATCGGTTGAAAGTTTGCTAATCACTACTGTAGCTTGGGCAAGGAGAGCTTTTGAGATTTTTGATGTCCTATGATACTCCCTTCTTTTAGAGTCGATGATTTATTATGATTAGGTATTATCAGCGTGTACACTGTCCCACTGCAGAGCAAAGGCCTCCTGTCCCTTCCCATCTTCCACTTTTCCCATTCTTCTGCAATTTTGGACAAATCCTTTGAGAAATCCAGCTCATCACACCAAGGTTTCTGGATAAGTCGAATCTGAACGAATCTTTCACTAACCTTATTTAAGTTTTGTAGGCTGTATGTGGGCGAGCACGGCCTCTTTAATAGGCTTGAGTCACGCATTTTATCACGGGTTTTACTCCCAAACTGTGATAAAATGTGTAACTCAAGCCTGTCACAGTAGGCCGTGCTGGCCCCGCAGGTTATGATTAACAATGATGTAAGTTTATCTAGGACATTTGCTTACAAAAATGAAGTAAAACATCGTGAGGAAACCTGAACTAAATTCTATAATACATGAGGAGTAAAATAATGAAATAAAAGGGACTATGTCAGTGTCGGGCAAATGGTCAACAGCGTCAGCGTCAGCTGATTATAACTGTTTACATTTTTGTTGATTGGACTAAATTGGTAATTATACTGGCGGATGTTTACAGGGTTAATCTAAACTGGGAAGTAGTCAGACACCGCAGAATTAAAGGACTGATTGATTAATCATACCTGGTAAAAACCGAGTGGTAAAAGGTCATGCGAGGCGTTCCGACTTCTGGCGGAACGCCTCGCACCTGTTGTAGGCAACACTGAACATGAACTAGCCCCGCGTTGTATGGAGATTCAATAGAATAAGTTGACAGTTTATACTAAGGTTTTTGGAACGAAGGTCCTTAACGCGGCTTGCGGTAGAAGTTGCCTGGTAGAAATTGTCACGTAACGAAAAGCATTTGGGCCCCTGTTCCAACCATAAGGAAAACACTTGCTTGGACGTGGAGTTGCGGACACCAGCCCTTTTAACCTAACCTAACACTCTCTCAACGTTGAGTTTCGGGACACGCTTGCTGTATAAGCTAATATTTTAACCAAGGCATGAGGTTATTCTCTTTATAGCATAAAAACGGCGTGTTTTTAGCATACGGTTACCTTACGCAATTAAAATGTACATTAATGTCACCCAATTCAATGGCACTGTTGCAACGCATGATACGCAGAACAAAAAACAAATGACACACGATTACTGTGAAACTTTCTAAATTAAGAACGAATTGCTAAATTTAACACGCAGTGATGCAGTACGCAGTAATGGCCTATATAAATTCTCTGTAGTCGTTATGAAGGTGGGACTAGAACGAGATACAGTGACAAGACATTGTTGAGAATATAATGAAGAATATTGTTTGCATATTGTGACAAAACCATATCTTATCTGCACAAGATCAAAGTGTCAGAATACTAATATAAAACACAGGCACATCGACTCAAGAATAAGAAGTAATATCATAGTTTCTGACACGTTCTTATTGTGTTAAACCTTTTCCCTTTTCTTCAAGTGTTTGCTTTCCGAATGTCTCGGGGCGATACTTACCACAAGGTCAGATTATATTATTGCTGGCTCTTCTTTGGTTTTGAGGATATTTGCCTTATGTATATAGAACTGCCTTAATGATACATTTTGTTTTATAGAAGTTCCGATTCCGATACATGGAGTTCTTAATCCTGAGTATATACATACACTGATGTACTATCTGTGCACATTTTATTCAATAACTTTTCACGACAAAAGAAAGAAAGAAAACACATTTATTTGACACAAGCCAGAGCACACAACACAAAAATAAAAAAGATAACTTAGACTAAACAACAATAATATTTAAAAAAAGAAAACTATATATTAGTAACATTGTGTGTCCCACGGCGGCGCCAGCCATTCTACTTAACACTCTTCCAATTGATCGTGTCAATGGAAATTACTATTTTAGAATATTATATTTGCGCCAGTATCTATAATCTTCGAGAAAATATGAGAAAATTTCTGAACCTTCGAGAGCTTACTTGGCTTTAAAACAATTCCTATGATACCTCAAGTAAATTATGTTTTCCTTTCAGGAAAATGTAGGCAAAATATAGAAAAAAAAAATAGGTATTGTTATTCTCATCACACTTTGCTATATTTATAGCGAGGGTGAACGAACGAATTACTTATAAAAATCGTATTTCTCATTTTTCTGTTCATAGTAAACGAGATTACAGTTTTAACTAGAGAACCAAAGGCCTTTCACCCTAACATCCTGTTAAATGAACCATGAAATACGCTAAAGTTAGTTTGATATATTTACATATACAGGAAAATACAACAAGTATCAATTTAACCTGATTCGAGTGAACGAACAATTTACGTGGGAAGACACCTTATTAGATTTATTTTTATAAACATCGTAGCAACGCCTTTGACTTTCACATGACAACGGAATATCAATAAGAAAAATCTGAAGATCATACGTCACTTTGAAATGATTTTGATAAATGATAAAGCACCCTTATATAACCAACAAAGAAATCTTATCATATTTTTAGAAGCCCTTGAGTTTATTGTTAATAAAACAAAAAAATATTGGTACTTCTATCAGCCACAATGTGAACGTAGAACCACTCCACAGACGATCCCCCATCTCCTGTATTGCGCCTTATGCAAAAACACCTCTACCGTGCGAGACCTTTGCGAGGCCAGCGCTAAAGCTGTTGACGTGGCTGAGTACTCGTCATAGAAAATTTAAATTAAGAACAAAGAATCATCGACACGAGGAAGAAGAAAGCACTGTTTTATTGACAACAAGAACTGCAGTAAAAACCATATCTGAAACTATGTACAGGTTGTCCGGTGTCAGATTTATGATTTTAAAAGCTAATGAAACAAAAACTTGCAATCTCACGGGTTTATTAAATAAATTAAAGTTCACAAAAATCATGCGGATTTCAGTTGATAAAACAATTTTGTCCAAATGCTGTCTGTACAGTCTCACGCACTGTTGGAAACGTTCCCCCGCACCGTTTATTATAATTTTTCGAGATATTTGCTTTTAAATTCTGCCACCAGACTCACTGTATAAACACGTCATGTATAGAATAAAAAACCTTGATAAAAACCAAGACACTGGCAAGATGGATTCCTTGAAGCAAGATATCGAAAAATAAAACAAAAACCGCATCGAGCGCAGACGCGATTTAAAAATACACTGCATTTAAAGCCTTCAAATAAGGACGCACGTACATTTTCTTCTCGATATTATTCAACATATGCGGTGAATATATCGAGAGAAAGCTCCCAAAGTGCTTGGGAGTACTAGAAGGTATTACTGGTAATACTATGGCCGGATTAGGGAAAATTTGCGGTACGAATGTGATACATGACATATGCTGAAGATGAGTCGTTGAGGCAGATTATTAAGTCTAAGTATAGTACTGTATAGTTTGCGAATACAGAGAATATATTGTCATATATTCTCTGTATTCCCAAACTATACAGTGCAGTGCACTAAATATGGAAATAGCCTAGCAATTTAAAATGGACGTCCAGTGAATTAGGCAGTCAGCCCGGCTACCACGCTGTTGACTCCCTAAAATTTTAAACACGGCTATTTTCATATTATTTTTGTGTTGATACGGAATAAAGAAGTGTCAAGCTACATCTAAACCAAACCAATGTTTTTTTTTTGTTCATGTTTGTTAGAGATGGTTATCTCTAGACGTTTTTATAATTCAAACGATTAAATATTATTTACTGATAGAAAACTACAATATTACTACGCCATAAGAATAGAACTTATTCTAGAATCAGCATTGTCATTCAACGTGTCAATGCTGGCAGAGTTCTAGGTATTTTTTTCATTCAATGCGATGTGGACGAATGTTTTGATATCAAAGAGTTCTCCCCCACTTCCCTTTTCATATGCGCTTGTTCATATTAGATTGTATATAAATTATTTTGTAAAAGTATGTATTATACTCGCAAAAATAAACACTTCCTTCGGGACATATCACGGGAACGAGACGCGTCACTCACGTCAAGTCGCGCCACGTTATACTTAATACCGCATAAGTGTCATGAACAAAAAATAAGATGGAAATCTTCCTTATAACATCAACTAATTCAAAGTAAGCGAAGCCTGAACCAATCACGATTTTTCCGTTGAGGAAAACGATACTTGCAGGAAAACGTTCGATGAAAATGGTGATTAATACTAGTTTAACAGGCGTTTATCACTTGTACCTAGTAAGTAAACTACTGCTAGGTACACAGTACTAAGTACTACAAATGATATACGCTTGTATAAATGGTATACTATAAGTAGTACTGGTAGTACTGATGTTGTTGAGAACAATAGTATGTACCTAGTACATGCACGAGTGTGTAGTGAGCTTTTAAAGGATTTTGAAGACACGTCAGTGAAGTCTTAGACTGGAAAAATATAGCAACGAAGGTGGGAACAGGCTAGACAGATTGGTCAGTGAAGTACATGTGTTAGTTTAAAGACAAACGACGTCAATTTTTTCATTCATTAGTATGGTATATTTTACATCTTTTTCATCTAAATCCAATGGTCTAGTGAATGACTTCTCGAGCTACGAATTGCGATTTTCATCATATTAGTTCCAGGTCGGTTTGTGCAGAAGAAATTCAGGCAAATACAGCTTGTTACCCTAGCAAAATTATTAAAAAATTAAATACAGGATCATAAAGACATCGACGACGCACAACCTGTCAACATAATTTTTTTGATTGATTCTAGATGCCCAAGCACTGAAGTTTTCGTCAATATATTGCAATTTTTTACGTATTTATTGCTATTTTAAAGATCTTCCACCGGTATAGCGCTGTAAAACGGTTACTTTCTAAAGCATACTCCTTAGTACTGGCTAGGTTAAAAGGATATAAAAACATGCGCATTATTTGTGAAACATGGTTTTTTCGTGTAATAAAATAATTAACAACACGATATTTTTTCGCTACTTTTGGCAACTCGTCCAAAACGACTTGGATGTTTAAAAATTTTATATAGAAATATGAATGTCTAAAATTTCTTCATAACTGAAATAGCATATGTAAAATCAAAGAATATTTTGCAAACAAAACTGTCCAAAAGGAGGTTCAAGATTGACATTCTGGCTCCGAGCGGGCACGGCTAGTACTGCGTTAACATTGGGGAATATATACGCCTTAAGGTGATATATACGCCCCAATGTAACGCAGTACTGGCCGTGCGCCCGCTCGATGCCAAAATATCAAAATTGAATCTCCTTTTGAACAGTTTTGTTTACAAAATATTATTTGATTTACATATGCTATGTTAGGTATGAAGAAATTCCAGCCATCAATTTTTCTGTATAAAAATATTTTAAACATCCAAGTCGTTTGGGAGGAATTTCCAAAAGTTGCGAAAAAATATCGTGTTGTTAATTATTTTTTTAAAGCAAAACTATTTGTTACACGAAAAAACCTTGTGTTCAAAATTATGTACATGAATCAATAATAAACATATATTTTTTGCAAACCTATTAACCTAATTGTTACTGAGGAGTATGCTTTAGAAAGTTACCGTTTTAAAACGGTTTGTGCCGTTAAGGTTTTTTCATGTAACTAATAGTTTTGCTTTAAAAAAAAAATTAACAACACGAAAAATTGATGGCTGGAATTTCTTCATACCTAACATAGCATATGTAAATCAAATAATATTTTGCAAACAAAACTGTTCAAAAGGAGGTTCAATTTTGATATTTTGGCACCGAGCGGGCGCACGGCCAGTACTGCGTTACATTGGGGCGTATATATCGCCTTAAGTTTCTTTCACCCAACTTAGATTCAATCATAATGAAAGTTAAGTCGATAAAATTATGTTTTCTACCCCTGTGTCTCGATACATCGTTACGATTTCTATTGTTAGTCGAGAAGATAAATATTTTATCACAGACATCGCTGGGTTATCTTTATCTGGTACAATGATTACAATTTGAATATTGAATAGCAAATCGTATTAAGTATTACAAATGCCAAATTATTTATGTTTGTTCTCCGTCTTCTCAGAACATTCCTTGTATATTTTGTTGTTCAATAAAATATTTGTACCTATATTTATTATTTGTAATATTTTCAGTTATAAGAAGTCTTTTCTTTTATATTAACTTTGTCTAAGCAATATAAAATTGTATTAAATTAACGAAAAACTAGTTATAACTTAGAAGTAAAGTTTCTAAGTCTTTTGACATCATGTCTTGTTAAAAAAGAAATCTATCGAAGAATATATTTTCTATTGTGAGACTTCTAAGTACCAAAGATTGTTAAAAAGCGAAACTTCCATTGAATATTCGAATAAATTAGACCGATAAATACGCGTAACAACTTTCAATTTCAATGTGATCTATTGAAAAGAACATTTCTACTTGCTACGAATTTCTAAGGGCACATAAAACTCCAATAGGCTACGAGAGTATATATAACATAACATAATGATATAGCTTCCATGAATAGAGATTTTCACGAAATACTAGGATCATTATTGGTGATGTTCTTCAATAAGGCCGGGTGCGCAGTACTCATAATCAGCGTGCGTGTATAATGACTAGAAGTATGAAAGTCAATGAAGCAAAAGAAGTATGTAATGATCGAATAGTAGTCCCAGCGAATCTTAGTAATTAATAGTAGTCGAAGCAAGAAACAGTTTGTCATCGAGTATACTGCATAGAGTAAGCGAGATAGGATGATGCGACAACCGTAAGCGAGTGAAAGAGGCAGTTATACAATGATATCTTCTACTTCAATATTGACACAAAAATAGCAACTGCGCAGAGTATTGCGGCCAACTTCAAAGACACAAAGATCCGCTCAAATCCGCTGTGACTACTATAGCAGGTGGTGTTCTATAGTATCGCCTACCTTCATGAGAAAAAGCACACCGCGTTTATTTAGGTATGTGTTGTGTATGCATAAACAGAGTTTTTTGAAAAAAAAAAATCTTATTAAAACACATCTAAACTAGTATCATACTATAATAATATTATAAATTTATGGAGTTTCTTGTGCGTTCTTCTTCCTAACAAGCTACTTTCCGAATGCACGATAGAATCAATTTTTATTCCTTGTAAATTTTAATGTATCTAACGTTCAAAAGTGCCGCTTGGAGACCTAGTTGAAATAAAATATCTTTGTCTTTGTGTTTGAAATGTGAAAGTTTGCATGGATGTGCGTGTGGATGTTAATTGTTAATGTATGTTTGTTACTCAATCACGCCAGAACGGCTGAACGGATCTGGATTAAATTTTGCACAGAGATAAATTATAGTCTGGATTTCTAAAATAGCTCATAGCCTACTTTCATCCCGGTATAGTGTTCCCTTGGGATAAGAAAACACTTGTGACGCGGGTGAAACCGCTGGCAGAAGCTAGTCAATATGTAAAGTTGTTTGTTATTTTTTTCACTGATACAAAGGTAGTTTCACTATATCTTTCAGTCAATGCTGCAGCGCTGAATTCCAGAGGCAAATTTTATCCTTAAAAAAGCACGTTTTCTGTAGGCCACGTGAGGGAAGCTTCGGGAAAAACTAGTACAGTAAAAATAACTTTTGAAATTTAAAAATAATGGTCTTCTTCGTCTTCGCCGCGAACTTGACGTATGTGAAAAATTGATCCTTATTTAATTTGAAAAAGTCTGTCATTTGAGGATATAATTTGAACTTGTATATATTATTATTTTAGTTCCGATATAAACGCTGGCTAATTAATATCAATCGCTACATAATTACCCCTTCAAACAATGACAATATTTTTTCTTTCAGTCATTGTATAAATTGATTGTTCTTCTGTAACAATATGCAAGAAGTAGGTACTTTAGCATTGTATTATAATATACAAATTTAACATCATATCATAAATAATTTTTTGTTTTTAAACAATCGTCATTTATTTCTTACAGTTTATCGAACGCTACACTTTTCAAAGTTGCAATTCAAAACTCAAAACTGCCGTAAAAAGTAAAGTGATCTTATTTCAAAAACGCAATATATGCCATGAAAATGCAGACAAAGAAAGTCTGGCGATACAAGTCATGTTTGAAGCATCAATGGAGCCCTTTACACTTCAATAAACTGAAAATGACTTTAGAGCGACTCCATTCACCCGTCACTATGTTACTGTAATTGATTTTAAAGGCTGTATTCTTAGAAAACCTTCTCGCCTATCAATAAGGTCTATTCTTGTTTGGCACAAGGAATAAATAACTTTTCAATCAAGATATACAACGCTGTGCCTGTTTTTGGAATGATAACCCTTTCTTTGGCGAGGGATGTGTAACTATATTATTCCTCTGTCTCCATGTCAAAATAAGTAGACGGGTAGCTGAAAGTACCTAAGGTTGTTTAAAAAATAAATTTAATTTGAATGATTGCATATAATTAGAAACAGGGAAATGACATCAATGTTATTATTGAAAACCAGAAACTCCTAAGCACTTAAAAAACTATAAAATCTAGTACAAAAGACGCAACACTAACTCAAATAACGCATTACACAGCCATACCTATTAAGAAAATGAACTGCCACTTGGAGGCATAAACATTTAATTTATATTATAATGCAAACAACAATACAGAAGACACGAAAGCATTTCTCATAACGCCCCGTTGCGATTTAGGACAGCACATAATTAAGTATGTCTGGACGTGAACTGCACTATAAAATCCCAGAGACCTAGACAGTATGCTAGAAAGAGGCAACTCCGAACTCAATAATCATACTTCATTCACAAAGTCGATTATACTTACGATCTCTGAAGCTATATACGGTCGCCGAATAGGCAATATGCAAGCGGAACGCTGCAGAAACTGTCGTCTACATAAACGGTTAGATAACCCAGTCGCTTCGTTACGTCCCAGAGCCCATAATAGTAAATTATATCATGGTTCCCTTTCACATAGGAGCAGTAACGTGAAACTGTTCCGGGAAAGATATATCTGTCGAACATTCAAGTTCGCGTGATTCCCACCACTAGCTGTAGTAAAAGAAGATGGCTGAATTTATCGGTTGACTTCCACCGGCCGTTCGCACCCAAAGCGATACGAATTCGGGACAAGACACATTTATAGCTACGCTGTTTCGAGGTATCCTTTGGACAGATTTAGTTTTGCTTCTAATTGAAGACGCTTACGAAACAAAAAATATAAAATACCACTCAAACTTCATGCATTTTGCCAAACCTTTAAAAAAACTTAACGCCATGGAATAGGTGCCTAAGCACCAAATATTCAAGGCTAGATGACCTACCATGAGCTCTTAGACTTAGAGCAAGGAAAATTATCCAGTGTGAATCTTGTGATGTTACGCACAATGTAAATTATGCTCATGGTACGGGCCCAGAGTTTTACATGTAGATCAAAAGAAAACAAGTGTTGTGATGACAACTAATAAAAAAGTATAGAAGATAAATACTTGCTACGCCGATTCTGAATAAATTGAGATAAGTGTAAGAAACCTACTGATAAAGATGATGATGATGTTTTTTTAAATAACACTAACCATGAATGAATCTTTTCTGAATTAACAAACGTACCCAAAGGTTACGCGCTAACAGAGATACATCCAAGATTTGACCGTGACGTTGCATATAAATCGGTAAACCTTTATGATAGTAGTCATTTGTTGTCCACACAAGAGACCCCTGGCCCTTACCCAAACCATGAGATACAAAGTGACTTGTCCCCGTTAAGCTTATATCAAGAAGATAAGTTTCTCATAACAGTATTGGGACAGACAATACCCATTCATATGTATAATAAACAAAACCATAATTCACCATTGTATCAGTGCCATCAATAGAAGATATACATTCTCGCGAGTTTTCCAGTTCTATCGCCATTAACTCATTACCCACTACAATCATGGGAGAGTCTCATAAAACTTTAATAAAACATAATAATGAGCTAATTATTATTATGACTTGATAGGCGACATCATCAGCCACAGTTTATTGTTACGACAGCATCTCTCGAACCAATGCGCCGCCAATAACACCGATTTACATATTAATTGAAAAATCCCACTCGGTTTACGTTCCATAGCCCGCATAAAAGAAACAATATTTGATTTCTGTTTATACTGGGAATCGATTAGTTTGCGTGCACGATGCTGATATGACCACCATGTTTGTATTCCGTTTTAACGGCGCAGCTTATTTTAATTACAAGAGTAATGAAGGGAAACGCATAAAAAATAACATCGTTCAGTAGCTATCTCGTAAACTTGATCAACCTGGAGATATTTACATTTGTCAGCTTTAATGTCCGCGTTAACACCGTATCGCATTACATTATCTTCTAATTTATTCTGTACATCAATTATGTAAATGATATAAACATAATCCAAATATTTCTTTTCTAAATTTAATTGGTGCTTAATATACAGTTTGCACGTGGAAAGGAAATTTAAGAGCGTGACCTTGGCATTTCACCTTTGGAGTTCGATGTAATAACTCCTTGCATGGTACCGTTATGTATTCATGCCAAAGGAGCCATACGACCTCGACGATTAATATTCACACGTGAACTGTAGGCCTTAGAGGGAAAGCTAGCAATGTTCCCCGAGGGAAATACAACCACAACGTCTCATAATTTCACTCAACATTTTACATCTTACATTTATATTTCAATCTTGTTCCTCATTCGTTTTCTCGGCCTGTCGTAAAAGTTCGGTCTACTTCAAGGATTCACCGAGACATGGCACGTTTTTAGTATCTGCGGCGCGATTGGTGTTTGACCTCCTCGACCTTTCTGGAAAACTGATTTGCACTGCATGATATTATTGTTTTATGGGACGATATCAGCCTGGCAGCAGTTGAGAAGGCATAAAACCAATATATGATTCGTTCTCCCCAGAACATCAAGTTAGGGCTACTAAGAGTCTGTATTGTCTAATTTTTGGTCGGATAATACAAAACATTAACTAAATTCCCAAATGAATACACCCGAAATACAGCCCAAGAATATGACATAATTACAATACACAGCTGGTTCATAACGGTCCATGTTTTCCGTTAAAGATAATAGCAGAAACTCGAGTGAAATGCAAACTGCCGAACATTGTGACCCACTTTTGGGTCTCGCGCCAAAAACTAATCACAAGAATACATCCGGGTGCTTTTAATGTGTCCTTTATTGTTATGCTATGTTCATTTTGTGTTCAAATTGAAACGCTATTTGATATTGCTAATTCACTTTTCTTGTTCTCTCACAAAATACGCAATAATTTTATGACCTGTCAGCTGTAGCAAGGGAAACGAAATTGGCGCGCAACATTTTTGTGGGGTTACCCTACAAAAATTAATGTTGCCAGCAATTACAGTACGCCGTTACTCCTAGATGAATTTTACAGTCCCCCCTAAAATGTCCCCTGGACAATATTAAATTGGTGCGTTAAAAATTGGCGGATGGGCGGTTTCAATTTATCCATCCCAATGGGTAACCTAAATGGTGGCAAGTTAATTTTATTAAATGAAATTGAAACCGACATGGTAAATATGAAATATAACCCTCTGTTCTCCTCCAAAAAAAGTTTTAAAGCATATTATTGCTGCAAATATAAATATGATCATAGCATCAATGTCTAAAAGCCTGTCTTACACAGTCGAAATTTTAATATGCCTAGTAATGATCAATATTCGCAGAACTCATATTATTTATATTCATACTTCAGAATACATAGATCTATATGTATAAACGCGATTTAATTCTACTGACTTTGCTGGAACTGCCAATTAAAACATATTCATAGGTACCTACTGTAAGTAATTATGACGTACATAATGTTCACAAGTCAAAGACATTTTAATCTCGCCAAAGTCTGTGAATGTCTAGCACATACTCAAGCCACTTAGGCCGTTTAATTATAATATTCAACGGTTACATTGAGGTGAGGTCTGTAATCGTCAAAGGACTGTTACTAACGAGAATAGCACAACAATCTAAAGTACAGACATTAAAACGAATAATTAATATTATTTATTAGCATATTTTCTACAACAAAATTTATCTCTAGACATTACAAGTGAAGATACAAATAAGTGCCATTAATAGGACGAAGACCTTTTGTTAACCGCAACTAAAGGTGAGAACGGTATTATCAAACAAGCAAAGATCACGGCTGCCAGAGATATGAAATCAAGTAAATTGAACAAATTGTTCGATGCTTACTCGCCAAGAACGGACGCCTATTAAAAATTCCAATCATTGTAATTTGCGCTTTGCCGACATGACATAAATCCGATATTGTCTGCGAAATTAATGAAGTTCGGGGCTGGAGCTGACAACGGAGAAAAGGGTATTAGGATTTTTCCTTTTTGCGTTAATACGAGTTAGCTCTGATCATCTGATGTATGAGGGAGATGACAAATTTTGGAGGGCACTGATGTCTTGAAGCTCGTGGCTGTACTAATAGCCGCACGGGGTTGGTGATTGATCTTTGAGGTCAAGCAATGCATGCCGCGATTGGTCCGTGAATGGATAACCATTCAGTACATACCGATACTCCCACGTGCCTCAGATAGCACGTTATGTTGAATAAGTTGTTGATCTAGTCTGTCATTTGTCGGAACTAGAGGACACGAGAAGCTGTTTCCTCCTTCTGCGAAGGAGTAAAGCTCGCGAGAGGGAGGCGGAACACGTGAGGGAGACGCAACGGAGACACCTTTACGCCCCTAGCCGCCGCAGGGCGGCCACCTTAGGCGCGGGTTTGCAGACGGCGAGTAAGGGTAGTTCGCCATCCAATAAGCACCAGGCCCAAGTTGACAGTGCGTAGTGTTCCAAGCGCGCCTCAAAGAGATATCAGCAAAAATTTACGGAGTCCGCTAGAGCCGATACCTGTCTGGGTCGCGGATAAATTTGATAGAGAGTTACCTTGGCCCCAGCACAAGCAACTGAATGAACACGGGTGGGTTTTAGTCAGTAAAAGTCTGACACGACCTCCCGTTTCACCCAGAGCGGATGATTCGTTGGATGATTTGCAACCAAAAAAGGTCTGTCATTTGTAAATTTTTGACAGTCGTTACCGGTTGCCTGCAGTGTTGCCAAGTATTGTGTTACTTGGTTGATGAGGTCAGATAGGTAGTCACTCCGATTAGTCTGGAAGCTGGCCCTGATATGCTTGGGAAAAGGCTAGGCAGATTTATTAAAGCTATGAAGTCTCGAATACCTACGGTTTATAAAAAATCAAAGAACTGCACGTCATAACGATAACCCTTATCGAATTCATTGTCCCTTTGGAAATACCTTTCTAATTACATATACGTCATTTTTAATATGCTATCGAGTACTTAATTATTTAGTAATATAGTACTAGTAGTATATACCTAGTATTGTTATTTCATTTTTATATCACAAGGATAATTATTTGCAATTTTCTTTTTTCACGTCATCGGAGTCCAATTAAAGGTCGATCCACAAATATCAGGGCCGTGCCCGGGACGTGACAGGGCCAGGCCCAATCATTGAAGCTTCGTCACTGGCCCGTGCAAGGAACGTGCATGGACGTGTGTGAACGAGTTCATATAAAATGTACGCATCGATATTTTTTTGTGCCCCTGACAGGGCACGTTCCGTCCACGTCCCGGGCACGCCCCTGATATGTGTGGATGGACCTTTAGTATTATATTATCTACATCTATAGGTATTTCTCATAATTTCGTTCTCATAACTTACATTATCATTCAAAATTTCCATATAATCTCTCTCATAAATCATCCATGATGTGAAAATGTTTATGAGGAAATTACTATTTGGTTATCGACAGCGTAAGTTGAATCCCCAAGCTGAATAACCAACCTCTATTCCATGTTGTAACTATAAAGATTAGCCAGTCATCAAACTTGACAGCAGGGTTAACGGCTCAGGGTACTCCGTACTTAAGTATCGTCAGTCAAGGAGGCTCTCCATTCACTGATTAATTTATATTTAGTTATCGAAACAAAAGACAGTGTCTTCCAAAACTAATTAAGTACCGAAGCTTTTGAAATATACTCCATTTAAGAGTATTTAGACCTAAATCCACGCAATCAATCACAGAACCAATTTTTAGTGATTAATTTTGCAGCTTTCATGGTCGAATCCAGTTAAATTCAGGGCTTAAAAGTTCAGAATCCTCTTTTGCGAATTTCCCGGACCTATCCAACGAGAGAGACGTCAGCTTAATCCTGTTAAATTAAAGTATAAACAACGCGTTACCCCTTTGACTGTTCAAAAGGGTTAACCCGACCAAAAAAGCTAGACTTTTGGCCACTGGACGGTTGGATCTTTCACCTTTGATCTGAGCCGACAAGCCTTTCGTTATTCGCTCTAGTTGTGCACGAAATTTTTAATAAACCGACTTTTGGTAGACCAAAATAAAAATATCAATTTTGGAGACAAATTGCGGTTTTAGTTTTAGACTGAATTTAGTTATTGCTACGTGAATTGAGTGATCTAAGGGCGTCATTTTTTTGATAAAAATGTTGCAAAATAAATTAAATATAAGACGATCACTATTGTACTTACAAACTAGAGGTAATGTCAAATTTTGAACGCGATCATAAATCTCCCAACATAATACATACATTGCATTTACACTTTCTTGATACTTTATCACTATCAAATATGTACCTACTCAAGCGACAAAGTTATTAGATCTGAAATATGATTTAATGTACGTATTTTACTACATCATTTTTATAATAATATGCAGTTGACCAAACATTTATTATTAAAATATATGGAAAATAACCAAAACTAAGTAAAACAATTCAATAAAATTATTATTTAAAAAACGATAATTACATGGCCATAACGTTATAGTATAGCCTTTTTGGTCTCGCAATAAAACCCCGTGTTTTATTTTAATTACTTTAATTATTTTGTTGAATTTTGCTTATTTTTCGTGTCTCATATGCGGGTCATATTTCTTAAATCTTTCTTTCATTAAAAAATGGTTCACACTTCAGAGTTCCTATCTGCCTATCCCAGTAGGGAACAAGCCATATATATTTATGCGAACAGTCAATACCTATGTAGGAACAGCGATTTATCAAACACAATACACTGACCTTATTACAATAAAACTAATTAATCAAAGCATTTAATCATGCAACGTCCAATAAATAATAAAGGGTAGTCATAGTAAATAATAAAAGCTAAGTACAGCTATGATTATGTGGCATTTATTGTTCGAAAAAAGTCAACTCTAACACGTTAGTAATAAGAACCTAAATCCAATATAGCTAATACAATTTGCTTTCTCTATTATGAATCAAATGTATCCGCTGGCCTCATAAGTACTATGTATTTGCCAAGTACATATGTAATTACTGAGAGATATGTATGTTAATGTAAAAGCCCAAACTACGGTAAAACCTAGGATTTAGCGGTAAATCCTTATATTTACCAAGTCTTACTGGTAAAAGGCCGAAATGATCTACGATAATCACTAATTTCGGACTCTTACTAGCAGATAACACAGTAAATCTAAGGATTTACACACTATGATATGAAACGATGAGAACAATAAAATTAAGGACAAATTGATTTAAAAACATGATTTAAAAACATATACGAATGTTAAAAACAGAAATGGTTTAAAATCATGTTGGTATTTTTAAAATCTTGTTCGAAAATGAAATGCCAGACATTACATGTTTTTTACAAGTCTTTAAGGGCAATACTAAGGGAGCCTGCGGGTAAACGCCCGAAAACGCCCTGACGAAATTATACTGATGACAAACATGTATTGTAAAGAAAAGACCACACTTTATCAGTTTTATTTTGACAGACAATCATATTGTTGACGCCATTTTCAGTAAGTACTTACGGTAATAAGCCATGACGATGAACGTTGAAAGATTTTGACGTTTAGTTCAATGTTCGCGAACAGACGCACAATAGTTTCCTGAATTAGGTTCAACCATTTAGAGAATATCAACCGTATAATGTGAAACGATATATTGCAATCAAAGAAAATGTTGGAACTGTTTATACAACAAGATTCACGGAAAAACGACACAAAATAATTTATTTACGTACTAAAATAAATCTTTTATTTCTGTATCTGAAAGGGCACTCCATTAAAATACCAACACTAATTCAACTCATTAATTTGTCACCCTTTATTTGTATGACATTTAATACGGCATATATAAATATACCGCGCATACCTTGGTAATGTTACAATAATAATAAATATCGGGCATATTCATTTCAGACAACATTATGTATTGAAATATTTGTTTATTAAGGAACCCATATAACAGGAATTTTCCTGATATTGGAAAATATAAACGTGTTAGGAATATTGCTAATAACGTCAATACGCAATCACTTAATGAGACAGATTATTCGGTACTCGCGTTTAATAACAATTTGTGAGACACGTCACTTTGTTGTCGTCTGTATTTACGCGAAGATCACACAGTAAATAAGCCATTTTGTGTTATTACTGTAACGCTCGCTAAATGCCACTTAATTATTCAAGGGTTCGATGTCGAAGATACATAAATTAGCTACTCTATTCCCTTATATATTGCGGATTTTTGATATGGGGTACGAAATGTATGTGATTGTTTTTGCGTTTTGTGGCATTTCTAGTACTCATACCTCAGTTAGTCTATTTTAAAACAATATACTGAGTACCTTAGTAAAAACACGATCAATTTTATATTAAAAATATATGTAAGTTTTGTATTTTCTTGCCGATTTTCAAAATCCGTGAACGCTGGTAGTAATTATTCAAAAAGTTAAGGAAAATCTCCTCATAATGTTTTCCTGTAGCGACAACGGTTTAGGATTTATTCCGTTCTAATACCAACAACTAATACCACTCATATTTATTTTCTATTCCGAACGAATACCACTATTTAAATAATTAAATTTAATTTGCGAACGAATACTAACAATTTGAGTTTGGTACAGTCAGCTCAGTCAAACCCAATCAAATTTTCTGTATGGACATCGGCGAAGTTTCGAATTTAAGTTTCACCAATGGTTCTTGGTGTTTTATATTCGTAAATATTAGCACATTCAATTGCTATAACTAAAAAACTCACAGAACTCACGTCAACCCACTTGCTTGACTTTGTAGGTGATGAATGATTATACAAAAAGGTGATTTTCTTTGATATCTTACAATTAATTAATTAGATTAAAAGTGATTTGTTTTTGTGAAAAATAAAGAATATGAATACGTCAGGTAAATTTTAATATAAACTTAAAGTTGTTATTCTGAGATATTTAGTAATTTTAGATTTAGGTTGTTTTGATGTTTTTGCAAATAAAATTATAATAAATTTGATTAATAGTCAAATTTTATTATCGATCTAGACGTTTTCAAACAAATTTTTTTTTTGGACTTCTTTTTTTTTTCAATTGACGGTCTTATAATTACATACAAAGCATTTTTACTGGCTGAATCTTATATCTTTGAACTGGTTTTGGTATTAGTTGGAATCAATGGTATCCGTTCGGAACAGAAAATAGATATGAGCTGAAACAAATACCAGTGGTGGTATTATTTGTTGGTATTAGAACGGAATCCGGTTTAGAGACTTGTCCTTACTACCTCGGCACAAATATCAATTCTGCATAGAACATAATGTCATAACATATTGTTTTGGAATACGTTACAGTGATTTCCTGCACAATATAATACTATTATTGTTCAGAAATCGTGAATGAAACAGTTTTCACCCATTCCGGGATTTAGATAGATATATAAATTTTAGCTTCAGCTAGATAAATTGTATTGTGATTTGTAGGGTTGGCACGGAAATGATACCAGCTGTGACACATTTTGTTTAGAGTACAAACAAGTGGGAAGTATAACAAATAAGTTTACATTACAATCAATTATAATTTTATTAACAATCTGTTATAACAATGACGTAATGTATGCGCGTTTGGGGCTCATATGTGACAGCCATGCTACCAAACAATACTGATACCTACGTTTTCCTCAAACCATTAACATAATTGAAATTCGATTTTGTGAATAGACTTACATATCATATTAACCGAATTGTTCAAACACACATTCGACTCTAGTTCGTTGGCTTAGCAAAACGATTACAGAGTTGTGTATGAAACGTTGGCTAAATCGCGGATCCAAAAGAATTAATTGCATGTTTAGCAACAGTTGATTGGTTTTCCCTGATAAAGTAAAACAACGGCCCTTCAGAGCAAAATCGTAATTAATTGGGAAAACTTAGCAAATACGAGTCGATATTCCATTGAACGATGGCAATCAGATTAGAGTTAATTAGTGGAGTTTGAATGGTAACTGGCAACCCTAGTAGGTACGAAGTATTCGGCGTGTGCGAGCGATCGTGTGTTAGCGTGCATTGTGCGAAGGCGCGTGTTTGAAGCGTGCGGTTTGCATCCGGAATAACACAATGGCCATTTCGATTAGTATCGCGATCCGATCTGTGGACGGCACAGCGACGGCCATTACACATCCTGGAAACGGTGTTAGCCTACCTGTGCCCATCCCATGGCTACCTGTCGCCAGCCCGCCTGACGCGCCGATCATTCAAATTTCTATTTAGCAACATCCGATAACATCGCCATTCAATTTATACGTACGCTGTTTCACGAATCCGTCATGTCCCGCCTGTTCTAGCGCTGTCAAATCGTTTTCTCATTCCGAAAAAGAAAAATGTTTTTCTCATTTCATCCAAAACTTATTTATGGTTCAATTCGTTACTTGTAAAAGCAATCAAGTCGTTGAGATAGTAAATTACAAAAAGAAAATCAAGAAAGAGACATTTTTCAAAACAAACGGTCGTCGTAAAGCAAGTTCACAGACTTGGTAGACGCTGCGGAGGTGATATAGGGAGAAAAGTTTAAATTTGTATCAAGATCACGTGGCTCGAGCTCGAGGTGTCTCACTCTATCGCGTACTGCTATAAACTCGAGCCATCTCCAATAAAACTTTGACTCGTTTGCACTTACAAGAAAATAATACTGCTTGCTTGCTTTCCGATTCGATTCGCCAACGTGAACGTGAAGACTGAAGTGTTTTGGCGCTATTTAATTTACTGAACTTGCTTCTACGAGTAAAACTTAAGTGTAGACTGGGAACTGTGGTGAATTTGCCCGAACAACTGTCCTACATATGACTAATCTACATGTTTTTTTTTATACGTGGCTCTATTCTGAGGTTTAACTTTAGCCTCGTCGTTCTCAAAATCAAGTAGTTTATTTCAAGTAAACCTTAGAGGTACTTTTGAATTGTCAAACAAAAAATTAATAAAAAGATGTCATTAGTTGCAAATTCACCAGCGTCTGTAGGTCTCAATGTAGAAGAATTTGCAAGAAACTCCACGGACACTCTTTTCCGTTAGTTTTAATTGCAAGTTTTTGGTTACATCATTCTTGTTCAAAAATACATACATATATATGTGAGAACGATGTTAAAAGATGTGTACGTAAAAGCGTCTAGAGTAACAAACAATTTAAAAAAAGTAATTTAACAGGCCGAGACAGCTAAGTTATGACCAATCCCAACTGATGGCGCCCGTTCAAGAACATGACGCATGGATCGGCACCACTCAGCTCAACCATCATGAAGGGAAGGGAAAGGGATAAATAAATAAGGGAACCGAATGGTTCAACACATATGCCACCATCAGAGAGAAATTAGAGAGAGCATGACACACTCAACTGCTGCATTCTACATAAGAGACCGAGGTTCACCCTATTCAACTATCTTTGGTCCGACTCTGTTACGTCAATTTAAGATTTTCATTAGCAAATTTTTCTGATAAGAAACAATATAAGAAGAAAATATACCGTTTCTGTTTAGCATTAGTTAATTAGAAGAATCTAATAATACATGTACATGTATAAGCGACAATAATTATATACATTACTCTCTAGGCGGTCGACTAATGGCAAAATAATCGATTATTATGCTTCATCAAACCGTACCTGAAATACACGAGTAGGTAGATATACCCCCATAACAAATTCTGAATACAGCAATTTTACCAAAATAATTTCGTTCGTCTCGATAAATGTAATAATAATTGGGTCCCAACGTACATGAAAAGGAGAGGAATATTTGAGAAATAATGGGAACATCACAGGGTTGATTCCTTTTAGCAGAAAATTACTTATTGTCCTACAAGGAAAATACATTTAAGTAAGTCTTGAGCGACGAGTATAAAGGTATACCTCAATCAAATAATATCCATAAAAAATCTCTTTAATATTACAGAGAGAAAAAATGTTATTCGTTTATAAAATTAAATTAATGTTTCAGTTAGGTACGAGTTGGTATTACACGTTGCACATAGGAAATCTTGGCTAAGCAACAAGCATGCGTAATTTATCTATCATTCAAACCCATCACCTAAATTTTCAAATCATAAACCAAAGATGACACACAAAGAAAGATAATAATATACCAGTTTTCACGTGCAGCCTAGTATTTAATTTAATTCAACTTCGTCTGCGGACCTAGTTGGCACCTCGTCAACTGCACTCGCATTCCGCCACGACTCTGTACACAACCGTATTTCATCGTGCCAAAATCTGTATAAAATAACGTTTTTAATGCGAAAACCTTGTATGAACAAACATTAAAACCGAGAGTTTACACTGAAAGATTTAAAAGCGGGTAAATCAACAACTTTAGGAAGCTTAAATCCTATGTTACGGGTAAATGCACGAGTTTCGGAATAAGAGTTCATTGAACCGATTTCCGTCATTAATTTTGTAAATAAACGTATAAAGCGGTCAAACCAGTTCACTGGCGAATTCTGCTGTTGCTAAGGAGTTGTACAATTTGCGTGTAATTTCATTCAAACTAGCTGTTTGAATCAACAACGGTTTGGACTGTTTGGAGTTGACTATTTGCATACGCTAAGTATTGTTCAAGTATTCGCTAAAACGAGGGACTGTACAACATTGCTCTATTGTGACTTAGGATTTTAGGAGTGAATGTAAGGTTTCTAATGAATAATTAAGTCATACAGCGTGAATTTTTGAGATGACCACCAGTCAAGTTAGTCTGGTAAGGAAGGATCAAATCCAGCAGAGCAGCAGTTTTAATTATATCGAAAAGAGAGCTCTGGATTCCTTGATCACTCTGGAGTTTGGAGATCTATACAAAATTTGGTTTTCGCTCTGAAGACTTAAATTATTAACTACATTCATCAAAATAAGCTAGAACCTAGTACTATGTCTTACAAGGAAAGAGGTCGCATCCTCCTGCCTTTTTAACCGACTTTCCAAAAAGGAGAAGGTTCTATGTTCGACTTTATCTATGTTTTTTTTTTGTGTATTTTCACCTATTTCTTCGTCAATTGTGGACCGGTTTTGAAAATTCCCTATTGGTCCCATTTTATTTTGGTGAAGATCTGATGAAGAACTTCGGAGATAACCAACAGAACTCTTCAATAAATGACGGCAAATCTCTCGGCATTGTTGCAATCGCATGTTGTGTTATATTGCTTATACTCGTACACCTTGGTACACTCTCATTTCACCGGTTTTGTTCAAGTTTCTTGATATTCGGGTAATCTATTCTGGCATTTTAAGTACCTTACTAAAGAACTTGCCTATAAGGTACAACTAAAAAGTGAGAAAAAAAATATTTTACACAAAAATACTCATACCGACTGCCAAAAAGTCTGTGTCTTTGGTAGGTACCATTTTTTTCATTATGGACACCGACTTCCAAAAATAAAGTTAATTTTAACAGGAAGTCGGTAGTATTTTTTGTAAAAAAGTTTTTAACAATAACATATTGCCATCAATCAATTTGCAGAGCGTGGTAATTGTGGCAATATTTTATAAGGCCGTTTATTGTAACAGTCTTAATTGGGTTCATGTCAACGGGGGCTATCTCTCATGTCTTACGATGTGAGCTAGACACCTAAAATAGTTTGAAATAACGTCTATTAGTACAATCTGTATGATGAAAGAATTTAAAATTGCTTTTAAATAAAGTGAACCAGGCAGTTGTATTGGGTCTTTCCATGTGGAATTATTCAGTAGCAGATCGGGGTCTAGAGTTGTGTTCAGTTCAAGGCAATAGGCCAGCATATTACATGAGGCTTGAACATATCTGAGGAAATGTAGGTATACTATGGGTGCACCTCTCCCAAATCCTTCGAATATCATCAACATCATCAGCCTTTTTAAGGTTCCCACTGCTGCGACACAGGTCCACTCTCTGTGAGACTTATGAGAGGGCATGGGCCTTAATCCACCAATACTGAACAGAAGATTTTTTGTAAATATTTAAGATATCTCATAGCAAAAGTTGTTCATGAGAAGATAGTTTCAATCCTGAAAATTACAGACCTGAAATATTTTCAATTAATTTATGTCACCATTTATATTTAATACTTCATGCACACAAACGTACAGAGGCGGACTTAAAGCCTGAGGCAACTTCCACAAAAACAAACGAAAAAAATCTGCTTACTTTTATTAACAACGCTCAAAGATATGCCTATCTAACTATTCCCCGTAGGTAATTCGTTTTTGAATGCAATCTTAAACCTAATTCTCTATGTATTGTCTTATACGCTCCATGATAATCTAACACGAACTTATTGTTGTCAAATATTATCGCTTTTTATGTTGAAGGTTTATTTAGTAAAAGGGTTTCAGTAAATAAGTTGTAATCTTGGCGCCATGTGCCAGACAGAACAATGATCGCTTGGCTAGTATGAGACTCACGTATATGGCCGCTCAGTGTTTACATAAATATATTTTTTTGTAGTGCTACTCGTATCTTCAAGATAGGATAGGATTTTTGAAGGAGAGTGATTCAGGATAAACACTCACGAGTCATCACTATCCTGGCTTCAGAGCACAGCATGTAAAAACACAAAATGTAAAAGATCCAGGAGACGTAGCCCTATACGATGGTGTGATGAAGCGAGCTTGAAGTCAGCTGTTATTCTAACAGAAGCTAAGGATTGAGCTCATTCATTGGGCGACGAGGACTATAAAAATCGTCAAAAAAGGCGCTCTCTCAATTCATTAATATAATGCACCTAGTACTTTCTCTTTTTCTTTGAATTTGCAAGACTCCACCGTAATAGAATTTCCAAAGGTTGTCTGGTAGATATCGCTGTCAGCGATAAGACCGCCTTTGTACCCGTAGAAATAAGTATAATTGTAAAAGAGATGTGTAACTTTAGTTTTTGGTGTACAATAAAGTATATTCTATTCTATTCTATTCTATCTGCCGAAGATTAACTACTATCGAGATAGAGCGACATTTTAAAAGAGCGTGTGTCTTGTGACCTCACCAGTGGCGAAGATTACCTACTGAACTCCAAACTAGACCACTCGCAGTGTGCGCAAGGGTGAACGCAGAACGCGGAACTCTGACCGCTAGACCGCACGCAGTAGGATAGGCGGTGAGACTTTTACAGAATTACACTATAGGTCCAAAATCGATCGGCACAAAGTTTAATCCGGGCACATCTCGTCGCTCATCAGTAAGCAAACTAGTAACAAAGATAATATAGCTAGGAATGTCTGAAGAAGGCATCCTAACCCTTCTTCTCATTAACCTTTAAGACTTCAGCTAACAACCATACTACGTCCAGCTCCCCCTAATCCTGGCTTCGCGTTCCTCATTACTGAGGGTCGTGATTCCCCGTAGTGGAAATAAATATTTTTTCACCAGTTTGCGCCATCTATGTCTGTTTTTGTTGTTTTGCGTCGTGGAGAGAATCGTGCAGTTTGGTGTTCAACGATGTGCGGACTTGGTCCACCTGATTGGACTGCGGCCCTTAGGAAGTAGGATGTATCCCTTCGATTTTGCCAGTCACCATCTGCTGATCGAGGTTGCGTCTATCCTTTCTGGCAATGTGACCGAAGAACCCCAAAATTTTACAAAGGCAGATCGTGGATAATTTGATCTTTATGTTCAGCTCACGGAGGATAGAGTCATTAGTGCGAGGAGCTGTCCAAGGGATTTGTAACATCTTCCTCCAGCAACACATATCAAAAGCATCTATGCGGTCATCGACGTCCAAGTGAGACAAGACTAAAAAGGCGTTTTTCTGTCGCATCCCATCTCATCAGAAACGGCAGATACCATGTCCCTACGGAAAGCAAGCACACCCAAGTTTTTATTTATAGCTAAACTTACGCGAGTCTGGATTACAGCTGTTTGCACATTGTTCAGGATTTCTATATACTATGTACCTACTTAGATTAAGTTCTTTGCCAGACTAGGAGACATAAGTATAAGTATCCATCAAGTGAAATGAGCAACGAGCTCATAAAAACTCTCATTTCTTCAAGAAACAACGTTATTTCGTAAAACTTTATCCTGCTTGGTATTACATAAAAAATATACTAGTATTATAAATGTTAAAGTCTGTATGTATGGATGTTTTAGACAATTATTTATCATAAGCTGAAATAACTTGGATGATATTTTGCTTACGGATAGATCATGGCATGTATTAGAATATAGGATACTTCATCTCCCGATAGTAATTGCCCATAAGATAATTTTCTACAACCACGCAGGTGAAGCCGCTGCCAAAAGCTTGTATTACATAAAAATGAGGCTACGTAAACAAATATAAAAACATCATTTACTTTATGGCTATCGTTACTGGGGAGTCTTCGTTATATTGGATTTTTTAAGACTCAATTATATTTTTCATTTCGTTCTAATCCTTGTCTATCTAATAAAAATATGACGGCAAATAATTTAAATAATACATTTTAAATTTTATTATTATATGGCATCCATTTATTATAATGTGGTATGATTTATGATGCATAGATTTTCTTATTCAGTTTGATGTTAACAGCACATATTATGCGCACAGAAATGTCTTTCAAATAAAATCACTGATAGTTTGAATCAAAAACAGAATTGCAAATTAGTTTTCACTCCCTATGATGTTTGACGAACGAAAAATAACTCAACCCAAGTTAGAGTTGAACTGAGTGAACTTTTATCAAAACTACATGTCGCACTAATGCATTTGATGCCACATAACAAAAGAAGTAGGTATTTAGCGTCAGACTGTCAGACCACACAAGCCTTCTGTCTGTGACGTCTAATGAAACCCTCAATGTCAGACCTTTCACATTTCACACTTCACCTTTTGACCCTCAGGTCAATAACTTATTACCTACTGTTATCAAGCTTTATGAATAGAAAACATCGTTACTTGTTTTAGGTTTCACTCAATTTCGGTAATATTTTTAGATACAAATATTTTTCTCGGAGCTAAAATAAAATAATCCTTGTTCCATTTAACGTTGCAGGTTTATTCTGCGACATTTTAGATTAAAACCTACGCAAACCATAAATATAAATTATACCACCTCCAACTATTTTCAGAGACAGATTATATTTTTACAAGAGCAAAAATGTTCTATTTTTTACATTGCAAGTTATGTTGAGCTTAAAAACTTTGAGAAGCCTACAGATGGAATTTGTATTAAACAAATTAATTACGTTTTATGTGAACAAAAGAGTTATTCGGGAGTAAACCACGAGGCCATAGATAAGTAGTTACAGAAGGTAGAGTCTCGAGTCCATACAACGAGCGAAAACGCACGTTCACATAGACAGTAGACTCGCTTCACATAGAGTAGGAAGGTTCAGCGAGTGCAAGCGCACCTGCGACTGGCTTTCGACAGAGATCCCAGTATTTTGTTTGAAAAGTTAACTGAACTTTGCTGCTTCTTGCTACTTTGAAATTTAAAAAAATAAATATAAAAAACCGGACAGGACACGTATTTATGTCTCTATGTATGTATGTTTGTTCCTATGTGGCGTTTTAAAATCCAAGTGGAGTATTAAAATAAAATGTTTATGTTTAAAAGAAATTAGAAAAAAATATATGACTAAAAAGTTAGTTGGAGGATACATCTGGTTTTGGTCAGCCAATTCGCGAATAGGTACCTATACTCCGACTGCACAGGATGATTTTCTTCTTGTTTATTTTTTTTTAGTTCACTTCTTAAGTAGTTGGGTTTTTTGATATTTTAATTAACTTTTATTTTTACCTTTCTTTTTTCTTAAATTAAAAATAAATGACAAGGCTGGACATGTCCGAACAAGCCTATGGTAGACGTCCAGATTTTGTTCTTTGTAAGGCCTTTTTTTCGCGTGGAATGGAGCCGACCTTCTGCACTATTCTGTGGCCGAGTTAAGCACCATCGTACCGTTATCCTTTAAATAAACAGCCGCCCGCTTCAAACAGCCCAGAGTGATGAAAGAAAACAACAGCCCTAAATTAGATAAATTAATGTGGGCTACAAATCGCCCCCAACCTAATTCATTGCACTAATTTATAAGAGATTTAATTGCCTTACTCGACAACAAAAATTAATTAGAATCAAGAGTGTTGTCTTAACAATATCATGTTGTTTATGATGTAAGTGAAACAAGAGGAGACAATTGGTTGGAATATTTCCCAGTAATATAATATGATGGCGGCAATGTAATTTACGTTACTTGAAACGAACAAGATTTTCTTGTGAATATTAGAGTTTTGATTTACTAAGAATTCATGAGTAAATAAGACAATGAGAAATAGAACCTTTTAAAAATTATCAACAATGAAAGAATTGTCAGCAAAAACCAAGGACAGTAACTTATATTGCTATTTGGCAAAGGAAGCAATGCGTAGGAAACTGACTCGGGAAACAGAGCAGGTAAATCAAAGGCTCGTCGAATGGAAAACGCAGTAGACTGTGGAAGTACATCTTAGCCGCCATACACATTATCTAGTACAATCAGCACATCATATCTTATGAGAGTGTATTCTTTGGCCGAATGAACGCAATATTATGTTTTTAATATACGGACCTTTTGGAAACTAGAAAAAAATTCTGGAAGTTCAAGACTTTTTGCCATAGTTATTGGAATCAAATATAACAGCTCAAAATGTTAGGACCCATTCGTATTAATGTTAATTTTTATCCATGGTGCTAGGCAACTGGGCTTATCCCAGTTGTAAACGAACCTTTGTGCCTATTGGCCTTGTTTGTTTTGTCTCCTGCTTGATATGGAGAGAAGTGGAAATTTGTATATTTCCTACTTCTCTGTTATTCTTGTCAGATTAATTTCGCTGCGGGAGCCAAGACAGTTAAATTCATTCGCCTTGACTTCGTTGAGCTTAAATGCCTCGGCGCTTTTCTGGTAGTCGCCACTGTTGGTTCTGGCTTTCAGGAGTTGCAGTGGTTTGGGAATAGTGTTGTAAGATTATCCAAAACCAAAACATTATCTACCTATATTTCATACTAAACATAATTCATATCTACCACTCCAGTAACAAGAATTTGCAATCATGAGGATGTGTCTATGTTTCGCTTAACTTTGGATATTTTACGCCACAAATGCTAAAACGAGCATTATGCAACTTTTAGGTCCCATAACAACGAACAAGAAGCCTATTCATTTCGACAAGCACATAACTATAAAACGCGCCTTCCCGGTGAATATACAAGTTCGGTAACTTAAAGTTTCTCCTTTTACTGCCACTTATGTTCTAACATACGTTCCAACTACTTTAGTAGGCGTAGCGAGTCATGCGTGGGCACATCTCGGCCCTAAAACTACCCAATCTTATATTTATATAATCTTGTTCCGGATAAAAGTACTCCCGATCTCAAATGCTTCGATTCCGGAATATGTAGGTAACAGCTTGCTGTAAAACCACCTATTTGTGGTTGCAGCAAATCGTTGTTTAACTCTTTCGTACAGTTTACGACCGCCATAAAAGGAGTAAATTTACCGTGCCACTATTAAAATCTATTCTCGTAGGTGCAAACGTTAGGGCCGAGTGAGGAGGAGAATATCTTCAGCTATATAGGGCGGTGCTATCGCTGTAAATCACCATTGCTTTCGTAAAACAGGTCTTTACGTCAGCCAACTTGGATAATTAAAGTACGTTTGAGAAACAACGTAAACAAACAAGTTTATGTGACTTCTTTATAGATGTTCAAGTGAGGTCTAGCGAAGCGAATTATGACGGACGTTTATGGGCATGTTTCAGTTCGTTTTAGCCTATGGTCTTAATTACGTTCCAGGCATGAAACATGTCTAAAATGAGACTGTGACGCTTGCACATATGGGGAGAATAAGAGAATTAAGACGGTAAAGACAATTTGATTCGAACATATTACTTGGAATACTTGGAAGTGCTTTGTTTGTGTTGAGCTTATGAGCGGAGGAAACTATCTCTGTTGCAATATAATAATAAAGCTTCCAGTAAACTAAAGCTACGTACCTTCTAGGATATGAGTTTAGTTCGGTTTATCTTACTAGTTTCTAATACCTTTCTTTAAGAGCAATATAAACCCAAATGACTTGTATGTGAAGTAAGTCCGTGGAGGATTGACCGCAGAATGAAATTGTATTGAGATTGGATTAACATTATATTTCTAGTATATACTGCAGAAAATGTTTTATGTGGTACTTACCTAGGTTCCAACTCGGAAGGTTTGTTCAACCACTTTTACAAAATGTTCTGAAAAGATTGTTTTATTTAATTATTTAACTTGCAATGTATGTATGTATGTAAGTGTGTTTGCGTCAAATCAGGCAACTGAATTTTAAAGCACTTTTCCACCACCGATTAAGATGAAATTTTGCATACACGTTTAGTTTGGAAGACAATGCATGGTTAGCTAAGTGACGTTACTCTAAATCCAATATGGCGGCCGGCGCAAGATGGCGGACTAGTTATTTTTTTGTGCACTGCCGTAATAATAAAGGGTATCAAATGTAAGCGTTTGCTGAGAATAATAAGAAAAAAATATCTTGTTTTGAACATAAATACATTACCTAAGTATTTACATTTTATTCTGACGATACAATAAATAAATGTTGCGTCACTTTTGCTAAAGTGCTGTACTATGCCAAAACCTACTTTTTCACTTGTGTTCATGTAGGTACTGTGTATTCTACTCGTATGTTGTAAGATTATGTTATATTTTACTGTCACTTTCTTAAACCAGGTTGACCCAGACCCATGTGTCTCACCGGTCACAAATTATTGTCAAGGGGTTGAAGAGTAAGGAGTTTACATCCTAAGATAACAAAGGGATGTCCCTTTATGTTGTCATGGGATGTTGAACTAACGTATCTGCAATGTTATTGCAGATGAATCTTGTCTTTGTCTTATTGACACGGGATATATCCGTATTATCCGTGTTTTCCATTCAACTGTATTTTATTAGCAGTAGTAAGTACAGTGTAGTTCACGTAAGAATTTGGCCTGTCCTTGTGTTTTTTTTTGTTATTACCTATCATTAAAGAATTGAAAGATTAGTAGTATATCTTTTACTTCCAGCCAAGTTGTTTGATTTACTTTAAGTACGGTATTATGTAAGAAGTCAGTTTGATTGTTATCAACAGGTGTTGTATTAATGTTAAAATTTATTTGAATTGGTATATTATTTAATCACAACAAATCATCTTCTACTGAAAATATTTTACAAATAATTTTCGAAAGTATTCGACCGGATTGCATCAAGCCAACAAAAGAACAGTTCGGACGAAAATGCACAATATGAAACCGAATTTATAACAGGTCCAAAAAATAGTAAAAAGAACGAGGTAACGCGATAACAGACAGCCGTGTCGCAACGCAACACGGAATCACATCAGTCTTTTGTCAGAGCACTATCCGATTCAGCATGAATTTCGATCATACGCCGTTTGTTTGCTACTGAAGAACAGGTGTTCCGGTTCCTGAGTTATTGCTCACTCCACACGAGAATAATGGTGGAACTGTTCCAACGAACATTTGCACCTTTTTTTTCCGTATAGCGTCCATTCGATAACTTGAAATTGGTCCCTAGAACGTGTCGCTGCGACGCTTATTTTTATTAGCACCGAATAGACTGAGGCATTTTGAATTGAGTTCTATTTTTTAGATCTCTTTTACATTGTTTCCCACCTAACGTTAAAAGGATTTTACTGTAGGTACTGTAAAGTAGCTAACACAAAAAAAAGAATTCAGCAGTATCCACATTGGAATGTGTAGAAAATTTAAAATATTTCAACAAGAGGAAAACTGAATTTATTTAAATGGTGTTTAGTCACGGTGGTAATTTTCATAACAAAAGATTGTTAATAATGTTGGTGTTTTAAATCTTAGTATTATAGTAGGTTCAAAGCCCATGGCAATGGGTGTTCCTCAAGGCTCGATATTGGGTCCATTCCTATTTTTAGTTTATATTAACGATTTACCCCAATTACTACTAAATCAACCGAAGATGGTGTTGTTTGCTGATGACACTTCTTTGATATTTAAAATAGATCGGCGGCACAAAATCTTGATGATGTGAATAACTCTATTCATCAGGTCCAAAATTGGTTCACGGCAAACAATTTGGTACTAAATGAAAATTCACATTACCGAATGTTAGAAGTACGGAATGCGACATCATATTGAATGGCGAAAAGCTGGTCTTTGAAAATCAAACAGTTTTCCTGGGAATCACTCTAGACGACAAATTGCAATGGGGTCCTCACATAACATCTCTTGCGGGTCGGCTAAGCTCAGCCGCTTATGCTGTTAGGAAGATAAGACAGTTAACGGATGTAGAAACCGCGCGTTTGGTCTTTTTTTTTGGTTACTTTCATAGCATTATGTCATACGGTATTTTACTGTGGGGTCGAGCGGCTGACATTGAATCCATTTTTAACCGACTTCGCAAAACAGGAGGAGGTTTTCAATTCGACTGTATGTTTTTTATTTTTTTTATTTGTGTTACCTCAGAACTTGTTACTGGGTGAACCGATTTTGATGATTCTTTTTTATTTGAAAGCTAGTGCTTGTCATGTGATCCCATTTAAATTTGATCAAGATCTGATGAGGAAATTCGGAGATATACATCAGAACTCTTCAATAAATGAAGGCAAATCACTCGGGATAGCTGCAATCGGATGTCTGTTTATTGTTTACATCATTTCATAACATAACATCACACTAGCACGCTCTAAAGGGGTACGCAGGTGTGAACAATTCACCCTGGTATACTCTAATTCCACCTTTTTTATTTAAGCTTCTTGTTTCTGGGTTAATCTATTCTGGCTTCACTTTGGAGAATTGGTCCGTTATGTACCCCCAACTAAAAAGTGAAAAATAAAAAAAACATTTTAACAAAAATACAACCGAATTCCAAATAAAAACACCACAACACTACAAGTCGGTGTCAAAAAACGAAGATCCCAAAACAGGAACAACGACTTCCGAAATTGAAGTTATTTTTCACTTTGTGTTTTTATTTGGAAGTCGGTTGTATTTTTGTTAAAAAGTTTTTTTCATATTGCAAAAGAGAGCTGTTAGAGCCATATATCAGTTAAGTCAGCGAGAATCTCTTAAAGAACTATTTAAAAAGATTAATATTATGACAGTTTCTTGCCAATTTATTTATGAAAATATTATGTATGTAAGGAAAAATATTCATCTCTTTAGTAAAGTCAGTGATAGACACAATTGTAACACGAGAAATAAAGATAAGTTAGACCTTATAGACTAGCTAAAGCACACTCATCTTTCATGGGGTACTGTGTTAAATTCTATAACAAAATACCGTGTGATATATTAAAACTAAATGAAAGGAAATTTAAAACTTTCGTTAAAAGAACACTTCGTAAACAAGCATATTACAAATTAGATGATTATATTCAAGATAAGAATGCTTGGAAACATGCTGGTCCTGCTCCATAGGGCAATCTATAGTGTAAACAAAATCAAATTTGTTAATATATTCATAGTTATTGTATTCATTTTTTTTTTAAGAAAGTGACTCTCACTCTGTTGTGTTGTTGTTGATTTAGGTATTTTACCTATGTTTGCAATATTTGTAAGTATGTGAGAAACATGTTCCTATTTATAAAATTAATGAATTTACCTGTTAATGATTTTAATACTTTATACCTGAACATTGTATAGTGCTTTTCTGAGTGCATGGTCCTCACATATATGAATTTATTAATGTATATACTTATGTAAATATTGTAAGACACATTTTTTTTTTTAATATTTTGTATGGAGTTTCTTGTGCATTCTTCTCCATAACAAGCTACTTTTCCGAATGCACTTTTATTACTTGTAAATTTTAATTATAATTTGTGTACGACGTTCAAAAGTGCCGTTTTATGGCCTAGTTGAATAAATATATTTCACTTTGACTTTGATGTAAACACCTACCTACCCCAAACAACACAAATGCACTAATTTTGAAAGGGACCGTGATTGTAACCGAATTTTCAGTAACCGAGTGACTGACCTTAGATACTTGATTTTCTAAAGGCAAGGACGATTGGTTCAATATTGAAAGAGTAAAAATATTATTAGTCCCATTTAACTAATTGAAGTTCAGTGACTACTTGTCTAGACACAATGTCAATATTTATTCAATTTGTATCAATTAGAGCATTTTTTTAATGATTATCCGATCTTCACTATCTAATGAATCATATACAGCAAATTAAAATTCTTCAGAATTAACCGTCAAGTAAATTTTTCGTAATATCTGGAAAACGGGTAAATTTCTCAGCTTCGGTTATTATAAAAAGACGCTGAACTTTCAGGCATTAAGGCGATATATACGCCCCAATGTAACGCAGTACTGGCCGTGCGCCCGCTCGATGCCAAAATATCAAAATTGAACCTCCTTTTGAACAGTTTTGTTTGCAAAATATTATTTGATTTACATATGCTATGTTAGGTATGAAGAAATTCCAGCCATCAATTTTTCTGTATAACAATATTTTAAACATCCAAGTCGTTTTGGAGGAGTTTCCAAAAGTTGCGTAAAAATATCGTGTTGTTATTTTTTTTTTTAAAGCAAAACTATTAGTTACACGAAAAAACCTTGTGTTAAAATTATGTACATAAATCAATAATAAATATTTTTTTTTTCAAACCTTTTAACCTAGCTGTTACTGAGGAGTATGCTTTAGAAAGTTACCGTTTTACGGCACTAAAGCGTATGTAGGCCCTTAAGGGCAAATAGGTTCGTAAAGTTAAAAAAACCATTTTTAAGGTGATAAAATAGCTTTGATACACAGCACTTACAAGCAAATTTCTTAAATTAATATTATTATAACATAAGTTCAAAAACAAGCTTTTTAACACATAAATGTTATATACCGTCAGCTGACAAACTTTCATGTAAATTGTAAATATATTTGTAACCCGCCACCTGCGAGTGACGTCACAGAATGAACATAATATTTTACAAATCGCAAATATTCACCGCCATTCAAAACCCTGACCTGAACACGATCTACATGCGTAGATATGATATGAAAGAAAAGGGAGTCAGTGATAGGGTGACGGGACAGTATGGAAGAAAAAAGTGTTTTGCGGCGACCCCAAGAAACATGGGACAAGGGCAGGAAGATGATGTGCCTGTTGTATTAACTATGTCTACTGCTGGACACAGGCCCCCAAGCGAGGCCAGTAAAGCCATCCAGCAGAAAAATGCGAACCAAATGTAAAGACATAATATACGGCGGTGACAGCGTCTTAATTTTATTCAGCATTGAATAGCATCCGATTGAAAAACTGGTGCAAGTTCCTGAAGTTGCGCATTTAAGTAGATAAAATGATCCAAAAAAAACCTCAGCAATCGCTAATTATAGGCAGCTAGTTACTAACGTTATTACCCTTGATTATAAGGATAATTATAAACACTAATTCATCGAAGCGGTAGTAATGTAGTATATTATGCGCAATACAATATTGGTTCCGCGGTATTCAATGCTTACAGTTATGTATGAGTAATTCTGACCAAAGGTTATGCTTGATCGAATTATGACCGGGAGTTGACAGTTTCATCATAATAATTGGGACAAACGAAATTACTTTGGCTACACCAGAAACTTCTGTATTCTCCACTAGCTTTTCTGTCTTTACTTCCTTGACATATTTCACAGAAACCGTGACATAACAGTGAAAGATTTCATTAAATCCTTACTTTCAGAGACCTTTCCTACAAATAAAACCTTTGTATCATTATTCGTTTAGATGGTATTCTCTCTGATGTCTATCCCTAAGTGCTTCTAAGTGTTATTAAGATTTTCTATTACAATATTCTCAGTAGCAACCCTTACTCTGAATTTATTCCCAGTTGATAACAATAAGATTGCTCCCTATTTCTTGGAATTCCTTAACTGACGAAAGGCAACGTGGGTGTACTTAAACACCTCTGTCTACCTTTTCGGGGAATACACGCTAGGTATGTTTTGTGACAACCTTGTAACTTCGTCGTGCTGACACAGGTAAAATACGCTTCTAATTAAATACTTTTGCTTGTAAACGCTGCTTAAATTTACTAGTCACATTCCGAATGGTAGATCTATTTCTATGGAACAAGAGTACGCCTTTACCAACGTGACACAAAAACATAATCAAAACGGGGTCAAGTCTATCGTCAGCTCTCATACCAATTTATTTTCGATCAATCATCAATTCAACATAGCTTATTTTTTACGGTTGGCTCACGTTTTACCACTATCTCACCTGATGGTTAGCGATGATGTGGTTGACGGTGAAGCACGCTTCCCTAGAAGTAACCTATAAAAAATACACAGGTTGTAGCACATCTATATCGTTTGTGAGTTTGTGAGGGTGTAAGGGGTAATCTCTGGATCTACTGAACCGATTTTGAAAATTCTTTCACCAGTAGAAAGCTACGTTATGCCTGAGTGTCATGGGCTATAATATATTTTCAACAAAAATAGAGATCAATATGAAAATTGCAATAATGTAACCCAAGATAGCAAAAAGTTGCCTGTAAAATACATTATTTGGCGTGCGCTGAGAAAACTATTGATGATAGATAAAAATTAGTAGGCATGTAGGTAGGGTAGGTTGGGTAGGCAGGGTAGGCAAGGTAGCCAGGGTAACCAGGGTAGCCAGGGTAGCCAGGGTAGGGGCAGGGTAGCCAGGGTAGGCAGGGTAGGGGCAGGGTAGGCAGGGTAGGTAGGTAGGTAGCCAGTTGGGGCTGGTCTGTGTTAGCAAACTTACGCTTTGAGCTGTCAGCGACAAGCCCTGTAGGGCTTGGCTTTGTCGATGCAGTCCTACCTTGCCTGGCTCCTTCAGAGCCGGCAAGGTGGCGTGGTCTTGAGGGAGAGCGCTACGGTCGTGTAGATCCTCAAGGCAAGTGCGGTGATTTTCCTTCTCGTGGTTGCCGCCCTGTTATTGGTCTAATTCCCTCTGAAATAGACGTAACTGAAATCACCGGGCGACGTATCACAGGGGTGGCGAGGTCATGCCCCTGGGTGTCCACCATTGAACAAAGAAAATGTTGGATAGCAATGACCTCCCGCGTGTTTGTGCCGTGCGCGGGGACCCGTATGGAGGGATGAAGGGATCCTGGTGATTGAGTGGAGCAGGCTGCACACAACACATCACTTTGGCCCGGATTTCTTCCGACACGGGAGGCCGTAGCCTAGCCAGCTATGGTCAATCGGCTGCGGGGTCCTGTCAGACGGCCCCCAGGCGAGTTCACTCCCATTGGGGGCTTGCAGACGGCGGCGCTCGCTCGCATCGCTAGTGGTAGTGGTGTGAGTTGGTGTCGTGCAGTCTCGTGAGCAACTGATGGGGGAGGGCTATATCTCTCGGCTAATCCCTGGTGCTACCGTAGCATCGCCACTTGGGCACTCCATGGAGGGTGGGGAAAGTCGAGAGATGAAATTTATATCGGGATTTTTAAATGGATTTTATTTCAAGAAAAAACCACAAGGCGAAAGGACCGGCGAAAGTTGGGACTGCGCTCCAAAAGGCGGGACCGGCGAAAGCTGGGACTGCACACCAGACGGCGGGACCGGCGCAATCCGGGACTGCATTTTCCATAGCAGGAACGTCCAGAGGCGAGACTGCAGTGGGATCGTCTCGAGGTGGGGCTGCGGCGGGACTGTCAAATGACGGTACTGCTGCGGCACTGCCGAGGGTCGGCACTGCTGCGGGACCGTTGAAGGGCGGAACTGCACACCAGACGGCGGGACCGGCGCAAGCCGGGACTGCATTTTCCGTTGCAGGAGCGCCCGGAGGCGAGACTGCAGTGGGGTCGTCTCGAAGTGGGGCTGCAGTGGGACTGTCAAATGACGGTACTGTTGCGGCACTGCCGAGGGCCGGCACTACTGCGGGACCGCCTAAGGGCGAAACTGCAAACCAGCCCACCGGGCACAAAGGTGCTGCCAAAACTGGCGCGACACGTGACCCTTGTGTCGGAGGTCGAATGACCTCGGACCTTGGGGCCCCGAACGCGACCGGCAAAGACAGCACCTCGTCGTCTCCCGGCGGCCGGCATGAACCAGGCTGGCTTCCGGTTGGACGATCTGGGGCGCGCAGAAAGAAGCGCCAAAAGCTGAGACAGCAGGCGGCTCTAGAGGGGACTCCTACGGAGGGCCCATCAAAGAGACCGCGTGCTGCTCTCAGCGGCGACAGCGGGGACATGGCGGCCAAGAGGATGAAGACCCAAGGGCAATCATCCTCAACCGGATCCTTTAGGGATGCGGTGGCGACTGTGAAACTCGCTGTCGTCACAGTCAGGTACCCGGAGGAGTACTTGAGGGCGGAGGACTTGGTGCCAATCCAGGAGCTCATAATTGAGAAACTGGAAGTGGCGCCGGATCCTCTGCCTGTTTTAACGGTTGCTCCCGGAGTTGTCGCAGGTGCAGTTCATGTATCCTGCGACAACTCTGATGCAGCTAGCTGGTTTCGGGGGGCCATCCACAATGTGGAACTTGGCTCCTTGAAACTCAAGGTTGTTGACGCCAAGGACCTTCCAAAGCCAGTCAAAATGGCATGGAAGAGTCGCAACTTGGCGTTGCAGGACTCTGCCCGGGCCATTCGACTGCTCCAGCGGCTTAACCCTGCCTTGAGGACGAGCGACTGGAAGGTCGTGAATACTCTCACAGAGCAGACCGGCATCCGTCGTATCGTCCTCATGGACGGGGTGTCCGCTGGGGTCATCAAGGCCGCGGGCTACTCTCTTCCAGGAGGAATTGAACGGTACTCGTTCAAGCTCCTGGAAGAAGATAAGGGAGAGGCACCCACTGCGGAAGCAGAGGCGGAACCCTCCGAGGATGGACTACACCGACGTGAGGAGGCCATCGAGGAAATCTCTGCTTACGGCGCATCGCAGGAGGCAGAGATTGGGACCAGGGCGTCAGAGGCAGACCACGAGGATGACATCCTCGGGGACTTCGACACCCTGGGGATTCAGTCGCCGATTGCTCCTGAGGAGAGCCAGGCGATGGAGGAGGAGCCTCAAAACTAAGGCCCTCCTATATTGACACAGGCCCATCAAATCATCCAAGATGGAGGGACTAAGGTGTGTACAAATTAATTTGCATCATTGCAGAGCCGCTACTGCCCTTCTGGCTCGGCAACTGAAGCTTAACACATTTGACGTTGCCTTGATACAGGAACCTTATCTGTATAAGGGGACTATAAAAGGCTTAGGTGGGACAGGAGGCATGGTGCTCTATGACTGTCCAACTAAGGACGCGAGGACTTGCATCTATATCAGGGGCGGTATAGAGGCAATGCCCTTACGTACTTTCTGTTACAGGGATCTCACAACAACTCTGATCCAAGTGGGGATGGGCACAGAGAAAAGGAAAATTATCCTTGCCTCTGCCTACCTCCCATATGAACAAAAGGAACCAGTAACACCACTAATCAGAAGACTGGTTGACTACGGCAACCAAGAAAACCTCGACCTGATACTTGGCTGCGATGCGAATGCACACCATGTCGTTTGGGGCAGCTCAGATGTCAACAAACGAGGGGAGGATTTGTTGGACTTTGTGGTAAGCTCTTCTTTACAAATCCTTAACGCAGGCAATAAACCTACTTTCAGGACCTCGGCGAGAACTGAAGTTATTGACCTGACTCTGGCTTCAAACAAGGCTAGCGCTTACATCGAGAATTGGCATGTATCGGACGAAATCTCTCTGTCTGACCATAATTATATATGCTTTAGGTTTAGGACGGCGACAGAAGCCGAAACTAGACGAAGGAGAAACCCAAGACATACAAATTGGGACTCGTACAGGAGGGACCTAAAAGTAAATCTAGGGAGCCCTAAAGGTAAGCTCAATTCCATACTAGATATAGAATTTGAAGCTGATAGAATCAAGATGGGCACCATCGGTGCATGGGTAGATAACTGCCCAGAGAAAAAGGCCTTTTGCAAAAAGGTACCATGGTGGACTCCTGAACTAGCTAAAATACGTCAGGAAACACGACAGGCCTTCAATGATGCAAAAGTCAGGAAAGATTTCTCTGACTATCATAGCATGCTGACGAGGTATAAGATGGCGGTACGCAAGGCCAAAAGAACTAGTTGGCGGCAGCATTGCACCTCCATCGAAGCTCTGCCAAGTGGAATGAGGTTGTGCAAAGCGATGTCCATGACTAAGACAAACCCACTATCATCTGTAAAGGATGAGAATGGGTATCTAACGGAAACTGGACAGGACACTCTGGGCGTGATGTTTAGAACTCACTTCCCGGAATGTATACTGCGCGACAGCGATGAAGAGGATCCAGTCACAAGGGACGAGCTCACAAGGCACACGTCCAAAAATAACTGGCTCACGGCAAAGAAAGTGGTAGATGAAAATAAACTGAAGCTTGCCATAGCGGGCTTCCAGCCTCTCAAATCCCCTGGTCCGGATGGAATCTACCCAATACTATTGCAAGAAGGGGCATCTGTTTTGATACCTCATTTGAGTAAGCTCTACAGAGCCTGCATAGCCTTTGGGTACGTACCCAAGGCATGGAGGGAGGTCAAAGTCACCTTTATACCGAAGGTGGGAAGGCCGACTTACGAAGAAGCTAAAGCTTACAGGCCAATTAGTCTATCATCCTTTCTCTTAAAAGCTCTGGAGAAACTGGTAGACAGGTACCTAAGAGAGGGACCACTTAAAAACTTCCCTCTACATAAACTACAGTGCGCCTACAGCCCTGGTAAATCTACAGAAACGGCATTGCACTATGTTGCGAGTCGAGCCGAGGCTGCGCTAGAGGGACAAGAGATCTGTGTCGGGGCTTTCCTCGACATAGAGGGAGCCTTCGACAAGACAACATTTGAGTCCATACGCATCGCTGCAAAGGAACATGGCATCAATGATACCACGTGCAACTGGATTGACTATATGCTGAGAAGCAGAATAGTCAGATCGGAACTGATGGGAGACAGACTTAGTGCAAAAACAACAAGAGGTTGTCCGCAGGGTGGAGTGCTGTCACCATTATTGTGGTGCTTGGTAGTAGACTCGCTACTTACCAAGCTCAATACTGGACCATTCTACACAGTAGGCTATGCAGATGACATAGCTATAATGGTTAATGGTAAATTCCCGAACATAGTCTCTGGATTATTACAACAGGCATTGAGGATGACAGAGGAATGGTGTACAAAGAACCACCTCTCTATCAACCCAAGCAAAGCAGTCATTGTTCCATTCACGAGGAAGAGACAATTAGGAAACCTAGGAGAGCTCTCCCTCAATGGAATAAAGCTGCCCTGGTCTACCGAAGTAAAATATCTGGGTGTAACGCTTGATAGAGAACTCAGGTGGAAAACTCATGTGGAAAATATTACGACGAAAGCCCTACGAGTGTCCACCTACGGTAAAACTTGGGGGTTAAAGCCCAAAGTGATACGATGGCTGTACCGGACAATGATAATACCTATTATCACATACGGCAGCATAGTGTGGTGGCCCAGAACAAAGCTTGCCTCGTGCAAAGCGCCACTCACCAAATTACAAAGAACAGTGTGTCTAGGCATCACGGGTGCTTTCAGGACAACACCTACGGCAGCGATTGAGAGATACCTCAATATCCCTCCTCTGCATATGATGGTTGAATTCGAGGCAAGGAAGACATTACATCGACTGGCTGTGGCTGGACTATGGGATGCCTCTAAGCCTAGGACCAACCATACAAAGTTTGACGGGAATGAAGGCCTGGATCGGGTAACAAGCATGTTATCCGATAAAATGCAAACTATGTTTGTGTTTGAAAGGTCTTTCAAGGTCCAAATCCCTACAATAGAGGACTGGACGAAGGGAATCGATCCACCAGAACAAGACAGTCTGGTGTGGTACACTGATGGATCCAAAATGGAATCAGGTACAGGGGCGGGAATATACGCAAAAGGTTACAAATGTAGCAAAAGCCTAGGGAAAATGGCAACTGTATTCCAAGCGGAAACTTATGCCATAATAACCTGTGCTCAAGAGAATATAGATAGAGGAACCAGAGGTAAATCCATATATATTCTTAGTGACAGTCAGGCTGCAATCAAAGCCATGGCATCCTACAAAGTGGACTCCGGACTTATTCTGGATGCTGTCCAAACCCTAAACAGGCTTGGGAAGCACAACAGGGTAAGACTGATGTGGGTCCCTGGGCACAAAGGAATCCATGGTAACGAAATGGCAGATGAACTGGCAAGAGAGGGCTCAGCAAATGACTTTGTGGGTCCAGAACCATGTGTAGGCATCTCGACGTGCCTCGTAAAGGCCGCATTTAGGGAGTTTGCAGATCACAGACAGCGAACTCATTGGCAATCTAACACCGGTCTACAACACTCCAAGAAATTCCTAGGCTCTACGTTCAAAGCCCGGGAATGCATTTGGAGCATGAGCAGGGGGCAAATCCGCTACCTGCTTGGGGCCTTTACTGGGCACTTTGGAACCAACGACATGCTCATGAAGATGGGTTTAACCGCGACACCCATGTGCAGGTTGTGTGGGGAACATACGGAACGCATGGAGCACCTTCTTTGCACATGCGATGCACTGGCTGGTAAGCGAATGAGTCTCTTAGGGGTTGGATATCCAAGACCAGAAGACTATAGGCTCATATCTCCCAGTCTCGTTGTAAAATTCATGAAAGGAGTTTTCAACGAGATTGGGGAGGAGTAAGGTATCTAGGGGACCACAATAGATCCCAATGGGTCGAAGTGTCCGAGTTATTTCTCGGCCCCTCCACAAGATAAGATAAGATAAGATAGGTAGCCAGTTGACGGGAGCGAAGCCCCGAGGGTCAGCTAGTACTATTATATTCTTCTTCTTTTTGTGTGAGGATGTGGCCACCTCTGGTGTCAGAGACTCAGAGTTAATTAAGCCGCCACACTATTCTGTTTATATATCAACTTACACAAAATTTATATATCAAACCAAAGGCAAGAGCACGGTAACGACACGGTAATGATAGCAATGATCACCAATAACATCAACAAAATCAATGTAAAAGGAGCCACCTGCCTCGCGAATTGCAAAACATAAGTACTTTGCGAAACAGCAACAATGATGGCGGCGCGTGCCGCGACAGTATGATTGTTTGTTGGGCAATGTGCTCATCACAATGATTGGGAAGCATTGTTTCCAATTACGTAATACAAACGAGCAAGTTGATCTCATTGGGACAGTGTTACCAGTAATGAGATTTCATCCCGATATTCTATCCTCGATTACTGATAAGATAAATATAATTTTCATCAAAGTCTAATCTAGTCGAAAGTGTCCCAGACTAGTTTAGACTGATGAAAAGTATATTTATCTTACTGTGTGTGTTACAAAAATTTCGGATACTTGAAATTGTATTGTTGTTGAGTAAACCTAAATTAACCTAAATTATATTAATCGCCTCAAAATTTGTCTAAGACTACCGTATCTGCCTCAAGATTAGTCTAAGTCTATCGAAATCTTCTCAAAATTTGTCAAAGAATATAGGGATACTAAATTGTTTTTAACCGACTTCCCAAAAAGGAGGAGGTTATCAATTCGACAGTTTTTAGGGTTCCGTACCCAAAGGGTAAAAACAGGACCCTATTACTAAGACTCCGCGGTCCGTCTGTCTGTCTGTCAGCAGGCTGTATCTCAAGAACCGTGATAGCTAGAGAGTTGAAATTTTCACAGATGATGTATTTTTGTTGCCGCTATAACAACAAATACTAAAAACAGAATAAAATAAATATTTAAGGGGGGCTCCCATACAAAAAACGTGATTTTTATGCTATAATGGTACGGAACCCTTCATGCGCGAGTCCGACTCGCACTTGGTCGGTTTTTTTTTATGTGTGTTACCACAGAACTTTTTACAAGGTGAAACGATCTTGATGATTCTTTTTTTATTTGAAAGCTGGTGCTTGTCATGTGGTCCCATTATAATTTTCAATATATTAAGAAGAACTTCAGATATATACATCAGAACTCTTCAATAAATGACGGAAAATCACTCGGGATAGCTGCAATCGCATGTCTGCTTATTGTTTACACCATTTCATAACATAACAGTACACAGGTACATTATGTACCACAACTAAAAAGTGAGAAATAAAAACTTTTTACAAAAAAATATACAACCGACTGCCAAATAAAAACACTACAAAGTGAAAAATAACTTCAATTTCGGAAGTATGTGTTCCTGTTTTCTTTTCTTCGTTTTTTGACCCCGACTTCCGAAATTGAAATTATTTTTCACTATGTAGTGTTTTTATTTGGCAGTCGGTTGTATGTTTTTTTGTAAAAACTGTATTTTTTTTTTGTGATCAGAGGCAGTTTATCTGTTATTAAAGATACAATTATCCAATAATAGGTACGACGACTATAATATGTTGAAGCCAATCCCACTGTATTCGAACAAAACTCCACTCCCTAAGACGACCCACTGACCCAATTACCAAATATTTAACTTACATGAACTCGGGAAGTAGAAATTCCTTTCAACACTCTATTATAAGTTGATACAAATAATCTTTCCAGACCGCAAACATACCTGAAACAAAAAACAAAACAATTGTAATAAATTAGCAGTTTGTGGGTAGTTACAACAGTGGCTATATTTTATCTTCTAAATTAACTACCACCCCTATTTCAGACGTTATATACCCGAAAACAACAGATACATAAATTCGTTGCCAGACAAAATAAGGAAAAACTGGGGCAGAAGAAAATATTTATGATGCAAGGCGAAATAACGGAGTTTAACACGCACGATATTCCTGCATCGACTTAGCATTAGCACTATGCAATATGTGGTGGAAATAGAATCCTTGAATGAGGTTATACCCACTTATTTCAAATTGATCTGTCACCACATCCTATTCAAATCTAACGCAGACTGTGTTAGTCAAGAGTTCAAGACATCCATAGAGCGGTACTTTATCTAGTAACTAAACAATATTTGATAGAACAAATGCACATCAAATGTCAAACGAACCTACGCCCGCCAAACCAGTCGGCGCCCCGCTTTTTCCTCTTGCGTCAATAGCGAGAATCGAATGTCAGAGTGACATTGCCACCTCCAACTGCACATTTATTTTGATCGAGTAGTAGCTATGGGAAAAACACTCGCAACAAAACAGCCAATCTTGTCAAATTTTTGGAACTAAAATCTGTATTCCTAAAACAAAGCAGAAGTGTTCTTTGTATAGCATAGCAGTCGCAAGTATCGAGCAGGTTTGTTCAAAACATTTCAGTTGACTGTTGACTCTTATTGAGCGTACGCGATCCAACTGAAGTTTGTTTGACAGTTAAGACGACAGTCACAATATGGCGACGAGATGCTTCTTTTTGGGTTCTGCAGACAGGCGTGTGGAACAATTTATATGTAAATGGTTATCGCATAGTTATCACATTGTCGTGTAGCGCAACCTTTTATTTTGTTACCATATGCTCTGACTATCACTCTTTTTTTACAATAATGAATTGCATATTTTTTTACCATTATTTTTTACTGCCGTCTTTTCGAGGGCGGTTCAATTTATTTTTCCGACAAAAATCTGAAATCGATCCCTATTTGATACATGATAGACTGTAACTTGAGCGTCAGAAATTCTTACACGAGCTATTTTTATTTAGCTGTCTTGAGATTATTGATGGGATTATCAATCCATCCAACACACATTGTGAGTGCGGTGCCCCTGAACATTCTATGTCCCACCTTCTGGAGTGTCCCAAATGTCCATTCACTTGCACTTCCAATGATCTGAATAACGCTTCCGACATTGTTGTAAACTGTGTGGCTTACCTTAACTGGGCTACAACACAATAACTATATATGTAGATGTACCGTTGATACGAAAGGAAGAAGATGCTGTTTTATGAAATCAAGCATTTCAGATCTTTCAAAAATATGAACTCCTATAGTTTTTAACTGAAATAGAAAGTCCCTTCCAACCATGTAGCGATGGCATCATTCGAAAACAATAAAGATTTCTATAGGACCCGTCATTTGTGAGTCTCAAAGCGTTCCGTCCGGCGTCCTCACGACAATGATCTCTTTAAAAGCGCTTTTTATTCAAACGTTGCTAAGCTCTGACTCACTTCCTTAAAATTTTTGCCAATGATTCATAGTTACTTAGCTATATATAAATTGTATTATATGTTTTGCATATATAGCAGTTTTAGAATGAACATTTATGCTTAGATAATGGTTGTCTAGGGTCCAGAAGTCGGGATAATTTATAATCTACAGTTATAAAATTACTTTGTTTCAAACAAATTTGGCAAGCTCATAAATTCATATTACACTACTTATATTCAACTTGGAATAACGTTAAAGAACAAAATGGGGCTCGTACCTGTACCCATCTAACAGTTTAACGACAAATATTACTAGCCTACTCTGACGGTCTATTCGAGATAACTGCTTCATTTGTGGGTAAATGATTGTGATTTTAAAAATGTTTCATTTAAAGGAAAAACATTCAGATACTTTTTGGATGACTCCATGGATTTCCGTAACAATTAGGTATGTTTTTACTATAAAAACATCAGTAACATTGCTACCAAAAACATCAAAAACAATATTTACATAATCAAAAAAACAGAGACGAAATAAGATTATCTGATATTGACTCTCAAATCCCTTTGAAGTCTCAATAGAGGAACGCTTACGAGCATTTTTTCAACAATCTGAATAACAATAATAAAATTACTGAGTCATAAAAAGGCGATCAAAGCATCAAGGAAGGTGGCCTCGAGTTGAACGCTACACAAAGGGAGTAAAAAGTACCTACTGCGAGTCTGCGAGATCCCGCGAGGACATCATTCATCATCTCACGACAATCGCTCCACAATCGAGGCCGACGTCTGTGTCGACAACAGGACAAAATAGAATGAAAAACGAAATAGAAAACGTCACGTTTTCACATCAAAAATAACTACCAGAACGCCTTAATGGTAACCTCCCTAAAAATAAGCAAGACGTCTTTATTAATATGCAAATGAACGCAAGAAAACTGCCGTCTGAGACGCACCTGTGTTGCCAACCTCTACGCACCTTTTTACCTTTTTGCCTTACTCCTTGATATTCCAGGGGTAACGAGTATCTGGGGAGAAAATGACGATGTCCATTTTACACAGATGGCCACCCGAAATTATACTCGTTCAATGTAATCGTCCAGTCAGCCCTGCGGTCGTTTACTTTTATTAGCCTAAATATTATTCGCATCAATAAAATGTTGTATTATGGAACATATAATAACAACCATTTGGCTACGGGTCATGAGCAGCATGTACTATTGTAACTATACACTAAGCCAAATAGTTATTGGATTTTAATAGAAAGTGGAATATTTATTATTCAAGTGCAGTGCAGGCGTGCGTCATTGACACACGACACAATTTCTCGGAAGGATGAACAATAAAAATCGCATAAAACGTAAATGCAAGCCATGCCTATTGTCTAGTAATAACACTAATATCGGCTCCTTACATCGGACAAGTGGTTGCGTAAATCCACAATAATCGCCGTACATTGCTGTGTTACGACACTCAACTACAAGCTACACGAAAACTCTGTCATATCAAAGGCGTTATAGAATATTGCGTTTGCGGCGACGTCGTCGTGTATTCTTACCACCTGTGATTTTTCGATGTGTTCACTGGGATTATCATATTCATGTGTCAAACCGTGGAGTGGGAATGTCTTCCATATTGAGAAAACAGCGAACTATAATATCTCTTGCAAGTTTATTGAAAGTTTTGTATCCGAGTATCGAATATTTTGCTCGGTGTTTCAAAATTTAATATATCAAGTCTCGTTCCTACCGAATGGACAGGTAAAGGTTTATTTTTGCGATCGCCTCTACTGGTATCTACGTTTATTTTATTGTAACGGCATATATAAACATTACTATAACAATAATCGGCTATTTGTTCTATTGACGAGTTTTATAGTCTGAATTGCTATATAACTGTCCCAATTTATAAAATGAATGTACTGAAAACTAAATGACTATAATGAAGAGTATGTTGCATACTTACATGAATACGTCAGAACATTTAAAGTGGCAGAATTAGCCATTACTTGGGCAGATATCCAACACAAGATAGGCATTTATCTTCGTAACACACATGACCTATTAACCCAAGTGTTAACAAATTGTGGAGAAATATAGACATAATATCATAGATTCACAGTGAATAATACCGATGCATAGAGGGAATAATGTCGCTGCGTTGGTTCATAGATTGTGGACATGCAGTCCAAGATTAATTGGGCTCGTAAATTTACGGAGCCCTGCTGGTGATAACCAAAACTAAGCAACTGATGTACCGCAAGTTCGCAATATTGATTAATAAAACCTGGCAAAATGGCACGACTACTTGATGAGTCCCTAATGAAATAGATTTATAATTCAGGTTGAATGATTTAGAATGCTTTAGTATAATACCTCCAAGTATCTTTCTGTTTATGAAAGAAGACCCTTAATAAAGAATAACAATAGAAAGGGGATGGTATCTATCCTTCATTAATATATACGTACATTTCAAAGAAATAATGTTTCGTAAAAGACACGAAGGTACAGAAAAAGAACAACACCTCTGATTAAAAAAAACCGCTCATCTACTTGGCAAATTACTCCCTCGACGCTTATGATAAAAATGAGTGTTTTAATTGAATGGCCGTCGACTAATTGTAATTACTGTTGCCAATTTACACAGCAAATTAACCAATGTTTTGTCTGACACGAGGGTACGCGACCACGCCGTTATCTTCACAGGCGATAAGATGTAAACCACCATCGTCAAAATGGTGCTTTGCTTTGTCAGATTTTTCTACTTCATCAGCCCAAATTACCATCGTGCCCAAGTAATCCCAGACGCTATTACAAAAATAGAACTCGAATTGAATAATTAAAGTATTTTTGTTGCTTTTTTCTGCTTCGCTGAGACCGTTCGCATTTCACCATTGGGAATACCTTCGGTATTAGTTGATTGCGCTCTAGCTAACAACTAACACAAAACTGCGCCAATATCAAAAGCCTTCAATTTACAAGCTCCAAAAACGTTTCCAATCAATGTTCGAAGCGTTTTTAACACCACCAGTTTCTGTGAGTCATCGTTACTTTTATCTTTCAAACTTTTCACTCATATTTTCTTAGCATGACTACGTTAAAGGTCTAACGCGATCTCGGTTATTCAGCGAACTGTAAAACTTCTATTTCAGCTTAAAAAGATTTTCTTTAGCGTTGCCCGAATCTTGACAATGCCGTCCGTTCCATCAAAGGTTAAAAAGTAGTTATCTATTCAGCAGAGCACCGAAGACCGAATCACAGTTCGTGTAACATATGATACGAAATTCTGAGGCGGATTTCAAATAAGTTGTAAATCTAAAGCAACATTTGTATACATTTCGTTCTTGCGAAGGAGCTCGTTCCCGGGGAGTGCCCTCTACGGGACCGTTTGAAAGGCCACGTTACCTTACCATGGCTGGCTTAGCGTCCTTTGACGACACTTGAGAGCACTTCGTTAGTTCACCGCAATAGGTAACAGTGTTATGATCCCGCACGTCTCGGGTTTGCTTCAAGTGCTTTTTTTAAGAAATAAGAAAAAAAGCGACGGAGGCGAACGTTATGGATGCATATGGCATGTTCTTACAGTACAAGTGCATCTGCAGTCGAGTGTACGGATGTGACATTTGTCTCAGAAATATCGATGACTCGGTAACAAAGAAATACATATTTCTAAAATTAATTGTGAAAATTAATCATTTGTTTATTTTATTGCAGTAAGCACGCAATTAAACTGTGTGGTTAATATAAATAAGTAATTAACGATCGTGACCTAAAACGCTGATAAAGGGGATTTTAGAGGTCACGAGTGATGAAACGGTTTCAAACATGAACCATATTAGTTTGTGTCCTCATTTTATAAATTTTCTAGTACAGGGGCGGCTATTATGAAGTAGGTATTAATGGCATCAAGATTCAAATTGAGAATGTATACGTCAAAATGATGGTGATATCTTTCATAATATAGCACGAGAGAGATCTCATTCACTGAAATCAGGATAGCATTTAAAACTTTACAATACGCAACCAGAACAATTAAACACCCAATTTTATCTTCGGACTGCACACCGAAGGTAGATATAATTTAAAAATAAATCAGAAGACAGACGAGAGCGGACAGACGGGACGGACGCAACCCGCTCACTTCTAAAAAAGACTTTAAGGTTTAATCTAATTACGTGTTTCGAGTTTGAATCTGGAACAAGCCTTTGTGATCCTTTTCCAGTAAGTAAACTTTATCTTGTTTGACGTACAAACTGTCAGGAGCTCGTTAGGGAGCGGTCGTGCATAAAGTACCTAACTGAAACCAGGTATTAAAATAATTAAATTATCATTAAAACTTTTTGATTGAACCCTAGTGGAAACTCTCACTACGTCTCATAACGATGTTATCAGCGTTGTGCCTATTTCAGTTAAACTTTCCTAATAGTAATTGAAATTAGGATCAATTTCAATTTGACCTTCAAGTTCATAAAAAAATTAAAGGGAAAAGTTTCTACGAAAATGATTGGATATTTACTTATACAGAATGTAGTTACTTAATCTGCCGAATTTTTGTTCGAAACGAAATCATAAGTATTCAAATTCTTAGATATGATAGCTAACTACATAGATAGGTAGGTACATTGTTTTGTTACACGGTAGATAAGTTATCGCAAAGCATTGTAACAACTGCTAATCCACATAAACGAAGAAAGTAATAATCACTTTAGAGCACGAACTATCAGAACACTACTGCAAAAAGTTTTAATTTACTGTGTGAACTGTGTCGTAGTACATACTCTACTAGAAGCATTCATCTCAATACTGATGTTTTCCTTCAAGGAAAATTATGCCTTAAATTGTGCCTTGATACGAGTATTTATCAGTAACCTCGTTGTGCATTGGCCCTGTATTATCTACTATACCTACTCCGTTTAATATTTCATCATCACCATCCACAACCCGACTTCACCCACTGCTGAGCATAGCATAGATCTCTCTCTTCTTGTACCAGACCCTACATTCCTGAGCCAGACTCATCCATCCCACCCGCGATGGTAACAATGTCATCTGCCCATCCATCTCGCCGCTGTACGGCCGATGCTTCTTCTTCCAGTCCATGGACTGGAGGATCCGTTTTGTGTTTAGTACCTACTAAAATACTAGATAGAACGAATGTCCCATGAGGTATCCACAACAAAATTATGAAAAGACTAAAGCAACAATGGATGGACTGTATGTAAGACGATGTAGCTAGAAAGAGGATGCATGCTGAAATTACTGCAGAAAGAGAATAGGGATGTTTCCAGGGTAGAAAAATGATAATTCTATTTAGTCCGTCAGTGAGATTATCAAATAATATAATACCCGTATTTTTTTCTTTTATCAAATAAATAAAAAATAACAAAGATAAAGTGCATCAAAGTTCAGGAGTGAGGGCCTGTGACGTCACTTTGTCAGTATAAGGTGTAGCATACCGTGACGTCACACGATATTTCAACGCACTGTATAGTCATTATTTATGTTTACGTGACAAAAGACAAAATACGTGTCCAATATTTTTAGGTTATCTAACTGACGGACTAAATAGCTATGTTTTGTCAACTACCCTATTATGAATGTAAGAAGAAAATAACATGAGTCGACCCCAACTAATTGAAATAAGGACAAGAGCATAATGATTGGATATTTAATAGCAAAGTATACTAACTTGGATATATTTCTACAGACCATCATGTATCTGCCCAGCAACTAAGTTTCTCGGAAAAGACTATTATGCTTCAAAAGAAACTTAATAAAGGTTCCGTTGATTCTTCGACGCGTTTCTGTGATTTCCCGCGGGTTTTACTATGAAATCATTCGGGAATTTATCGGAAAGACTTTTTGTTGGACATAGATAGGCACTTATAAGCAATGGTTCATTGTTTGCTCCAGCGTACTAAATAAAAATAATGGTTTCAGAGATATCAAATTAGATGATCGAGTCTTGTTTTTGCTTTGTTTTAGTGTGTCAGTAGAAGTCGAATCACAGTATAAATTTTAGTGTCTAATATTAATGGGTTATACGGACCGGGCGATGTAGCAGCGCTTAGGAAGGACTACAATGAAATAAATTTATAGTCAACATTTACCAATGGTTTGAAAGCTGTTTACGTAATTATATATTATGTCCAGCGGTGGTCTTTCGTCCAAAATGATGATGGTAATATATGTAGTCCTTAATAACATATAGGTAAATTGACCTCTTACAATACAGGCCGGAAGTCTTGATTTTATTATGTAGACCTAGTTTTGTATCGAATCCACTCATGTCTGCTTCGTAGTTCTCAATGTGCACGTACCTGACACAATCTAGTGCATCCTCCCCGGTAAGTTTATTGAATCGAATATCGGTTTTTACAACATCCCGCTTGCTGTGTGGAGCTAGGGACGCGCGTGCATATAGATAGGCATAAGCACTTTTGTATATGTAGGTACTCGTATCTACCGAGTTATAGCACAGAATAAATAATCGTAAATTTATAAGTTATTATGTTATCGATGCTCGGCGCGAGATCAAGACTGCCAAGCAGGATAATGAGTTCCTATTCTAGCTTATGACGATAATAAGATACTATGTGTGAGTTACCTACTAGTACACTGACTACTTGAAAAGCCGGTTTGATTTTTCAACTGTGACATCAGATGCTGTATATTGTACGCAAGAATGCTTACCTAACAAATCTTCATCATCATCCTTGCGGATGGCTCGAACCGTTTTGTTCTTCCGTTCTTCCCTATCATTTACTCCTTTTTCTTTCATATTAGAAACTATGGCATCATATGCTATTAAAAAAAAACTTAGATATCAAAAGCTTCTCAAATCAAAACATACTCTTGGGGCCTAATCTTAATTCATAAAATCATAATCCAACTCTGAATATCTTTATCTTTCTATCCATTACGAAGATTATTCTCACAAAATAGTTTTGGTATTATAATTAACTCTTAACACGCGTGTCGTTGATAACTAATTAAAATGTAAATGAAAGTCGACCCACACAGCTTCTATTTGGGTACCTCAAATAAAATTATTAAAGGCTTCGTCAATAACGAGGTAACCTTTTCTACCGTGATGATAAGAAAACTGATTACTTTACCCTTATACACAGGCCTTCATAACTTGGTAGGTACCATACTTTTGAAATTGCAGTTTCTTCTAAACTATAGATCTCAGAGTTTTGAAATAAAAAACGTTTTATAGAAAATTTAATCAACTTCCTTTGAAATTATATATGCTTAAATTGTAACGTATTTAACTTTATACAGATCTTAGAAGAAGATTCGAAAATATAAGACTAAAATATAGCTAAGCAATACTTCTAGATAAAGGTTAATTGAGCAATATTTACTTAGGTTTTACATTGAACAATGATAATCAAGTAGGTATATAATGATGATGCCTTAGACAGTTTACTGGCCAAAGATAAAAAGGCTAGAAAGTGTTTCCATACTGAAAACACGGCTGATAGAGATTTAGAAAAAGAAGATACCTAATGCTGCCCTGACCACAAATTAATTATACCCAAACGAAAAAATTGTTGAATGCCGAAAATCATCCTCCGATGTTGACGTTAGTTTGCTTTCTGACATTTCCTGTATATATTTAAAGTTATATTTCAAAAAACTTTTCGAGCACTTTCATTTTCACACCTAAATTGCAACTTCATATTATAACAGATGTTCGGAACAGCCTTGAAAGTCTTAAAACACTGTATTCACAAGTGGTTGTATAATTAATACCATGAAGCCATTGCAACGACATAATTAATTTTGCTGTTGATTTAAGAGACAAGTGGAACTTATTATGTGCAGCTCGAATTGCAGAAATGCTGAAGGGTATTCATATTCTCTAAAGTTCCTCGCGAACATTAATTTAATTCGCAACTAGAGGATCCTCTTAGTAATTGCAGCTTATAAATATGTTTTCTTTCTTTTAAATTATCGTAGCAAAAAGCGTATAGTGGATTTATTAGTAAACTACAGCTTACTAAAAGTCTGCTTTAAAATGAAAAAGCAATTTTGATCCTCAGCATATTTGTTAATTTTAGATAATAAAATAAAATGAAAAGGGTACCTACCCACAATATAGATTACTTGTATTACGAATGGGATATATCCCATCATCCGTCGAAAATAGTAAAGGTCCGTAGTACAAAGTCGTGGCTCCCAGCGGCATATTAACCCAACCCAGACCAAGGCAATACCTAATCATTTATTGATGGAATTTAGGCCACTAACATACATGATTAGGGCCACTGAACTGCTGTTGCTTAGCAACAGAGGGATTCAATTACATATGAATGTAAGGCTGGATACAGACTAACAGTATGAAGACCTTTGAGAAAAAATATTGTATCTTTATGCCTATATTTCGAGATATGATTACTAAAAAGCTTTAGCGTGAGATGTGTCGCGGATTTGATCGAATGGAATAAGAGCCTTGATGAAATCCGATAGGTTAAGGAGTTCTTGGGTTCATAGCAACTGGGTGAGTCTATCGATTAGAGAGTCTGAAAACTTGAAATCTATATGTATACGGCTATCCGAATTTAACTGTTGCAAATAAACCACCCGATCTCGGCACGGCGATAAGTGTTACCTCTGCTACGGAGAAAAACGACAATGCTTCGATTACGTTGAAAGCGGTTGTTATTCAATTACCGCCGATCGTCCTCAGTATTTACAAGCAGTCGGGATCTCAAAGCCTGTCCACCCACCGGTTTGGCTTTAGGAACATTTCCTATTAAAGTTCATGAAGTTTGAGTAAAATAACAACCGTGTTGGCATGAGCTTATGTCGTCGGCAAGGATTAGCCCAACCAGCAAGCAAGGATGGTAGCGGAGCTAAAATTCATGAGTGTGCCGGAATAAGCTTGAAAACACCGAACGTACTACGATAGGTATAAATCGGATTCGTTTTAGTGCACTTCTACAGCCGCTGGTACAAGTACGCATGTGTTTCTCAATTTTACGCATGTGTTTTCTGAAGTGTTAAGCAGAAGTATATCATCGTCTTATTACAACGGTTCTACTGCTAATACGGCTGTTTTTATCTTGGGTTGCATTTGAGCTCTACACAACTAGCTCTGACTTAGTATCAGCGACAGCGACTATCCCATGAATTAACTATTTGACAGCTTCCAGCTTCATTACACTTCATCAGCATCATCATTTCTGCTGAAAGACATCTACTGTTGATCATAGGCAAGTGTCGCTCTTACAGTTAACAGAATGTGACTTTGTCTAAATTAAATTAGCTTGCTAACTGAGCCATATGAAGAACACCTCAACACATCTAGTTGAAAAGGGCTGTGTTCTTTAATTCGTAGCGTATTGAAGACAAAAATGTCATGAAGATAGTTATAAGAGAAGAGGATGCCAAAAGAAAGTATGGATGCACTTTGTGAAAGATTTACGACTGGACATGTGACTATTAAGAACACGACTAAAAGAGAAGTATGAAAGTAGAAGACAAGTTGCGCTAATCCCAAATAAATTAAAACAAGGTGAAAAGAACCAGTGACAGAAAAGTTGAAAGGAAACCGTTTGTCCTGGTATGCTCATATGTCGAGGAGGGATTAAACGCTTGTTACTATAAGAGTTATGAAAATAAATTTGGATGGATGGAGAGGGAGGGGAAGGCCAAATAAAATATGGATGGACTGTGTGAGGAGTGTCAGGAAAGAAAAGGGAGTCAGTGATAGCGTGATGGAGGATAGGACGGTATGGAAGAAGAGAACGTATTGCGGCGATCCCAAGTAACATGGCACTTATCGCATGTTTCGTCACGGCAGAAATAAAAAGAAGGAGAAAAGAATGATGATAAGCAGAAATCATCTTGATCGACATTGGTTGTCGGGCCACCTTAGCTTGCTTATTCTGCCATACAAAGAACACCTCAAAACACCTAGTTAAGAAAACGGCTAAAGTCTAAGTTCACATCTACCCAGCTCACTCCATCATTCCATTGTCACGGCGTGCGTGCTACCCAGCCTGTAATAAGTATTGTTCGCTAGCGGGAGATTAACAATAGCGTCGTCGTTAACACGTGCTATTTTCGCACAGATTCACAATACAGTATACAGTTTTACACTTTTATTACAATGAATGTGTTGAAAACGGTATTGGACTCTCTCTTTCAGTAAGAAGTATTGTGGTAAAGTGTTTTGCAGTATATTGTGACAAAGGGTTAGGCTGTATAGTCGTTGTGCTGAAGTTATAAAATATTTTGCATTGTAAACCGTAGCATACTAAGCACTAAAGTAGATACCTTGTTATCTAAATATCTATTCATAATACTGTTATACTTTAAAATCATTCAATGATAATTGATGGCAAAGGCCTAATTTTCTAATTATAATACCTCATTGTAAACCCTGTCTTCAATATTTAGGTACGTTTTCATTTTAAAACTCGTACAGTCTTATTACAAAAAGCGGTTTAATTAAAAACCCAGGTTTAAATCTCTATAAACTGTGGTTTACATAAAAATGATATTACAAATAATGGTTTAGCGATAAACCATAGACCAAATCATGGTCTAATGCTAAACCTCGGCGGCCCCTAGTTTAACGATGGTCTAAGTCGTATCTGTCAAAGTTTCTCTTTTAGGTTATAACATCTTTTTTATTGTGTTGTTTTTACCCGAAAATGGATATTAGCATGGTTGATTTAATTAATATTGAGGATATTACTTTTTCCTCGGTACTCCAATTCACATATCGTTTTTTGTTGTTGGTCCATCACAATATATTATTATATATATTATTAACAAAGAGGCAATTGTTCTATTAGAGACTTTGATAACTTAAAAAATCCAAAGCTAAATGAACTTTGTTCAGCTTGCGATGGTTTTGTTTAATGTTATGGTTTCATATAACGCGCGAGAATGTTACGTTTCGTTACACGTACGTAGATGTATTATTAGTAATTAATACGAATTTAATTAATTTGCTTAAATTTAAACAAAACTTCAATCGATAAATAACAAATATTTATATCCATGCAAAATAACAAAGTCTCAATATTTTAACACTCCTAAACATCATTTAATCCTTATCATATTATCAAAACGTTTTCTTTTCTGGGCATACGGAACGTTGCAATAGAATGATATAATGGTGAACGAATGATATTTGTATTAATCTGTGGTTGATGTATGGACAATGGTTCAAATGACGGTACTAAGAAGACCACGGTTTTTTTTAGTTTTGTAATACGAACAAATTTAGACCATGGTTCTGCAGATAAGCCTGGACTTGGTAGTACAGGTTTAAACCACGATTTATTGAGTTTTTTGTAATAAGACTGTTTTATTGTTAAATTGAATCGAGAAATGGTCATTGTTAACCATTGGAATTTGGAACCTGCTTATGGTCACCAATACCGACACCTCCCGATAGACAGCGGAGAATATTGCCATAACGTAGATTATCTATACAACAAACTGCAGAATAACAAACTGCATACCTATCTATCTAGTATCAATAGCCATAAGTGCATTGAATTGTCAACAACGTAAGTTATGAAGCAATTAATCTAATTAAGCTTAGAACAATCAGATTCAACGATCATTTGTTTGTATCTAATCAAGTGAAGTTATTGGTTCACTGTTCCGAGAGCAAGCTATAGAAATTACAGTTACGAGCAAGTTGCTGCAGTTACCGATCCAATTAATTACTCCACACGCTAGAATAAATCTATTTATCACAGAAACCGGATATGACAATGCGTTGATAGAGCTATTTATCAGGAATCTGAATAACCGCGCAATATATAGTTATCAGATCGAGTAGTACATTAATCTCGTGTAGGAGCAACTCGGTAACTGTGAATGCTTACTCAGCGATAAATTCTACTGCAGGTGACGTTTTACTACTAATCACACTTGGTTCTATTAATTTGCAACGGAAACTCATTGGTAAAGTTCCTTGTATTGTATTCATAGCGGTGGCCCTAGCGTATGCATCCGGTTCTACCAGGTCCAAGGTCCAAAAATCTGTTTTATGCTTAATTCTCATAAAATTGCAAGAGCAAGTTTACTCCTTATTATATTGTGCACAATAAAGTCCTGCACAAGATTCGCTATGCTATAATGCTCATTGGTTTTCGAGATATAAGCCAAAAGAAAATTATAAAGAAAAGTACATACAAGTAATTAATATAAGAAAATTATAAAGAAAATAACTAGTATTGTTACTAAAGACTGATTTGTTACAAAACTTGCAAATATATGCTGATTAGACAAATTTAAACTATTTTATTTCATATTCCTAGTGATAATTGCTCATCCTGTCAAATTCTCTATGATTTAAGCGAAACCTAAAAAAAAAACGGCCGGAACCAGGTAGAACCGGTTCGCCTGGTTAAACCTGGAACCGGATACGGTGCTGGATGCCCTAGGTGGCACCCAAGCATTGACACATTCATCAGCGTTGTCGATAGAAAAAGGCGAATAGCCCGTAACACGTGGAAGTACAAAAGATAAACGTAAGTTACCACATTATATCAAGCCTGTACCTATTCCCCGAAGGAATAGACAGCTGTTCACATCTTTGCGTGTTCAATGTGCTATCATCACCTAACTATTCAGAGAACCTCCTACGCCCATACTTCGCTAGTTGGTTCAGTCCCATGAAATTTGAGGCGAGACTTTGCTATTAGCAACAATCGGGTACAAAATTTACAGGCTCAGGGATACTTCCGAGGAATTCCTGTGTAAAATCCAATTATATTTTCCGCCTTAGGGGATTTAATCCATGACCAGGCTCAGATCGTAACCATTCTTAGGACTATATTTAACAACCTCAAATTCCGCGAATTTTAATCACAGAACAAAAGCATTATACAAGCAATATATTAAATCTTGTGAGTACTAGTACACTAGCATTTCTCGAATCATTTAATTCGAGAAATCTAAGTACAAAATGTCGCAAACAGTTTAATTCATCTGATGACAAACGGACTCGCGAAGTAATTACGTAGGTACACCCACGGTCCCGCTTGGAACACTGCTACAGGGACGGCGAACTTGAGGTACGCGGCAGTAAATTCTGGGCACGGCAAGGATGTATTTATTTTGTATTAAAACTTCATGCAACATACAGGTACATAGGCGGACTTAATGCCTGAGGCATTCTCTACCAGTCAACCAAGGATAGTGGAGAGATAACATGGCAGGTGCATAAAAAATATAAATAATTATTAAAGTTGAAATTGAAGAATATATATGTATAGTTAAAATAAACATACATATATATTTCCTATAATAAATACATATATATTTATACAAGTAATAGAAAGGAGATTGAGACGACTCTGCTATTGGTGTAAAAAGTAATGCCGTAACTTCCGCTTAAATGCATATTGACTAGTGGCCGTCCTGATATAGAGGTAGCGCATTCCAGAGAAGAATTAGCCGAATATGAAAGGAAGAATGAATAAAATCAGAAGTATGAGAAGGACAAAGCAAGAGAAGATTGTTAGACGAACGCAGATACCTAGTAGATAATATAGTTCCCAGTTAAAAATATGGCACCAGACACAACGACGAACTGTTTCGAACGTTTTTGAAACAGTGCGATTTCGTAATAGTAATAGAGCTGCGTTCTGTCCCTCTTTTTTATTATTATTGATAGGCTTGCGATTGACCACTATCTCACCTGATGGTAGGCGATGATGTGGCCAACGATGAAACACGCTTGCCTAGAAGAAATCTATCTATTCACTCTGGACTTAAAGACCCCCAGAAGGTTGTAGCTATCAGGAAATACACACTCCGTCAGGGCAATTCCACTCCTTAGCTGTACGCATAATATAAGTATTACCTTAACGATTGGTGCGTGTGGATGGGATGTTCACCATGTACCGATGACGCATTGCCGTACGTCTAGGAATTATTTCATGATGTAATTCCATCGCACACTCCCCGAAATGTAACCGATAAAAAACCGACCTACACACTCATTAAAAGAGCCGCCTATTTCCAAAGTTCGATGAGAAACAATATTACTAGATTTGGTAATATGCAATCGAAATGCAATACAATTATCATTTTCAATCTGATCTGCAGTATTATTTGATCGAAAATTATAAAACCGTGAAAAAGACAAAAACTTTTCTCAATTATGGCAGCACACTGTAGTTCTGGTAACTTGGGTACTCTCTTCAGAAATGTTTGCGACCTCTGAACAACAAGTCGCGAGCATAGTGCAGAGCACAGATAATTAATTAGCGGTACCACAGGTTCATAGTCAACGGTTCTGTCGCACGCATGTGCCGAAGCCATGTTTTATATTAAAACTCCGAGACAAACAGACAACCGCAATGTACTGTATAGTTATTGAAGAAATATTATTGAGAGTATAACAAAGGACGATGGAATGAATGGGTATTGTAGTGACTAGAATCTGTAGTCGAGTTTTAATTAGATTTAGGATTAAATAGTAATTGAAAAGCGAACATTTCAACAATGTCTCTTTTGATGCCTCAAGGGTTTGAAGTTATCAATGGATTTATTGAAATCTTCAAACATACACAAATAGATAAGTACATAATTGACGCCAATTTACCATGGGGGTAGGCAAAAACTATATAAACTCTGAAAAGCTTACCAACCGTTTATCTACTAAAATAAATACCGAAAACATTCGAAACAAAAGATAAGTGACATTTCACAAGTCGTGTCTTCGTGAATAATTCTGGTTTTAAAGTTCAGGCCTGAACAAACGTTTCGCAGGATATTCGGAGCTGAAAATGCATCCATATCTAAAGCCGGGCTTTTCTTGCTACTTTACTGTTCGCTCTGACAGTGAGACGAGCTTTGTCGGCCCAGTAATCTGACTATCTGACGTCACACCGTATTTCAGATTAAGGAAATCCAATTTGACTTTAATAAGGTTAATACTTCATTATTTTGTTTGTTCCGTCGCTCGGGATGAGAGTAATTTATCAAAATCACCTTGTAATAAGGCCCTTAGGCTTTTAGATAATTTGGGCGTGGGTGTTATTGGAGTACATTTATGTTCTATAAATTCATATTTAAAAAAACTGCTACTAATGTCCAATTATTCTTTAATTTTTATCATAAAATTGAAGTCGAAGTAGGTGCTACTGTGTATTATTATGAAAATAAGTGGATATACCTAAGTACTACCAATATCGATACCGATACCTATTCAAAGAACATTTTTTTTATTTTGATTTACATAATAAAGATTTTCATCACGCATATGGCACTACTTTAATAGGAACCTAGGGAGTCTCTCTGAACGGCTTAGCTGCCTACACCTTTATAATTGCACTCAATGATAGCTGCCATAATCAAGAATTTAATCTCCAGAGCCACGGAAGCACAATCCGTCCTTGTTGATGGAACCCACTTTTAACTTTCATCAAAAGTTTAATTAATTTCCTATCAGAAAATATGCAAACTACGTGTTTTAATTAATGCTCCGTACTTGTTTATAATGAGGTGTGCTTGGCTGAATGATTTAATATCTAGCGTTGGTAAACAATACCTACGTGCCGATCCAATTAAAATTATTTCATAGATGCCTAAAATATATTTATGTTTTTGTTTACAAATAAATTGCGTATGGTTTGATAGCATCAATAATAATAAAAAGACGGTAGACTGACTTCAAGGTAGTAAATTAAGTATGTTGAGGTAGGTACTTAACATCAGAAGTGGGATAACCTGAACGCGTAGAACACTAACATTAGTGACATATTCGTTTTTGCAGAACAGCATACCTACTTTGAACTAATTAGCACAACTTTTTTACAAAACAGAAGTGACATAAATAATCAAACAAAAGTAAAAACAAGACAGGCGAATCGAGCAAAATTAAACCAGCTGGAAGTAGTGCATCTACTAATAAAAATCGTATAAAATAAAAGGCAGCAGGCGGCCAAAAGGAAGAAAAAGAACGAGACGGCCACAACGGACAAAAGCAAATAAAAAAAAGATGGAGGCAGATTGTTTCAAATGGACTTATTATTATGTCGGCGTACGACCTACCGCGAGCGCATGGGACCGGACCACGTACCCGACCACCACTAATCCTTTTTCAAAACCAAAAAAAAAACGCCTTAAATAATTAATTATCAACCTTGGTTCATTCACGACGACGAAGAGCAACAGATTTAATGTTTGAAAAAATAAGGTAAATTAAATACCTACCAGATTCTCTGGCAATTAACGTCGATCGTTGTAATAATTCTTAGAGCAATTACCCTTAGGAAAGAAGAATTTAAAAACATAATTTTACTAAATCTTCAACACAAGAAGCCACAAAAACCAAAAACGAAAAATAAATCGCAAAACCTGATAGCTCACTCGGCCAGAACCAATTTGCAGGAGACACAAAAAGGGAATAGTTCTCAAATGGCCCGCCATTTACTGATTACCTTTGTAATGTACGACTCAACATCCGCTGAAGGTAATAATTTGTCTGTTCCCAACATCGACCTTCATTAGGACAACGGCAGGTACAAGTTTTTTTCATCCCGACCCAATGTCGAACCACCTTATTATCGACTCGTAATCGCTCCCCTAACATAATGACAACACAACTGGCCTTTTTATTACTTACGTTCTTTTCGATTATTGTTTTTTTTTTGTTTTGATGAATTATGATGATGATTCTATCCATTCAGAGCCCTCGATGGAACACCGATTATTGATTTAGAATCAACATGAGATTCAGAAATGGTTGATTTAATGGTGTCGCAGTAAAATTATCCAGAACTTACAGTGTAAATGGAGAACTTTTGACTTAACTTTAAATGCATTATGTATCGTATGCAGTATTTGGGAAGTTGGTTACTATAGATATGCACCTACAGATAAATACCACGTAAGTATTTGGTAAGCAACTACCGTACCGTCTGACCTTCAAAATGTGTGGTGATTCCAAACCAGTTCTTTTTACAACATACAGTTATTCATATTGGACAAGCCACGAATCAAACGAATTGAATGATGAACTAAGTGTATATGCGCTCAACAAGAAACAAATCTGCAGTTGTAGCAAAAGAACTACCCTATGACAAACCAGAGTTTATCGATACAAGTAAAGGCGATGATTTAAAATCCTTTCTACAAATAAGATCCACCTAGTTCGAAATAACGTTTGTATGAAATCTACTGAACAATACGCGAGTCTGATAACAGACAGTAAATCACTTTATGCGACAACAGTTTGACTTAAGCCGAAAATACTCAGAGAGGAATATGAAAAAGCTTTATTGAACCCCTTTGATTTGAATTCTTTGTAAGATTTGCTGGAAGGTTTCCATTTTCGTCCCAAATCCAGGGGCCGAATGAAAACTCGTTTGCATAATATAAGACAAGCCTAGTATCGAGACTAAACGCAAATAAATGGTTCCCTCAAGTTAAGACGACAATTTACCGGGTCAACGGAGCCAAGATAAATTTGAGACCAGACCTTACCGAATACAAAATCTGTCGCTTACTCTTTTTGATAAAAGACTACATAATAAAGAATTGTTTTTGTCAAAAGATTTGTAGGCTTACCTCAGGCTTGCCTACCTGCTTTGTTACGTAACCTAATATTAGGTACGGTACCAACCTTTATTTGGTAAATATTTTGCAAATATTCTGCCGCAAGAAGACATCATTATTTATTTCGTATTTGCTGTAGATATGTTTAAATAAAACTGTTTAAACTTATATTTACCACCTGTATGTACATTATGGATGCAATCAATTGAATTTGAAAGTTCTTATGAAGATGATTTTTCATAAAAGTAAATAAGGAAACAAAGGTGTCAGCTGAATTTATAACTCTTTACGTCTCTTTGGATGTGGTTGGTCCTTTTTAGTCATTCCAGTATTGAATCTCCTCTCTCGAGGGTTTTCTTTATATGTAGTAGTTGATTGATCCTAAACATTGCAGGTCCAACATTGGACTATTACTGGTCTATGATTTTAAGGATCCAGAGTTTTAGACAGAAAAGCTTTTTCACAAATAAATAAACAGACTTCTAAAGAAAAACACTAAAAAGTGATAAAATAACTTTCGTTTCGAAAATCGGTGTCTTTGGTAGTTATCTTGTATTTTTAAATAGGATTGAAAAATACCCATAATAACTCCATTAACCATTCGTGCTGTTTGTCGCTAAGGAGGCCGGTTGTATGCTCCATATCTTGAAAACTCTAGAATCGATTTTAATGAAATTTTCACTATTCCCTTAGTTAAAAGATACTCAATCTAAAGAATAACAACAAAAAAATGAATGATCACGAGCCGATATGTAGTTTCGGAGAAATACGTGGAAGAACATACATAAAAACATACACTAATAAAACTTTAGCAAACACCATAGTAGTAGGTAGGTGTAATCGCAACAGTATAAAACTTCTTACCGATTTCATCTATCTAACGATACGTTTGTTTGTTTCGTAAGCACTTAGGAAAGATAAAACTGAAACAAGTAAAGAGGCGAGACATCTAATGAAGCAATCAGTGGATACGTTCATTAGTAGAGTTGTGTGTTTGTGATTGTACACGAGCCACCGTTTATATGTACCTACTGCTGTCCGATTCCGCCATTTTGAAAACACAGGAAAAGGCCAGTATCAGATACACGACTACTATTTATTGATTATGAATTATAGTTGAGTGTTTTTTTCAAATTCGGAATTTAAAATACGGTTTGCCCCGTTCTAAACACTAAATTGTCAATTCAGAATCCGACCCTAAAGCTCTCATCTTTTATCATTTCAGCCGAAAATCGTCCACTGCTGGACATTGGCCCCAGGCGTCGCCATACTGATCGGACCACCTAGACTTAGAGGGAGGCTTTCCAACGCATCGTCTTCCAGTTACAAATCAACCAATCACATAGACGGCAATCCAGACCGCGTCTTTCATGTGATTGGTCGATTTTTCATACTCTTTGCCCTTTGCCTTGCCGAATTCATTACGCAATAAAGCTGCCGGTCGCCACAAAACTTTTCCATCGATCTGGATCTGTGCTGAACGGAGCTTAGAGTTCATCAGTCGAGACCTTTAGAGTTTAAAGTGCAAGTGAATGGACTGTGTGAGGAGTGATATGAAGGAAAAGGGAGTCAGTAATAGCCTAACAGGGGACAGAACAGTATGGAAGAAGAAAACGTGTTGCGCCGACCCCAAGTAACATGGGATAAGGGCAGGAAGATGATGATGATGATGATTTAAGTTTAAAGTGCCTGTTACGATGCGTGATCACAGAGACATCGTTGAATATATGCTTCCTCGTCAACATGATGAAGTCAGTCTCATTTCTAGTCGCACCGTCGGGGCTGTTCTCACGCTATATGAAGAAGAAGTTCATCATATAGAGGCCCGTCTTCTCCATAAAACCGGTGATCCTAGTGGTTCCGACGTTCAAATCCAAATTGCACTTGTAGCTCATCATCGTCTCGTTTGTCCAGTTTCGCGTTGAAGTCCTCCATGACCACGGTGAAGTGAGTTTTATGACCCTGCATGGCTCTAGAGATATTCTCCACTTCGTCATCAGGGTGCGCCGAGGTCGGATCGTAGACCTGTATAACCTTTCCATTTTCTTGTTGTGCTATCCATGTTTGGGAGAATTTGCCATAATCGCCACTTTGCAGGCGGGTTAGCGAAGGCAGTTTGTTGTTACAGTGCACAGAGAATGCTGCTGCCCATTCTCTGGTAAGTCCCTTAGTCGCCTCTTACGACACCCACGAGAACATATGGGGTGGTGCTATTCTTTACGTCCGACACCATACGGTACTATTACCTAAAGCTTTATTGATATTAAGTACGTAAAACCTACTTCAAAATGTGAAAGTCTAAATGTGTGTGGCATATTTGTAAATTAATCCGGATAAACGGCTGAACGGATTTAGAATAAAAATCGCATTTGAGTAGACCTGGATTAACATAGGGTACTCTTTATTCCGGTAGTGGTGTTGTTCCCTTTGCGATAAAACAATTCGAACGTGAGCAAAACCGCGGGCAGAAGTTAGTTAACCATAAGAGTAAGAGTATACTGTACCTACTGTACTTCTAGATAGTTGAATCAAACCTATCTAATCTTCATTCAGTCTCATATTTTAATACGATTAGGTATTCAATTCTAAAAGGAATATCTGAATGGCGCGACCCTGTTCTGTCCAAATGAAATTTTAACACCAATAGTCTATGTAAATTAAAGGCCTAGCCCATCTGATTGAATGTGCGAAGCGAACCCATATCAATGTTAGAAGGAAATAGATTCATTGAAGTACTAATTAGTATTCATTTCTCAATTGTTAATTGATACTGCAACAAATTCCAACAACCGGGTATACGGTTCCATAATTCAATTAAATGTTGTTTTTGTTAAAAACAAAGCAATTCCCAGTTTTCAAAATTCAACTAACTTGTTTTCTACTTAACTTTGGTCCTAACGATGAATGATTCGTTTTAAATTAAATTAGCCTCACTGAATCTGATAGAAAGCAAAAGAAACTTTTGGTTTGTCGCAATATCTTTTGTGATTCGTCGTTACGGAGCGGTTATTTCTTAGTAGAGTTAATGCAATCGGTTTAGCGGAGGCTGGGGCCGGGTATTGTAGACTGTGTTTGTGGCTGCTTGGAGATAAAGCCGCAGACACACAAAAGCAGATGCCCCTCCACCCCTCGTGCCTCCAGACCCCCTCTACCCTCCAGCTAGGGAGAACGTTTAAGGCAACGACGATTGCCCCTTACAAAAGGCAGTCGTGACACCCGCCCGTCCTCACCCCGCATTCGACTGCAGAATGGATTCGAAAGAAAACCAAATCTCATTCCGTACCGGCGCTCATTGTTTGAGAATCTTTCACAAATGCTTTTTGAATTTTACAATCTTCTTGAAGTATTCCTTGTTAGTTTGGCGATTTATCATCCGTCTCAATCGTATCGTGTAGTTCCAACTTTACACATAAAACCAATAGGTTCTTAGGAGACTCATTAATATTTGTCGCGTGCGCGTGTTTTGGTGAGTCTACTCACGCAATCGGCACGGTGTGAATTAGATTTTAGTACGTACGTCTACCCCTATTACATTATCATTTAAGATTGTTCTTGTTTCATTAGTGTGGTGATAATAAGACAATATCAGAACTCAGAACAGCAAATCTGCTATTCTTTCTAGTCTACATAAAAACTTTTTAACAAAAAATCAAACCGACTTCCAGAACAAAAAACTACAAAGCAAAAAATAAATTTCTTTTCCGAAGTCGGTGTCTTTTGTACCTACCCATTGTTTCCCGTTTTTCGACACCGACTTCGGAAAAGAAATTTATTTTTTGCTTTGTAGTTTTTTGTTCTGGAAGTCGGTTTGATTTTTTGTTAAAAAGTTTTTATTTTTCTCTTTTTAGTTTTGGTAGGTACCTCCAATTAACATGATTATCATTTATAGCCAAACTACATCTCATGGCGATTCCAATAAGTCCAAACACGACTAGGATACATTGCTTTATATTAGAGTTCCAGTGCCTACCTTCTGGCTTCATCATCAGATCAGTTCGATGGTGCCATTTCCATCAGTACCATTTATTTATAAGTATTTGCTTCATTATAGTCGGTTTACTATTCGAGATATCTTTTGCCCGTGACATATTTAGCATTTAGGAGTTCCAGTGGCCATCTGTGGTCTTCTTCATCAGTTCGACTCCACCAAATGGTACTTTCTGAGTGCAAATGATTGCATTGTTGATGAAAATACCAAAATCGCTATATGTTTGCCTATAATATTTGAGGAGTTCCCTCGATTTCTCTTGGATTCCATCATCAGATCCTGACCTGATGATTATGGGACCAACTAGGAAGTATACCCTTTCTAACAAAAGAAGAATTTTTGAAATCGGTCCAGGGGTCTTTGAGAAATCGGGGAACATACATAAAAAAAAAAAAAAAAAAAGATTCCGTCGAATTGAGAACCTCCTCCTTTTTTTGAAGTCGGTTAAAAATCACAGTCGGTTCATAAAATACCGCCTAAAAACTGGCACACGGTAAAGAAACAATGTATGTTTTTCTACTAGCTAGTAGAACATAAAATTCGCGAGAGCGTTGACATTCACATCCTAATTACACAAAAAGTATTTAAAGGCGTCGGTGTGAATGACTCGCACAATAAAGGCAGCGGTCCGTTTCCGCGGCTTACGCCGAACATGTCGCCGTCTGTCGGCGCCAACGCATTTTGGCAACCAGCCGAAAGTTGTGATGAGTGCACGTTTCGGCTTGTGTACCAACGGAAGCGGGCGACGATGAAACAAAACATAATGAACTCCGACATGAAGAAAACATTTAGAACTCAAGGTAATTTCCTCTGCAGACTTGTAAAGTAGAAATTTTTCTTGAATTTATTACGCTAGGTACAGTTTTCACCTCGAAAATATACTATTGTGTGGTAAATAAGAAGGTAACTTTGACGTATTAATTTGGGAAGATCCTTGAATGTAAAAGGGTGTGGTCCTTTCATACCCTTCTGCTGTCGTTGGTTAGCACGTGGCATTCCTTTACAGCGGTAAACCCCATTATCTGAGAGGGTACCACGGTTGAATGGCATTACTAAAGTAAAACGTGTTTAACGTTATTTATTCTGATGTTATTAAGTACCATCGCTACTTCCTATTGAAAGTTACGTATACAAATTTCAAGTAAAGAGATGTTTATCCGTAATAAGTTTCCAGTTACAGAGCACTAGAGCGTGTGTGATAATTTCATATTTTGGGGAAAACGTATTTTCATAATTTGAGAAATGCAGTATTTTGAGCATTATAGTATTATGAGACCGATGATACAATCAAAGTACCTGCTGTCGCAGACACCTCTTTCGTGAATACAAAGAGGCACGAGACTAGGTGAAGATCTAGTCTACAATTCTCCACGAAATAACAGCGAAATATTGCGAATTCGCAATTAATGTAAACAGTCCACATGCGACACTAGACGGCTTATCGACTCATACTAACGTTTCAAAACTTGGGCTATACACGAATCTTTCTCACGACCAAGTCACATAAATCTTCAGCACGTCTGCCCAAATAGTTTTCATATAACCCATTAGGAATATCTCCCAAATGTCGTCATACATTTACCCAAAGAATTTACCATTACCGAAGTATTCCTTTATTGCTAATAAAACACCCAACATAATTAAAATACCTATGCAATACATATATCGTTTTTAATGGGCTTTTTCTAATGCATTAACTTTGCGATGCATTACATTAATTAGAAGCTACAACCAAACCTACAGACAAAGGGACATTAAATCTAATAAAATAATGGCCAGTAAAAGCTTTGTCCGAAGAACTTTATTTACTCAGGTTGTCAAGAAATTATGTAGGTGCCTAAGTACACAGAGATATTTGGAGTATTTACAGCGGTTGTCTGACGCAAATAGTAGCACACGATGATAAACATACATACGTATGTACACAGAGTCTGTCTGTCGCATCTCGTCTGCCAGCTGAACAATACAACACGGCAGCATCAGAGATGTACCTGTGCGAGTCTATCGGATATTCCGATTTTAGAAAACATTCTTTGAATGTAACCGATTGTTGACGTAAAATATATTAGGAATTGGAAATATTAGAACTTGGAAATGTTAGTTGTTAAACAATAGTTAGTGATATGACTGAAAAGCTAAATTAGAAGGCTAATGCAGAAAAACGGGTTTATGTAAAGCTAAGTTTAAATTACGCAATTATAGTATAATTCTATGATTGTAGAACCGAAAGCATAACAAACATTCAGCGTAAACAACTTTAATGTAACACATTCTAGATAACCTAAAGAATATAAAGCTATTAATCATTCTGTCGGTACTTTTCTGCAACATGTTTGCGTGTATGTGATAAAACTATAAATAAATTATAACGTATTATAAAACTTTACGACGAAGTTCACCTTTGTTAAAACATAAGAAAGCATATTTATCGACTAGCATTTCTGAGAAAGCCGTAAATAAAGCAGTAACTTGTTCATACCATGATTTACTATGCAAAATGGACGAAAATATAGGCAGTGACTTACTGTGCAAAGGTTACAGGTCCAATATCGGCATAAAATAGGACAAATAGACAAAGAAAGTATGAATAATGTAAAACGACATGATAAATAAAGCCAAACCTGGACCGAACTCATTTGATTATATTTTATGATAAAACGATGTCCCAAATCTTACGTTTGAGGCACATGAACTCGCTAACGATCTCCGCTTGATCACCCAAGCAAGGCAGGCCACAACAAAGACCAACATCCTGCACTCACATGGTGCTGTTCTTTATTACAGAAAATTCGGCAGACGTTATCGTTCAGCATAAGACCCATTTTCGCGAACATTGTCAATACATTCTATGACGTCAGATGTGCCAGTATTGTATCTGTGAACGTGTGACGTCACCCAGGTCTGGCACCAAAGACAGCATTTTGTTATCGGATACATGGAAGCGATGGCTCGAGTGACAGCCCCCTTTTGTCCTCAGCTCAGTGTGCCTCAAAGCTCCTATTCTTCCCTCTGGCATCGAACAAACGTTGTGTTCCACCAACAATAATACTAGGACAGTATTATCAGCCTTTTGTTTAAATTGTATTAAATAAATACCAGATAATTACAGTCGAATCTTATGAAAACACAACAAGGAATTTTAAGCCACAAGATCCTCTGAATTTCTCCAAAAATCTAAGCAGCAATTAACTCAATATTGTAATTAGAGTTGAGACTCGTGTTTGGCTTCTTCTAGGTATGTCTTAAAATATGTTATTTGGAGAACTGCTGCCGGCATAAAAATAGACATCCATAAGTAGAAGAAATTCCAAATGAAGATGTCGCTTTAAATAAATAACTGTGCTCACTTAAATTTCCTGTTTATTTTTGTCCCCCACTTCGCACGCGGGTGCTTTCTAAACTCTGAGTTGGATGTTTTGGGCGATTTAATATTCAATATTTTAAAGCATCTCTTTGAATATTGTTCAACCATTAGGCATCTTTGAAGACGTAACATTATTGAAATCACTGGATAGCTCTATGATTTTCTGGTTTTAAATTTGAATGTCATGTCACATAAAGAATTTGGCATTAGTTAGTGAGTGTCTTGTAAGATTACAATTATAAAAATAAAAACATAATTCCTACTACAGAGAAACCTTCAATATTTTTTTCTTTTGCTGATTTCAGAGCTAATCTTTGAATTTTCCAATGCGGCTAATATTTGTTGGGCGCCAAGGGAAATACGATTGGTACTGAGTTCCAAAATGTATTCTCGGCTCATACAGGCATGCAAAATATTTGGGTTTTGCACGTAGTTATTTAACAATTAATCTGTATGTTTAAACAAAGTGTTTATGAAGATGTTGAAAGCTCGTGAATTGTAGCGAAGTGGGCGGCGATGCTAAATGGAACATTTCCTGAAATCTGTTGTTACAACGCATGAGTTTGCGGCATTTGCCTCGAAATAACACACTAATTTTATCTCAGTGCAGTGTTAATGATGCGGTTCACTTGTTACATGATCCGCAACTCACTTCCAGCAATTTGTGCGATCACGTTGTTAATACTTTCAACTGTTTGAAACAAAATCCTATCCAAATTCTAGAAATCAATGATTGAATACCGTTTTTCGGATACCGATACGATAGAAGATTAATGGAAAGGGTCAATGCCATTTACGAATGGATATATCGGCCATTGTTATTTTTCACACTATTCAACTACGTCATGGCGGCCATACAAAACAATGCCTAATTGAAGAAGTTTAGTAAGTTTATTTGCAATTCATTAATTAGGTACTCGGTCAATGTCAAAAAATGGTCATTATGTTGTTGGGTCTACATAAGCGCAGTTCTGATTGTTCCAAAAAAACAATAGCAGACCACACCATTGATTCGGCATTTTTAAATAAACCTCTCAAGGTTAGATCAGTAACCTGGCAATGACCGTTTTAACTATGAAGTACGGAATAGTGGGGCTCAAATCCGGTTCTGTTGCATTGACATGAAAACCTACAGTTTATGTATTACGAATTACACCATTATTATTGTGCCGGGTATAGTTCCTCTAACTGTTAGGAATTTAGCCATATTTGGTTAGATTAGAAGCTCACCCAAATTCTCGCACTCTTTAGGAAAATGTTAGGAATGTTAGATCTTGATTACGCGGTCAACTATATAGGTGTAGGTGCGTCTCCTCAACTAATGCAGAAGCCTGAATATGTGGTGTAACCCCAAATATGAAATCTGGCGCCGAGTTAATTGGTTTCAAAATTACACCAACTGGACTAACTGCACCTTTCAAGACATAACCATTAACGAATGTAGGCATAGAAACAAGCGTAATTATTTCTATTTCCATGTAAGACCACCCAAGTCCGGCTTTTCTTGATTAGAATTGCAAATGCAACAAATGCTAACTCTATACTAAAATACCCTTTCATTTGATTTCTTTGTAAATATATTAGCAATAATGGGTTTTGGTAACATGGAGATGTTGCAGATAAAAAAAGGTTTGAAGACAACGAACGACGAAAATTCAATATTTAGTAGAGTGCTATGAAAGTGACTAAACATATTCGAAAACAAAATCAAATGAAACAACGGTGATTAACTACAACAAACTTATGAATATATCCGTGATCATGGTGCTTGCAACAGCACCGAAATATCAGAAACTCGCTATAAACAGTAAACATGGTAAATATCCCGCGTATAATGTTAATGTTAGTGACCACGACAGTTTAAAAACTTATGAGTGATTGTTGCCGTAACATCATGCAATACTGATATGTTTCTTACCTCTCCTAAGTTGACGAACCCGTGGTCGTTGGCCACAGCATCGGCAGCCTCCTTCCCTCCCGGTATATGGACAGCCCATGTAGGCGTGTAATGCGCAAACGTTGTCTCCAATAATGATAAAATAGACACCAAGATGGTCGACGATAACACGGCACCCCGCGCCATCGCACGCACTCTCACACACTCACCAGCTAGTACTTGTCAGCATTTCACACACACTTTCCAAAGAGTTTCTTGTTTCCAAGTCTCGATTTAAATATGACTTGTAATTGTAACGTAGGGATTGTTGCTATCTTTGATTATGCGGCTCCGCACACGACTATCTACTGGAAATTTATGGTTTACTTAGTTACTTCGATTTCTTGGCCAGGAGAAGTACTTTCTAATGAATCTAGTTATGTATCAGTTATCACAAATTAAGCTTCAATTACAAGTTCTAATCAGATATCTTCGACGTGGGCTACATTACGGAAGTTCCAGCTGGAGGTCTATATATATAAAGCGATAGAAAAAATTGATTGAACCCAAAAACCACATCCATTAAAATCCGACATAAAACGTGCCAGGACTTCGTTTGCCAATCACAATGGATAGATAGGTGATTTATTTGATGGGCTCACCTAGCGACTACAATTTCCTAAGCATGTCTGTGCTAGAAAATTAGCAATCAATCGGAAATCGGTTTCCGCCAAATTAAAACTTGGACGAGCGTACGGCCTTTGGCAATACTTCCACCAATAAGTGGGTCAAGTATACATGAAGGACAAAAGTATAGGCCCCGTCAGAGTTCTCTGTTATGCCGTTCTTTATTACCGTATCACCGGACAACCATTAATCACAGTGCGTTTCATCAGCTCTACTTCAACCTACTTTGGCGAGAGCATTGTTATGTCTGACGTTTGCCCTTTCTGGATAAACAAGACATGGATCATTTCCGCGAGTCTGGACGGGTTTCCTATTCTCTTATTAAAAGTAAATAATTTAGTACTTATATAACTTGATTCATGTTTGTTGGTTTGTTTTTCTTTTGTAAGCCGTGCCTGGAATAGAATTGCGGTTTGTATCAGCGCTTTTGTAAGCCCATATCGTAGCTGCGTGTCGCGTCCCATACAAAGAGGAGTGTTTTTTGTTTATTTATTAACATCGCGCAAGCGGTCAAGGTGGATATTTTGCAACTAACAGAAGTAAACATTAAAAATTGTTAAGTATTTTAATATACTTAGCAGTTTCCTGTTTGATACTTTATTTGGTAATGAGCACTAAACTGGTTTTTTCCTTATATTACACAGTATGAAATCAATATAGGTCTACAAACGGAAAATATATATCACCCTCCAAAAATTAATCAACATTGACTAATTTAAAAAATGTCACGCATTATTTGCCTGCATTGTTTCAAGAATTTTCCGTATTACATTGCAGTGTGTAACGCAGAAACTATAATTCATTGAATCACTTGTTATTAAGAAATACTTATTATTAGTTACGTTAGAAGATATACGATTATAACTACCTTGCAGTACAATAGATATTACATTCAATCGCTTGTTATTGTGTGCTTGTTGTGAGATGATGTCTGTTATTTAAGTTGTGTTTATCTTTTTTATCTGTATGCACCTTGTTCATATCATGTGATCCATTATGTTTACATCTTTGTCACTACAATGGTACTTTGGTTTTATCATTACATTTGGTTGATAACTATGGTCTCTACCAATGTATAGGGTAGTATAATTATTAAATATTATCTAAACAAATATTCCAAATGCCTTATCACACGTACAGAATATGATAAAACCACAAAATTTTAAAACTGTCAATCAGATTGGTGGAAATAATTTTGATGATAAAAATAATAAAGTAGAACAGAAAATGCGACAGTCGAAAATAAATTAAATGTTGTTTATAAAAACACAGAAAAGTTACTGAGCAAGTAAATACGTTTGTCGTCAATAATTACCTCGTTTTTAATATTTGCACTTTTTTAAAGTAGGCCACTCATACCTTTAGCTGGCGCGTTTACCTGGCTGAGTTATTTACAGTTAGCATCGACAATAATTTATCAAGCAAACACATGCCAATCTAGAACGTAATTTCCATAGTTATTCGGGCACATAAACATTCAGACGTCTAAAGAACGTCTACTACCAAAAGACAAGTTTTTATCTTATCTGTTTCCATTGGATCGCTATGTAAACATTCGGTTTTTGTGACTAATCGCCAACGCAAGTATTTCGCGTGCAGCCCACGTCGAAAGGCGGATGCTTCATCGATGGAATCCGATGGGAAGGACCAAGATTCCGTGGCACTTAGACAATAGTAGCCGGTGAGAGTCGGCGCCGCTGTGACGAGCGTTCACCTCTCGCATCCCGCCTCCCTGTTATCACTTTATGCTTTCCTAAATGCGTTTTTATGACAAATTCCTCACGAGTTTATTGGCAGCAACGATCACTACGTTACACTGTGATGCACTACAGTCATTACAGGATACGGCATAACTGTCAAATGGCGCGTGAATAATCCGTCGGCTCGACACAAAACACGGCCGTCACGTCCGCGCACGTGATGCTGACTGGTTGGTTTGCTACTTTGCTCTCGGGCGCTCGCCGCGATTGGAGCCCGAGACGACCGCTAACTTGCCACACTCGGGGAATTTACCCATAAATGGGGAAAATTTGTGACAGCTGTTAAATGAGTGTAAATTATTTTAGTCGCCAAAATTGATGGGAGGAATGGGTTTGGAGTTGGCCTAATTAGCACTAGTGCTATAATCGATAGGACTGTTCGAGCATCCGGTTCAGCGAACCGTGTTAAGTTTTTCTTTTTAAAGGGAAATACCACGCAGCGACAATGTATGAATAAAGTACAGTTATTGAGTTATTTATTTCAATTCTGTATCTAAATGTATTTATGGGCGCTATAAATGTCGATATTTCGGCAATAAATCTTTATTTCTCTGTGTAAAGCTCCAGTGTTATGCCTATCTACCCATTGTACGCGAACTGAATAATTTATTGAAAGTATTGGTCAAGGCCGCACTGTGGCACACAAAAAAACGATTATATCTAGATATTTTGTTAAACAAACCATCTTTATTAGACCCATAGAAAAATACTTATTTATAGATACAATTTTATTTCTTTTTAAGTAGATATTTTTTTCACATTATTTAATTAAGTGTTAATTATGTTTATAATTAATGTGTAACTACTTACCAATAAAAATAATGTGAACTTGTAAATAATCCGATATCAATGTATAGTTTCAAGAGAAACAGAGTTCCAAAAAAAAAATACGTTATAAGGGTCACAAAATAAACATTGTGTCCTACCGCTACTTCAGAAGCACCGTAGTTAACTTAATTTCGGTAACGTTGGGGACAAAATAGTGGGGTAAAATAATCAATAGCCGATCACACATCAATCTTAATTTGCGGCAAATTGGGTAATTTACTTTCTAAAAGCTACTTACAAAGGCACATCTATATATATAAAAATGAATCCCTATTTCCCTTGGTCACAGCATCACGCGTGAACGGCTGGACCGATTTCGCTAATTATTTTTTTGTTGTGTTTGTTATTGTTAGGAGAAGGTTCTTATGAAAAAAATTGGTACCTGACCTACCAAGGTAGGTAGGGTAGGTAGAGTAGGGTAGACTAGGTAGGGTAAGGTCGGTAGGGTAGGGTAGGTATGGTAGGTAGGGTAGATGAATGTTTGGTGTTTTTATGGCAAAACAAAGTTTGCCGGGTCAGCTAGTTACTTATATATTTTCGACTTTATTTTAAACGGTTTGTCTACGAAAGATACTTACCCATCATCACTGTATTTTAGAAACCTATCAGTGAGCCAATATTAAGACTTACATAACAAAGTAAAATGGGTCTCAGCTTATTTTTTTTGCTTTGGTGGGGATACCTTACCTACCTTAGGTTTTTGGGGAAAAGACCAGGGAGTGCGGGATTTTTACCCCACTAAAACCACACTAGAACCCCGTGACATCTAAAAGACCAAGCCGAAACCGCTTCTATGGCCTGGCCTAGGATTTGGGATGACCTAAGATCCAATTTGGCTTTTTAAAAATAACTTATTCACCTAGACTTATTTCAATGTGAATTAAATGTGCTCACTAGTCTAGATTAGATGAGGGCATTCTATCAAAAGCAAAAGTTAGAAAGACCGGCCAAGTGCGAGCCGGACTAGCGCACTAAGGGTGCCGTACCATTCTCGCAAAAAAACAGCAAAATACTCGCGTTTGTTGTATGGGAGCCCCACTTAAATATTAATTTTATTCTGTTTTTAGTATTTTTTGTTATAGCGGCAACAGAAATACATCATCTGTGAAAATGTCAACTGTCTAGCTATCACGGTTCATGAGATACAGCCTGGTGACAGACAGGCAGACAGACGGACCGCGAAGTCTTAGTAATAGGGTCCCGTTTTTACCCTTTGGGTACGGAACCCTAAAAAGATAAGTTCCGAATTTTAATTTCTACTGCTAATATTTATTTCCGGTTTTCAGAAGACTGTAAACTCTCTCTCTCCCTTAAAATACATAAAACAGCAACTTGATTAAGTAAGTTTTAAGTTTTGTATGGTAATTTTTATTTACTTTTACATAACACTGTTATGTCTATTTTTCAGCTTCACCCAAAGATTGACTGGTAGAAAATGCTTTGCATAAAGTACGCTTTTGTACGTGTCTGCGAATACAGTTCTCGCCAAAATTCTTGGCCGCCCTGAAGCTGCCTACAATGGCTGCGCAGTAGTAAATCTCATACAAAAACAGAACGGTTTCGTGCCTCGCGCATGCGGAAAGCCAACTTCAGGGCGGCCTAGAAGTTTGGCGAGAGCCATGCAATGTTAATTAATAAATAGCTAAATGTAAAATTCGAAACTTTAATCAGTGGGTTTTTATTTTATTCCTAGAAATAGAATCTAATTTCCTTAATCACTTGAAATGCCGGCGTCAGATTGATTTGTTGCGTTTTTTCATGGGAGCCACGCCTTCATTTCCCTTACAGCCGCATACAAATTGCCTTAATAAAATACAAACTGCTTAGAATAATGTTCTAGCTAGTACGGATCCAAAAGAAAGGAGAAGTTTCGGTTAGATTTGTGAAATAGAATATTTCTGCCTAACTTCCCCTTGAGTGCCCTAAAACAGTCAAGCAACTCTTTCTTACATAACGCAAAAGGTTGTCCTGGCTCTGAACGAAAAACCTATCTTTGCCCTATAAATATTAAATCTTTTGGAAACATTGCTCTGGGATCTGTGTGACTCGTTAGTATAGAATCTTAAATAGAAGAGTTCATACGACTTTGAATTAAGTACTATGCTCATTGTAAATTAATAAACGATAAAGTATTGTAGGAACTTTGTCTTTTGGAATTGGTATTGTCTGCACGACATATTATATACGATGAAAGAAAAGACACGCCTCAACAAGATCTACATTGAAAAGAACAAAGGTCTTATGAAATAGGCTTAATGAGACTTTCATACATTTGTAACTGGAGAGAACATGTACCGTAACATACAATCCAAATTTAAGTAGATCAGAACTTACGACCGTCACAATATTTTTTTACGCAACATTAAATATTAATTTCATATCCAACACAAAGAAAACCCGAGTTACACCCACACAGCAGGATAATAAATTCTAAACATGTATCGCCTTGAGCATATTGTAGTAGATAATTTCATATATCATATAGGGCGAAAATACAGACGCAATGTGGTTAAACTGCGTGCCAAGTTGTGGCCACGATGACCAAAATTTAATTAAGCATATACTTCTGTGCCTATTCGATACAATAGCAACCTACTATGTATAGAATTCATGCGGTTTCTACAAACCTTGAGAAATTAGTCATTTTGTACTCACTATAACGGTCAACAACCTTAAAAATTGAACAAGTACTTTGGTAGGAAAAATTCTTTATTCAAAATTGTGAAAATAAATTCACTGGCCAGTGGCTGGTGAAGGCGGCTAGCAAGCCGAAGCTGTGGTGGTGAGCGTTAAAACCATCTGCGACGATAAGCTCGCGTGGGACCGCCGCGGCGGAGCCGTGACAGAAACCATGCCTGCTGCATGCTCACTTGCATGCTTGCTTGCATGTTGCATGCTTGGTACATGCTGCATATTCACTTGCATGCTTGCATGCTTGCTTACATGTTGCATGCTTTCTTGCATGTTGCATGCTTGCATGTTGCATGCTTGTTTATATGTTGCATGCTTACTTCATGTTGGATACTTGCTGTATGCATGCATGGTGTATGCTTGTTTGCATTTTTGCTTGCTGCATACTTGCTACATGCATGGTGTAAGCTTGTTTGCATGTTTGCTTGCTGCATACAGCGAAATAAAAACAACTGGGCAAATGTTTCTCACCAGAGGACAGAGGAGGTAATTGACGCATCGCATAGAGACATATTGACATAGCTTAGGTTTTGATCATTGGTAAAGAAACAGGATTAAAATTGACTTTCGCTGAAAAGTTCTAAACTTCAAAAATTGTAGCGTACCACTTCAGATCTATAGATTCTTTTATTTGGTATACTACTGAACATGTAATATATTACATGTTCAGTAGTATACCAAATAAAAGAATCTTTGTCAACTTACCATCCTGATACATAAATTGGAAGCCTCAGGTGTGAGAGGAATCCTACTCAAACTTTTTATAGATTACCTCACAAATAGGAAGCAAAGGGTAAAAGTGGGTAAACACGTTAGCCATGATGCAAATGTCACTTTCGGTGTCCTTCAGGGAAGCGTGCTTGGCCCTACAATCTTCCTGCTTTAAATTAATGACCTCTGCAACCTAAAAATCAATGATGCTAAAAGTTTTGCTTATGCAGACGATACCGCTGTGGTCTTTACTAAAAAATACGACGCATCTTCGGCACTTCTGGCACGACGTTGCCAGAAGTGATGAAGATGGAATGACATGAATAGCTTTATGGCTCAAAAATAACCTGCTCACACTTAACACAGCTAAAACTAATTACATGTGCTTCAGTATATCACATCGTTGACAACCGAGCTCAGACTTTAGTTTTATAAAAAATATTTAAAATGTAACAAATAAGAAAGAAATTAAATAATGTTACCTTTATAAGTAAATCTCCTTTATTTTGAAAGACCGCCTTTTAAGCAACTGAATTATTATAATTTTTAAAATTAAAAATAAATAATAAATAGTATATACCTATACATTTTTATGTTTATCATACCTACTTCCTCTCAACCCGCAACACTCCTCTAAAGCCATACAGTGCTGCCTAAATTTGCTGACGTTGGTTAGCGTATGACAATTTTGAATCGATGTCAATAAATACAGAAAACTAATTACATTGATATCACAAATATGGCGCGCACGTAACCATAGTAGTATACCACCAGGGCTGCCTAAATATGCTGATATTGGTTAGCGCATGACAATTTTGTATCAATAACGTAAACAATTATTGTTAAATGGGTATCTTGCACGCTTACTTGTGGAATCGATGTCAATAAATACAGAAAACTAACTTCATTGTGGACAAAGAGATGGCGCGCACGTTAAAGTAGTAGTATATCCTCCTGCCCATAGATGTCGCTTTTTATACACTTGTAGGGGTGAAGTTTCTCTGGTGTTTTCTGTACATACGTGTGATGACGAAAATAATTGCTCATGCCTAACTCTAGATTAGGTATCACAAACCAAATATCTTGACATAATTGTAGATCAAAACCTATCGTGGTACCCCCATCTTGAACAGCTCACAATCAGAATTAGAAAGCTAAGTTGGATCTTTAAAACGTTGAGGCTTATTGTGCCCAAAAAGTACCCGCCACCAGAAATTCTCCTAGACACCTACTCCACAAAATGTATGTAGTTTTAGTACAGTCTGTCTTAGCGTACTGCATTCTTATTTCGGGGGGTGCGGCTAAGACTAAATTTATGGACCTTGAGCAGGCTCAACGAGCTCTGATAAAAATAATTTATTTCAATAACCTTAGATATCCTACTCAAAGACTTTACCAAATCAGTAATTTACTCTCGGTGCGGCAACTATACATTGTTAAAATGGTCCTAAAAACACAAAACCCTCCTTTATGATCGCAGCTTAACCTTAAAAAGAAGAAAGGAGGACATCATAGCGAAGGATCCTAAAACTAAAACAAAGTTCGCTCAGATACCTACAGTACAAAAATCGTTCAGCACAACTATACAATCGATTGAACAAAGGGAGTTACGTGTATATTAAGAAACATAAAGAGTGTAAAACAATCATAGCAAACTGGATTGAAAAACTTCGTCGAGTCTTCTAGTCACGTATTCCACAGAGCCTCAAGACTAAAGTTTTCAACCAGTGCGTCCTACCTGTTATGACCTACGGGGCCGAGATGTGGACACTCACAATACGGCTGGTTCATCGGTTCAAAGTTGCTCAGCGAGCTATGGAAAGGGCTATGCTTGGAGTCTCTCTAAACCGCGAACTGGTAAACGTAAGGTGGGACGCCCTCAGGCTAGGTGGAGTGACGAACTTCGCAGGGTGGCTGGTAGGAGCTGGATGACAGTTGCCGAAAATCGAACCAAATGGCGTGCAATTGGAGAGGCCTATGTCCAGCAGTGGACATAGACCTCCCTTATTTTTGACCACAGGGTGCCTGACAAAGTGCGCCGAGAGAAAAAAAACTCACAATTAGCCAACTTTCGGCACCTATTTTCGCCAAGGATAACGACAATTTTATCATTTCCAAGTTATATATCCACACATAAAACTATAACTAAGTTAAAGTTATATCTGTGTCTAATTTGCAATTTTAGACTCAATTCGGTCGAGGCCCAGGGGGGGCAATTGCACCGTTGCCCCCTTGTATACGCGCTGGACTGTAAAAGAGTGTCGAAGCTGGATAAGGCAAATAAGTCTGTCTCTCTGTCATGATGGATCAATGGTATTTTGGTTGGACACGTCATGGTATGGCCCCAGATACTCGTTCAAAATATCATTGAAACCCTATTTTCCGAAAATCATTTATAGTAGTTTAAAATCTTTTGAATAACTTATAGTATCCCGATTCATGTTTTAACTTTCAGGAATTGCATTTTGTGTTTTATAACGAATAATTTCATATTTTCCATAAATAAAATATAGATACTTATTGCCGATTTTTAGACGCCATGTAACAGGTCTACAATGCTTGCATACCACACATTAAGGCAACGACCTCAACACGTTAATTCCTTGCAAAAAACGTAACTACATAAAAACTAAACCAACCATACTCGAGCTCGAGACACACACCGATATAAATTTTGTTTTACAAACCGTTAACACCGTTATGTAGACGATTCGGGTCTTATTTGAAGAGTTACTTAGTTTCTGATATTTCAAATTATTTTCTAAAAATTATTGCTATTGTAATAAGTATCCTTAATTTTTTGTAGCTACTGTAAAGATTGTCTGAGAAATGGATGCTTGCATCATGTAGACTGACAGTAAAATGGTCCTGGCGGGATTCAAACACACAAGCGCATTTAGACTCAGAAAGCTGTACAATACCTACTTTGTGTAGTTTTGAAGAATACTGTTGTTTTAGAACTCACCTGGATCCGAAACAGTTGTGGTACTTCTATTGTCCCATTTGGTACCTATAAAATGTGCAGTGCTGCACGAACTCCCTGCAATTCGGACTCAGTTTTCACCCAGAACCGAGTAGGTGGACCTATGAAAACAATATCTTAAGTATTTAAAGTTAGGTATTCTTAATCTTTTTATTAACTTACTAGAGGACGCCTCGCGGTTTCACCCGCGTAGTTCCCGTTCCCGTGGGAATACAGGGATAAAAAGTAGCCTATGTCACCCGGGGATAGAGAAGCTTCCCAACGGTGAAAGAATTTTTGAAATCGGTCCAGTAGTTTTGGAGCGGTACAAACAAACAAACAAACAAAAAAAACTTTCCTCTTTATAATATTGGTATAGATACAAATCAATCATTTAAAATTCTTTACTTACCTGGACTTGGCAATATATCAAAGGGACCTAAAGCTCTTTCCTATCACCTCCTAGTTTATGATGTCAATTTTTGACTGCTGCAGCAGTGACCATTAAAACTAGATCTACTTTCAAATTGGTTTTCTTTTATTTTCTCTTTTTAGTCACATTATCTTCTTGCACACAGTATATTTTGGTAACTTGGGTACTTCATTTTATTTTTAACCGACTGCCCAAAAAGAAGGACGTTCTCAATTCGACTGTTTATATTTTACAAGCTTTTAATTATCTTGCAATGTGTGTATGTATGTAACCCTCAGTTGCCCACCTTAAAATTATCTCAGAATTACTGTGACAAATTGTCAAGCACGCGTTATCTGCTGTGATTGGTTGAATGAATTTTTGACAGCCAATCACAGAAAATAACGCGTGCTTGACAATTTGTCACATTAATTCTGCAATAATTTTAAGGTGGGAAACTGAGGGTAAGTGTGTTCGAGTCAAATCTTGCAACTGAATTTTAAAGCAGTTATCGTCCTCCGATTAAGATGAAATTTTGCACACACGTTTAGTTTGGATGACAATGCATGGTCTATTAAGAGTTCTAAATCCATTATGGCTGACGACCCAAGATGGCGGACTAGTTATTTTTTGTGCACTGCCATGATATGGGTGTCAAATAGAAGGGTTTGCTGAGAAGAATACGAAAAAAGCTTGTTTTAAAAAAATGATTTTTAATATATATATTATTTATTAGGTATGTTCGTTCGGGCATTGTATTATTATAGTACATTTACTTAGGACAAATGGTTTCATTTAACGAATGTGCCAGCAACGAAATTCGAAGACGCATATCTTTGGCATGGAATAGGTATTGGAGCTATAAAGAGATCATGAAGAATAAACAAATAAAAATACATTTAAAGAAAAAACTCCACGAGTAGCTATTCTTCCATGCTTAACGTACGGCTGCTGACCTGGTCATTAAAGAAACATGACGAAAACGTACTTGCCATATTTATGTCAAAGAAAAATGGAATGCAGCATGATGGGAATAAAGCAGAAAGAAAGACTCAATAACAAAATTATCAGACAGAAGACAAAATTAGTTGACGTCGTAAAGAGGATAACGCTGGTCATGTCCAAAAAAGTAACTGAGTGGTTACCAAGAGACCAAAGCAGAAGTAGAGATCGGCCCAGGAAAAGGTAGGAAGACATATTTTGGGAGATAGGTGGACCTGGTTGGATGACTAAAGCTAGGGACAGGAATCAGTGGAAGGAAATGGAGGAGGCCTACGCCAAAGAGGTGACTACTGCTTAAAGGCGTGATATACATTCGTACAAACATTAAAATTAATTTAAAAAAAAACAAAATTTAGCAAATAGAATCTAGTGTAAGTAATTGTAGGAAATATTTATGTAAAGTAGTAGAGTAAAGGCTTTTTTATTTTATTTTTATTTTATTTATGTTCGGGCATAATTTCAAAACATTTTCTTTTTTCTTTTGGTAAAGAGTTGCGGACGTGGCACAGTAACACGTTTTATTTTGTCTCTAGGATTTTCTCAACATTTTCCAGAACGCTTTTATCATTTTGCACATAGCCACTGTGTCCAAGCTTTTGATCCGCAAAGGAGAAAATGTAAGTGTGCAAGACGAGTGCGAATTTCAATGTTTAGTTTTCTGGTGCAGAAAAGTATTCTTGTTTGATCCAAAAACCGAACGTATCCAATTCAACCATGAATCTCAAGGTTGTATTGGTAGGTATTGGTCTTTAATATTTTTCTTGTGCTATGTCATGTTCTATGTTCACATTGTTGTAAACATCAACATGATTTTTGATCATGTAACTTTTGCTCAGAACCCAGTTTTAGCGCGCTTAAATTTTTGACATCATACTCGCACTGGAACAACTCGTCCATACTACTTACTTAGGTCTAAATTGGGTATTGAAGGACAACGATTAAAACGAAAAATATGTTACAGAAGGACAACGATTCAATTATCAATTTACGTTAGCATCAAAAATACCAAACAAGACTTAGACCCTACACCTTGCCACGCGCCATGTACTATTGTACCACTCACCATAGGTACTTATTAAATTTTTTATTCAACGGCTAACCCATTGCCGTGACCTGATTTTCGTGTTTACAAAACGCATTTCTCTTAAGAAATATACTTCGTCATACTGGTTTTCCCGGTCTATTGTCAGGATCCGCATCGCATAAAGGAAACTGCCCAAGTAGCACTGGGGGTTCTTTATCGGTTGACTAATGGTACACATTTATTCTTTAAGCTCTCTAAGTAGGCTGTATGAGAGCTCTATAGCACGCTATACAGCCCTTACACCACCGGTTTGGGCACAAATTATTCAGCCTTAAGTTCACAAAAGGTACACAGTAGCTGAATAGCAGCACTTTAACGACAGTTTAAGAGAGAACAGTGGTCTTGTAAGCTGATCAACGGCACTATATATGATTCCGTGTGGTTCTTCATACAGACAAGAGAGTTATAAGAAGTAACGAGTGAACAATTACACAGCCTCTATCGAGATAAGCAGCTCTATTAAGCTCACAAGTGTAACCTACAAACTATTAGTGGCCGCTTTTTCACCAAAATATCACTTGAGTACCACATTTTGTAATAAATATTTAGGAACGACGTTCGGGAGTGTCTAATCTAAACAGCCATTTTTATTATGATATCATTATTACTGGTAAGTAATCTGTGTTTATTATATTCTATTGTGTTAAAATGATGGGGAATGTAAATTTATTGTAAAGTATACACATATTTACAGTTAAAATTTTCACACGCCTCAGAAATAATGCCGTTTTATCAAACCAAATGTTTCTAAATAAGCAGAGACGAACCATGCAATTTTTGATATTTGTGTTTTTATAGCATTATAATTAGTCTGTGATTTTGTATTTGAACATTAACTACAAAATTAATCACGAAAACTCCGTAGCATGTGATAAAGTCATAATTCATTTAGAAATATTATAGGTTATGTTTGAAAAAAATGGTGGACATTGTCTCCAGCTACAGTGAACCATTGTAACTCCAGATTAAAGTTGTCACCTCTTTAAAGTCTCACATGTGTACCATTATAGTGTCGTGAGCTATAGAAAGGTTCACATTGTGTACCATTATAATGCCAATTTCTGTACAACGTATGCTCGTTAGGCTTATATTCAGCCCTGGGCTGGTATGCAGTTCTTCAATTGTTCACGTGAATACCCTTTTAGATATTTTAGCACACTAAATTTTAGAGATCCGCATTGAACATTTGAATTTTGTTTGAATACCTACCACAAGTTAGTTAGTCCGAAGTCTTCGATAGTAAATGCAGTAAGTGGTATGATTGAAGTAATATATTAATTTTAATAGACGAGATAGTATTGTTAGAATACGGACTGACAACAAATAGCAGTTTATGCAACGATAATATAATAGGGGTTAGGCGTAGGCGAAGCAGAGTGTGATAATAATATCTTTCTTTTTTCAGATTAGCCATATAAAGCTCCACGAAGAAAGTTGTTCATGAAAGCATATCACTCCTTCACTCCCAAACGGAGCCCTATTGCTGTCACTCACGTGTGCTTCTGTCTGTCTGTCCGTCGGGTGTCACATAATTTTTTTCCGAAGAATTTTTTAACTTCCTATTGACTTTAAAACATGAAATTTTGTGATAATGTTTATTATTACGTACATTTTACTAATGAATATCAATATATTGATAAATCTGTTTTTTTTTTTGGTACGGTACCTTTTATTAACATTTCCAAGTGTTATAGAAAACCACGTTTACATAGTTATTCAGCTCAGAGGATAACAATGTGGTACTCGTGAATAAATAAACAGCTGTCAGTATTACTAGATATCAATACTGGTTCTCCTTATATACTTTACACGTACATGTGAACTGATTGTAGTGTATCTATCTCACTCGCACGTTCACTTTGCCATCCCCACTTTCCCCCACACAGCCATACACAATCTCGTGCGCACCGCGTCAGTATTACGAGAGCCGCTGGCCAGAGTAGACGTGTTGAAGTGTGGTCATTTAGTGCGTGAACGAGCCTGTGAATTGCCCCATAGAACCGGTCACTACAAATGGCGACGAGGATAAAGTAAGAAAAATATTGGTGTAAATAAAAAGAAGAAGGATTGGGGTAAGTAGATAATGCATGACATGACACACGGTTATTTGTTATCGTTAGGCGCCCACATTCCGTTATGAAAATAAGACATTTAAGCAGGTCCTAAGTGTAAAAATTAAAGAAATTACATAGTAAATACCTATTTGTTGTGTTAACATCATACGACTGCTTAAACATAACTATGTAGCGGAAAATAAATTCTGCCTAAGTATTGAGTAAATAACCATACCAGATTTTAATAATAAAGGACATTTAGTATTACGAAGGTAAAGAAATTCGTGTTATTCTAATCAAAGAGCCAAGGGCCATGACTAAGTTGTGTCTAATAACAAAAAACTGTGTCGTTAAAGAAACATCAAACTAACTATTCTTAAACGATTGTAAATTATATTGGTGGGTAGGTAAATAACAAAATTTACTTTACGATTTCAAATCATAACATCTGATTAAAATAATAAAATCGATGCATTGTTATTTTGAACCTAACTACTGCGGCTGCAACGCGGATATCTTTGTAATATTTACACAGACAATCGAGAGTCCACCCTATTTAATGGAATCATTCTCTGATCACCGTTAATAATTCAAATAGGGGTTTCCATAGATCGGGAAATACGTTTTGCTTGACTACTTAAGTTTTATGGCGATATATTGTGATTTCGTTTCCATTCGGACACATTTGGACACTATTCGAAATTGTGGTACATCGATGCTATGGAATTTCGGTAATTCGGAAGTTTGATTTGATGACTTAGGAGAATTAGTCATGGGGCACATGACATTCGAAATCAAGCAGTAAACCCAAAGATTATATAGTCGCTCTAGTGAAGTTTGCAGTTACAACCACGCCTATGTAGAAATCCTAATGAAAGAACTTAAAACATAGGTATACACGCACTGACTGTTTATGTGAATATGTACATTGTAGGAACATATATACCTAAATGCCTACGTATTTATTCATTGTTTATCGAGCCTAACCCTTAAAATAAACAGGTTAAAATTGAATCGTCTACTGATTAAAATGTTAATGACAATAAACAGTAACCTATAATATCACCAAAGGGGGCTTGGGAAAAAAAAAAAAAAAAATTGTGTACATCTTAATAACCAATACAATATAAAATTAAATATCCACATTTGTAGCCGTAACTACTTAAAGGAAGGTCTCAAGTTTAAATTGAATCACGTCAAGCCACGCAGATTCTAAAAAGCTCGTAATGGGCACGTAAATATTTGCAACATCCTAAGGCCAAGCAGTCATGTTTTGGTTACAATAAGCCATGCATATGAGTCCAAATTCCTGATGTAAACAGCGGTGACTCATGAAAAGACAGTGCTATATAAAATACGGGTTTCAGTTACGTAGTTTTAGGGCTAATTAAACGTAAAAAGAAAAGGAATGATTGATTTATAAATGGATAAAGTTAGTTAAATTACACTATTGGTTAGTTAACAAATTCGTGTTAACTCTGAAATAATCTTTTCAAGACCTCGTTGTTTATTCATTGCCTACGAAGCATATACAGTACGTTTTGGAACAATATACTAAACTTATTACTTTCTGGGCACGAAAAAATATTTATGAGCTAGCTTCTTCCAGCGGCTTCACAACCGCGCAGGTCGAAATTTATTCCTAGTGGACATTACACCAGGGTAAGTGGCCTATGGGCTGTTCCGGACTGTGATCTGTCTTTTGCCGAGTTTCAGCCGGATCCGTTCAGCAGTTCTAGCATGGTTGGGTGCCGGACATGAAGCCATCCGTCCATACTTTCGCATTTATAATATTAGTAAGGTTTCCGATCTGTCTAAAATGACAGTTGCCTACCATTCTACAAAAGGGTTTGAGCTGCTGACCCTATCAGGTATGTACATTTTTGAGAGTGTAATGGTCGTGAAAACAGATTTACACCATTGCATTTGGAACATTCTTAATTATTTTTGTACACAGGACATACAAAATAAAATAAATATTTGTACAAAGACGAGTTTAGCTCTGGATTCGGTTTTCTACTACCAAACTTTTGAGTGGTGGAGAGAGTTTGTAAAAGAGGGTAGATGTAGTCAGTTGTAAAAAATCAAACTAACACAGAAGGAATAAAATAAATCAAAAATATACTACGTACGTAACAATACCCAATATATACAGTTAGGCTGTTTGATTCTTGACCCATCCGTTTGTAAACTTCAAAACATTAGAGTTTTCTTACTATATACCAGTCATCTTATGGTGGATATAAGATGTTTCAAAATTATAAAAAACTGAGTTAGTACAGGCATCTGGTCGCGCAACTACTATGACCATTTTGTTCATTGCAGTAAGATTATTAAAAGAAAAAAAAGAATATTGTGTTATAGCAGATATTGGAATTAACTGTCGTCACGCATTGTTTCCTTATATAAAGAAGCGCAGAATAGAATTTGATAAAATAAATACAAAATACGAACTATTTAGAGTACTACTATTTATGAGTTTATTCTGAATTCAAAGAAAAATGCAAAATATCAAGATGTTGAGTAAATATTCAATCTGACACTACACTACTCATTGAAATGACAGCGAGATTGGTAAACTAATAGTCACTGACTTTCACTCTATAATATATTAGTATATGACTGTCTTATTAAATCAATGGCAAGTTGTTGCTGAGAAAAAATATATTTAAGCAAGATTAGACCTAATTGGGTTAGAATACCCGTAGAATAATTAGTATATGGTGGGTCAGGTTTCAATCTTGTTGATTGTACACATAATTATATTGTGTCATTGTAAAATAAATTATTTTCAACTGAAAATTTAAATAGACGTGTCGTGACGCTGAGATTCACGCCACTATACAATAATACAACACAGAATTTACACTTACAGTTTTCTGGGTATTTAAAGCGGGACGCCTGAATGTATTAGAGTAGATACGATGAGCAATGGCGATCTCTTTACTTTTCTTTACACATAAGTATGTATGTGTTACAAATATATAGTTTGAGTATGAGTTCTTCATTAACGTCAAACGGACAAAAAAGTTAGTTTATGGTCAAACTAAGATTTGCCTGACGGCTAAGCGTATTTGAAGCGAAAAAAAAGAACGTATTTATTTATTTGGACTTCATGCACAAGGGTGCAAAGGCGGACTTAATGCCTGTATGGCATATGGTTGGCTACATCATGGGCGGGTGATGCCAGTTTAGGAGGCTGGATCCAAGGTGGCTGATGCCATAAGGTATGACTAGATCCTAGGCGAGTTATGTCAATTTAGTTAGATTCAAGGCGGGTCATGTTCTGAAATCGTGCCTATTTCATGTGGAATGAGTATTATGAAGGCTAACCTCAATATACGTAGATAACGATATGATTTAAAGTGGTGTACAGCTTGGAGAGCGCGCTGGATCAGAATAGCCATATGGGCGCAAATCAATTAAAACTACCAAGTGCACTGCTGTTGTAAAAAGATACCTCGGGGAACAGACAACTATCGAAATGTCAGTTTTAACAAGTGCGACATCGATAGCCTTTAACTTATTTAGCTGTGAAGATATGCAATGTTAACGTTAACACTGAACTGTTTTTGTAAAACTATAAAGGTACCTACATAAACAGTTTCGTAGGTGACCACACTCGATTGGTGCAGTGGATTGTCAGATTTCCAATGTCACGAAATAGTACTCAGTTATAAAAAAAAAAAACTTAAGGTGAGGAAACCGTATGTCCTGGAGCTGGTAATTCAGGGACGTGTGACGTCTGCCGGGCAACGCTTAGCTCATGTGATGGATTGAGGCCTTGTCCCTGTCGCAGAGGGGAGGTTCGCTTTCCGGCGAATGGAGCATTATAGGCTGATTATGCTTATAGGAATAGTTGGAGTAAAAAGACGCTGCCATTTAATTGGTTGGTTGTTCTGCCATTAGATTGGCGGGTTTTGCTACCATTAAATTGGTGGGTTTTGCTATCATTAAATTGGTGGGTTTGCTACCATTAAATTGGTGGGTTTGCTACCATTAAATTGGTGGGTTTTGCTGCCATTAAATTGGTGGGTTTGCTACCATTAAATTGGTGGGTTTTGCTGCCATTAAATTGGTAGGTTTTGCTGCCATTAAATTGGTGGGTTTGCTACCATTAAATTGGTGGGTTTGCTACCATTAAATTGGTGGGTTTTGCTGCAATTAAATTGGTGGGTTTGCTACCATTAAATTGGTGGGTTTTGCTGCCATTAAATTGGTGGGTGGTTGCTGCCATTAAATTGGTGGGTTTGCTACCATTAAATTGGTGGGTGGTTGGTGCCATTAAATTGGTGGGCCGCTGCCATTAAATTGGTCGGTTGCTGCCATTAAATTTGAGGAATTGTGATTTCCATTAACATACATCAACTCACACTTTTTTTTTATTTCCCAGTGACAATCTAGAAAATGTAACAAAATACGTAAAAAACTAAAATCACAAACAAGTACTCATGTCACACATACTAATGTCCACGTACTAACAAAATAATTATAAAAATACACTGTAAAATTACAGTTTTCAGAGATTTTGGTGATAGCTTTATTTTCTCTCATTAAATTGAAGAAAAATAGGAGGGTGAAGGGATATTGAGAGCGTGAAAAAAAGACAAGAATCTGTCACGCGAAGAACAAACAATATAATTATGATTACATTAAGCATACCAAAAATACATTATACAAAATGAATTAATATTAAATATATTCTTAATAAAATCATTAATGAGGAAGGGATGTAGTGTATCTATCTCACTCGCACGTTCACTTTGCCATCCCCACTTTCCCCCACACAGACATACACAATCTCGTGCGCACCGCGTCAGTATTACGAGAGCCGCTGGCCAGAGTAGACGTGTTGAAGTGTGGTCATTTAGTGCGTGAACGAGCCTGTGAATTGCCCCATAGAACCGGTCACTACACTGATTAAACGCTCTTTTAGAGAATAATATAGAGGCTGATTAATATATCACAAACTATATCCGCTTACAGCTACAAGCTGAATAACGCTCCACAAAAGGTTGTACATAACAGCTTTTGGTTGCAGTAATGTTCACATTTGTTGTATTAAAATGCCAGCAATATAACACCGTACAGGTGGACCTTTAAATAGCCTGTGCCGTATTTTTCCTCTCTTAAAATGCCATAAATCAGCTTTTAAAATAAAAGCTGGCTAGAAGATTAATGTTATCCTAATATAACACCAATAGTTACTTAATAGGCGAATTTAGCACTTCTATGAATGCCATAAACAGGTATAGGTGAATTTGTTCACTCTAATACAGCCAATGAACCATGTGTGGCCAATGTTATTACTTAGAGATCACCAGTGAACTGAATGTGAACTACTAAAGAGAACAAAATGCTACTTGGGTGGTCGTATAAATAAACTTCTTAAATGCGAGTATAAAGTGTGCTACACTCACGACTATCTTTTCATCGTGTCTCCCACTAATGGAACCTGTTACTGTGGCATAAAAGGACGCACAAAAGACCCCTTCAAGGTTTAGAGAAAAGTTGGACCACTATCTCCTGCCCCTATTGCCTAAATTAAAGGTTTTTTTGTGAAGCAACCCTCCACAGACATTACATACCCAAAGGTCACCGGATTATTTATTGAAGGGATGGAAAAAACTATTGTTGCCAATGAACATTTAAATCTACAAAAATATGACTTAGAAAATAAAATTCGTATCATAAAAGAAAGGCATTTCGGAAAGAAAGATAAATCGATGGCCAGAGAAAATGAAATTACTCGTAATAAGTTCCTAAGTTAAATGAACACGATCCTAGCACTAGTACATTAGAGTCATAAGGCAGACAAATGTTTGCAAAAAATGGACTTCAGTACTTAACACATATGTAATGAAAAAAAACTTTAAGTAGATACGTAAAATGCGCTGCCTGAACTTTGAAAATAGCAAAGAAATTTCCATTAGTTCGCATTTGTCTTTTGTTGCACAGCCCCAGTTGTTGTTTTAGACTATCAACAAGTAAAATTTAAAAATTTAAAAAACCCCCGACACATTTATCTTGCGAAAACATCCCGATTCAAATTGTAAAACGCCCATAACTTTTGAACGGCTGAACCGTTTTTTTTTAAACATAGCTAAGAACACTCTCGACACAATCACCTTTCCAACAAAAAAAACTAAATCAAAATCGGTTCATCCGTTGAGGCGCTATGATGCCACAGACAGACACACAGATACACAGATACACAGATACACAGACACACAGATACACAGATACACAGATACACAGATACACAGATACACAGATACACAGATACACAGATACACAGATACACAGATACACAGCAACACACCTCAAACTTATAACACTCCTCTTTTTCCGTCGGGGGTTAAAAAGACTAAAATCGAGATTGGTAGCAAGTGAGGGTGTTTCTGCACTCACTCCTATTTTTGATTATTAATATGAAAAACTTTTTACGAAAAAATACAATCAACTTCCGAATTCCGAAATTGAAGTTATTTTTTACTTTGTAGTGTTTTTATTTGGAAATCGGTTGTTTTTTTTTTTTTTAAAGATACAACCGAGTACCTTGCCAAGTTACATGCCGGGGACTGCACTCAAGTAAGTAAGTATTTATCTAAATTACAGGTGGTACAGGTAGGTGGGTACCTACTGCAGATCTAAGAAAGGATACTTAGTCGTCACTTACCTTTCGCATGTTTATTAAACCGAGACGCAAACGCAGGAATATCTTCTAATCTACAGCTATTAATCTCAGATCAAATAAAAAGTCAAGATGGAACCTCGCAAACAACAAAGTGAAGCCGGTTCAGCTTACAGATCAAATAATAAAGCTCAACTGACAAGCTAAGGGGTAGTTTCGTTATACGTGTGCGCGTATAATTGTGTATTTATACGGCAAGGCTTACTTTGAACCGGCTTCACTTTGTTGTTTGCAACGTTCCATCTTGACTTTTTATTTGATCTGAACTATTAATTTAAAAAAAACTCATCTTACTTCATAAACATCATAGATCCCATCACCACAGAAGTCACTTTCTTCCTTAATAGCACAAATGACTGAAAACAAAGAGTTTACATTACTAACACAAAATAGTAAAAAGAAAATAGCTAAAAATTGCTTCAATGTTATTTAATTTATTCAATTCAAAGAAATCAAGCTTAACTTATTTTGTATGACTGTCATGTTTGCCGCCATGTATGTATTGTATCCACAGATAACTATAAACTAGATTGTATCAATTCAAACCATTATCAAAACGTTTTTTTTTCAATGGCAATAAATAACGCTTATTTACAAATAGAAATAAAAGGCTATTTGCAGACGCTTTCAAAAATAACCACATAACTATATTAGTTTTGGCTAACAGGGTAATTAAAAATGATAGAAACTGTATAACGCTGAATAAATACATGCTAATTTAACCTGTAAGAGCAGTAAACTAAACGTTCACAATAGTTCTAAAATTATTGAACAGATGGCGCCGTACGTAATGTGTGTACTGTTTTATCATAGGAGCGACCAATCAAATATTGATAAGTGTCCTACTTTCATGACGTCATTATTTCCACGTTGGAAGTTGGGAGGAAATGTCATGTCGCTTTTTATTTTGTAAACTGATGTTTGTAAATTAAAATTAACAAAATGTTGTAAATCCAGAACAAAGTCATCTCTTTTTCATAGTGTGTAATAAAGTAAATAAATTTGTGACGGTAATAGCAGCAGTTCCTCACGATGACCTCAATGTGGAGCTTGTCAGAACAAAATGACTCTCCACAATGACGAAGTGAACAGGATTCTGAATGATCTTATTAGAAATGACCAAGAGCTTGACCAGTTGAATAAGAAGTCAAATAAAATGGATAACTTTCAGCAGGACGGCCTAATGGTACGTATCTTACACGTTCAGTAATCTGTATGCTGATAAGGTATCTCTCCGTGCAGATACTGTGATGAACCGGGTCGCTAGAGTGTACGCGCGGTGCCGTAGACGTGCGGTGAAGTAATAGTGATCGCCCGGCGATTGTCGAACCTCGTTGAGCAGCTTTCGTGAACTCACGCTCCCACTTTTACCGTTATACGTTCATTTGGTTTCGTGAACGGACGTAGTTCGCTCGCGGTTTCAACAACTTAACATTCCCGTGTCTTCCTTATCTAATTAGTTAATTCCCGCTAATAGGAGCGAGGGTTTCCCCTAACGAGCGTGTTGTGTTGTGGTAATCTTTAGTTAGGACAGTGCGTCACGGAGTTGCGACGCGCCGGTCGTGCGCCGCGTAAACAAGTTGTACCTGTCTGACTTGCCAGCTAGGCACCATGCGGTCGCTATCACTTCCATATGCCGCATAATTTCCAACAAATATTCACTGGTGGACATCATAACCTCGTTGTTACCCTCAACAGGGACAAACAGTGTATCATTTAAAGTGCTCCAAAACAATCTTCAGTGATATTTTTCCTCAAAAGAATAGTTCTGTGAATCACCAATGTTAATAGTGTTGTTGTAATATCCATGCAAACGAGAAGAGTTTAAAATGGATAGAAAACTAGATTTAATGTCTCTCTTTGAGGTAATTTTTGTTTTTATTTTATTTTTTGTAATTTCCACATGTTTTGTGGGTAGTTAGTTGTATTTATTTTTATTCTACAAGGCCACTGGGGAACAATTATCTGACCATACAATGGAAATCATCTTTGTTATCAGTATTAACTACCTGCGGTAATATCTAAATCTAAATAAAGTAAATGATAAGAGGATACAGGAACTCAATATACATACTTACTAAAAACCTGATAAGAACCCCTTGTTTTGTTCATTTCCACTAGCCGTATAAATATTAAGAAGATAAAAACTGTTATATGCATCAAACTTTTAAATGAGAAATGTAATTCCTTTCACTAAAGAAGGCTTCAGTGAATCGAGAAAATGAAAGTAGTATATTAAACTTGAATGCAAAGTGCGGAACTGACTCACAGTTTATGTATTTAACTTATTTGGCTTTTAAGATTCTTGTATGACTAACCTTTGAGGATAATATTGAGAATCTTTCTAATAAGAATTAGTTAGGTAGGTACTTAATGATAAAGAATTTTATGAAGTTCATGTTCATAGAACAAGTATAACTACATAAACACAGACAGCAAACATTGCTATAATTAAGAGTTAATTTAGATATTATGCAAAGAGAAAGTATAAGAAAATAGCTCTGTGACAGACCAAAGTTTGAATTGGTGCCCAGATGACGCCAATGAGCTCGCTTGCTTATACTGGCAGTATATAGATGAAGTCTAGGTACACCTCTACCTGTTCCTTAATAGACATCATAATCATCATATCAGCCAAAAGACGTCCACTGCTGGACAAAGACGTCCCCTAAGCGTGGCCACATTGATCGGTCCAGTGCATCCCGCATCCAACGGATCTCTGCAACCCTCACCAGGTCGTCAGTCCACCTGGACATAATGTAACATATTACTGTTGCATTATGTACATGAAATTAGTCATTAAGTCATGAAAGTGCAAAAAATAATAATAATTACAAAAGATTATCAACACTTGCACTTATTGCATCAGTCAAAGGATAGTTTGTTGTTTTCATTGCACAATGATAACTTAAGGTTACAAGCAAACATATCCTGCAATGTTTTTGTTTATGTTTAGCTATTTCTGGGTTTTGGAAAGCCTAAACTGATGAAATGCCTAACAATATTAGGTGTTAATCTGATGGATGATACTTTTTATTATTGGTTGACAAGAATTAAATAACTAATCAAGTTGATAATACTGAGATTAGAAAACAGATTTAATAAAGAAACCATTACTTACTATAAACCATCTTAAGAACTCAATAATGCAATAAGACAAAATGTTTTATTTTAATTATTGATAGGTATGCATTTGACCACAATCACACCTGATGGTAAGCAATGATGTGGTCAACGATGGACCATGCTGGCCTAGAATAAAATATATTAGGAAAGATGAAGATATTCCATCAGTTTTCAGTTTATTAATACTTAAGATGTTCTAATATTTTTTAGTTTTATTTAATACTAGAGGACGCCTCGCGGTTTCACCCGCGAAGTTCCCGTTCCCGTGGGAATACAGGGATAAAAAGTAGCCTATGTCACCCGGGGATAGAGTAGCTTTCCAACGGTGAAAGAATTTTTGAAATCGGTCCAGTAGTTTTGGAGCCTATTCGGTACAAACAAACAAAAAAATCTTTCCTCTTTATAATATTGGTATAGAAGAATTTACTGCATTTTCATAGAGTTGCAGTTTATAGTCTTTGTTTACCTAATGCAGAATGTAGGCTTGCATTACGCAATATGTCTGATTGAAATTTTTACTGCTATTTTAGCAGTATCTTCAACCTACTTAGAGGTCAATGCATATTGCATTTTAAATATTATTTAACTTGACTGAATAGAAAATATACTCAACATTTGAATGAAATTACCACCTGCACTAGGGTTGGCATGATTTAATCAATTTTATTTTTAATCTGATAACCTTTTTTTGCTTTTAAGTCCCTAATAAAAACTCCATGATTAAACAAAAGTATCTACTTTTGTTTAATCATGGTGTTTTCCAACCCTGACCTGCAACTTACAAGTCATAGGCAAATGCTTTCATTTGTTAATTAATTGCATTGTTATGTACCTAAATTGTAATTTAATGAGCATTTGAGCAATGTGCATTCCAGCACATAAATTCAAACCAGAATAATATCATCAATAAGAAATCATAAGTTAATGAATTCACGTAATATCCATTAATGCCATTTCTAGTTATACCATCATCGTCCTGCCCTTATCCCATGTTACAAGGGGACGGTGCAACACGTTTTCATCTTCCTACCGTCCTGTCCGTTGTCATTCTATCAGACTCCCTTTTCTTTCATATCACTCCTCACTCAGTCCATCCATATTTTCTTTGGCCTTCCTCTCCCTCTCCATCCATCCACATTTATATTCATAACTCTTTTAGTAACATGCGTTTCCATTCCCATCCCTTCTCAACACATGACCATACCAGGACAAACGGTTTCCTTCCAACTTTTCAGTCACTGGCGCCATTTTCATACTTTCTCTAATATACCATTTCTAGTTATAATTACTAGTTATATACAGTTACAAAACTGCATAATATTGAAGGGTTGAATAATTTGTGAAATTTCTGAGGTACCTACTTAACATAAGTTTCTGCTTTAGCTTAATTCTTTCTGGTCTTGTAGGTATTTCCCCTTTTTCACAATCTTCCTATTAGGGAATTACCTCAAAGTAATTTGGTAACATTCAAGCTTCTTTCGTAAGCCATTCATAATAGACGACAACAACAATGAATCAGACAGTTAGTCACCTTGATACAATTTGGGTAATTAGAATATAATTACAATCGGTTTATCTGTGTGTAATTTAGCTGGCGAAATTCCATAGATATGACAACCCTGCCTATCTTTAAACTACAAGAACAATGGTACAACTCGGTACAAGGGCGAACTAAAACCTTAGATAATTACTACTATTCAACCAAGGGTGGTGCATTGTTTAAGTATGTTGGTATCTTTATCAAATTTCTGACGAAAGTTTTTCTTTGCAGTCGGACTCCTGGCCGACATCAGACGACCTGCTAGAGAACATATTTTCTCTGGAGCAAGGTTCTCTGAACTTCCTTGAGGATGCTATGCCCGACTTCAACCTGTGTGACAATGTGTCGCAACCATCAGAGGCCATCAGCAGTTCATGTTCTGACAGCGGGCTGTCAAGCGACCAGGCCGAATTGTAAGTGGTTTTTAATCCTGTCAATGATGTTAAGATATTTTACAGTAGCTTCGACCAGAATTTAGCCACGGCGACAGCATTTGCATTAGCCGCGCAAAGGTATGAATGTACAAAAAGCACGATAAGAGATTAGGGATAGTTTGTGGTGGCCCCACAGTGGTTTTATGACTCATTCTTTGTTTTTGGATGACGAATTTTCCTCAGATCTCATCTAATATGTTTGGTAGAAGAAAGAAAGCAATAATGTAATAAGATGAAGATTAATAGATATTATTATGATGGAATCTGGAAGTAAACCACAAGGCCTCAAATAAATTGGTGTAAGGTCAAGGGAGATGGGGATTTGTCATTTGGCACCGACACCAAACGGCTTAGCCGGTGCATAGCCATCCCAGAAGCAAAGCTGAAATGCCTCAAGTGCTTCTAATTCCACCGGCAAACTTACCCTCAAATCTACCGCATTACCACGTTAAATATTACTTTTACTAAGCTATTGGGGTCGCCCAACAATCTCAGAACACCGCAACAATTGCATAGAACATACAACCACTCAGTGTAATGAATCAGCGTCTGTATAATCAATTTTCGTTGCTGCCTTTCAAATTGCTTGGACAGATGGTTTTGATTAGTGTTAACAACCAAGGACTCGTTATCGCGGAAATTGTTGGCGTTTTAAAAGAATTTAATTTTAAATGTATGTAGCTTGATAACTTGATAGTAAGTGAACACGAATTACGTAACATTATTAAACAGAACTGTAGAATGTTCGCAGTAAGAATTGTATCTCTGACTTATGTAACAAACCGGCAAGCATTTGCTGCAGTACTTTGGACCCTGCCATTAAACAATGCACTGTGTAAATTGCTAAGAATTATCTTGGGAGTATTCAGGGTCTCCCACACGACATGGTCAGGGCTTTCTAGGCTCCGAGCCATTAGTGTTGTGGAACTAACTTTGACTGTCTAATTGACAAAAAACTCTGACCTAAGACGTCGATTATTGCAACCAGGCAGATGTTTATCAATCAGAGAATGTGGATACTCATCTAACCAAACCTTTACAGCTCTATCTGTTAAATATATAACATTATCCTCTTCTGACTTGCACCTTTTTATTGCCGGTCAGCATCTAGACCAGCATACAAAAATACTATTACGAAATTTAAACCTCGCGTGTGAAACTGCTAAAGAAATAATTTGACTCAAACAACTGGCTGAAAACGCAATTACCTGGTCGCTTCACCTACTGCAAAAACTGGCCTTGTGGTCTGTTGAAAACAATGATACATAACCAGCTAGAATTATCCTTGTGCATAAACGCAGAGTTGAAGTTTGCAGTTTGTACTTTGAATATGCTACGTCTGATAAGAACAGGTTTCATAACGGTAACTTCCTTTAGTAATTGTTTAATGAAAATTGAGTTTAAATTACATTGAACTGGAAGTCATTGTAGCGCTAATATGAAGTTCAACAGTGGTATTTATCCTGTAGCTAATTAGCAATCTATCATTCAAACTTGATCAGTTTATTTATGCCCTACAGTTTCAGTATGTATATTAAGCCTTAATCCGTATTTGGCCCACGCAAAATTCCAAAGGCGTGGCAGGATACGAAGTCCGAATTGGGCCAAGTTTAAAATTTAATTAGTGTAACGCGCTTACGTCGACAGTTTATTGGCTTATTACAAAATATTTGTAATAGTCACGTAGCCCATGTTATAAGACGTAGTAAAAGATTCATAGTGAATCTCGACAAACACATTAATATTTGTCGTAAGAGCCGCTGAGTCAAGTTCAAGGAACTTTATTGCCGGATAGTAAAGGCCATTTTAGCGCGACGCTAATAACTATTATCAAATCGTGAAGTTGTCGGACGAGTCCACCCTATTCTCAGGTTAATGGACAAGGTTTTGAATACCTGTGAGACAAGTTCACGTATGGTAAACATGTGAGTGAGTTTTTGAATATCGCAAAGGATGTCGTCATTATGAAGCTGGTTGCGTTTGAAAGGTCTTGGTGTGACTCAAATATTTATGTCTTTTCTTCGAGAGAATGTCGCATATTGCAAAGGATGTCGTCAATATGAAGCTTGTTGCGTTTGAAAGGTCTTGGTGTGACTCAAATATTTCCCTTTTTCTTTTAGAGAATGTCGCCACAACGCATAGCACCTGTGATGTGACTAATCGGCATAGGAATTCACGTGAAATTCTCCAAAGAACCTTAACTAAGCAAACTGCTTAGATAACAAAGAGATAACACAACCTCTATTAAAAGCCAGCATTGTTTGCTTTATTGGCATAATTTTTACGAAGCCAGTCCCGTTAACGACAATACATTTTATCTATTGCTTCCAATCATAGGTCCGTTAAGAAGCCAATGACTCAAGCGTTGATGCAATTGGTACGCGTGTGACCAATTTATTTTTGTAGAGTGTAAAATGTTGTTGACACTTGGTGTTTAGTATTCTAATCACTGCCGACGACAAAACGGGACGCGATAAGAATTTATTTTTTTATAATAGGCACAGGTTATACAGATTTTACAGATACACTCCATGAGAATGCATGTAAGAGAGAAGATAAAATGGTGAAGCAGATTGTTGTTCTTTTTTCAAATTTTCTATTGCCAACCAGTATTTTTTTAATATCTTCATGGAGTATTTAATGGCCTTCGTGTGTCATTAAAGTTTGCCTTGATAATTTATGGATGCATTTACAAAGCGATGCGTGCAATGTTAAGTTTATGGTCGATTTAATTATGTGGTTTTTTCTTTATTATTTGACAATTTTACATACGAAGAAATATAAATTCAAAGAGTTTTTTTTTTTTCAAATAAACCTTATAGGTACTTTTGAATTGTCAAACAAAATATGAATCGAGTTGCACATTCGCAAGCGTCAGTAGATCGCTATGGAGAAGAATGTGTGAGAAACGCCACGGACACTCTTTTCCATCAGTTTTAATTACAATTATTTGGTTACATCATTCTTGTTGGAAAAATACATATGTGAGAACGATATAAAAAGACGTGTACTTACCAGCGTCTAGAGTAAAACAAACAATTTAAAAAATAACATAAGTACGTAATTAAAATCAGGCAGAAGCAGTTAAGTTATGACCAATCCCAACTGTAGGCGCCCGTTCACGAACATGACGCATGGATTGGCACCACTCAGCTCAACCATCATCTCAATAATAGCTAGTACTCCTGTTTACATTGCAATATTAAAACGTATGAGTTGTATGACTAACTTACTCAAATCAATTTAAATAAATAACTGAGGATGAAATAAAATAATATTTGAACTGGTTTTTTTAAAGTTTGCTGTTACTATTCAGTATTTGTTAATGTCTTAATTTAAGGGAAATTTATTGATCTTCATGATTGTATTGAACATAGTATTAGTGAATTAATTTTTTTTTTCCTGTTGTATATTGTATGTTTCTTTCTGTTTGACTGGGTGTTTATCCAGGTCAAATTATTTTGTTAGGTTTCTCTGCAGATCTTACATGCAATAATGTTGTAATACATAATATAAACAATACAGTTTCTTTTACCCGACTGCCGAAGGAGGTTAATGTGTTTATCATTCTATGTATGTTTGTTCTTATGTGGCGTTCTATAGACCAAACGCGTTGACTGATTTTGATGATTTTTATGTCAATCGATTCGTCTTAACCTTGCGATTGTCACTGGCTACATTAAAATACAAAAATAGAAAAATGGCGGCTTTTGGGCGCCATATTGTGGGCTCCCAATTTTTTTCTATGTTTTTAGATGCATCCTCCGACTGCACAACATGGTTTTCTTCTTGTTTACGTCTTTTTAGTTTGTTTCGGATATTTTTATATTATATTAAAGTTCTTTTTAAGTTTTTTTTTTCTTGTTACTATTATCACGTCCATAAAGCCTGAACGAGACTATCTCTTCATACTTATCAGTACGTTTTCAATATTTACAGCAACTACACAAATGTTTATATTAAAATGATACCATTTTCATACCTACAAGTAAATAGAAAACAAAGTAAAAAGGTTGTACTACATTTCTATCATTAAGGTCAACACGTGAGACTGTATACGTAAATAAGTAATAAAACCATAGATGTTTTATATCAATAACTAACATACAATGTCCCGAGTGAACGTTTAGAGACACGCTATTCAAGAACAACGCGTTGAAACAACGGTAAAGGTTGACTAAGGGCATATCTAGGTTAAATAACATTTTATATAATTGTGTAATAGTGACGCATATTTTCCGTGAACCGGGAGAGTGTGAATTTTTTGTTGAAATATGCAAATATGGCGGATCTGCCTATGTAGGTTGTTATGAGGAAAATCTTTATTATTCTACAAAACGATAGGGGTGATCGTTCTGTGTATGTGTTACTATGGATATTTGGCTCTGAGGTTTTAATATAAAACTAGCTTCTGCCAGCGACTTCGCCCGCGTGATATGTGTTTTTTTATCCCAAGGGAACATAATACCGGAATGAAAATTAGATGTACTTACTATTCCAGACTATAATCTATCTCTGTGTCAAATTTCATCCAGACCCGTTCATCTGTTCTGGCGTTATCAAGTAAACTTTTGTATTTATAATATTAGTTTAGTAGGATATATTTTTTTAAGGCAGGGCGCAAACGTGGTCACTTTTGTGTCTTGTGTCAGATACAGGCTACCTGATTTCTATAGAACCAATATGAAATCATCCACTCCCTGCGTTTTGTGTCCAGTTGCTTCCACTTAAACACATACTCATGACGATCAAAAAGTGTTCGTTGTCGGTAACTGGACACACGTTCGCGCAGCGCCTAAGTTGCCTGCTCTTCGATATTGTTTCATCAGCCGACTCCAATGGCCTTATGCGTCAGACAGTAAACAAGAACACTCTACCAGTGAAATTCATATAAGCTAAATAAAAAATAAAAGAAAATTATAGGTATCACTTCAACGGAATCGATACAAAAATCAAGGCTCACTTTTACGTGGGAGGACTAGGTATTTCTACTTTAAAACACTATCGATTGAGTGAGTCAACCAAAGTAATAACTACTTATAGGTATTTTACTTTTTATAGTAGCAACAACACAAATAATGTGAGATTTACTGCTACCACAGTATAAATATGGACGAACAGTACGGCAACTATGAAACTACCTATATAAGCTCGAAACGGCTTACTCTTAAAAACATGCGCATCGACGAGATCCCTAAGCGGTTCGCACTACTGTCATGACAGTACCGCGGACGCTGCGGGGGGTCTCGTCGGTACGCATTTTTGTGTGAGTGTGCCGTTTCGAGCGTTTGTAGGTAGTTTCCATACTGTTTGTATATTTATACTGTGCTGCAACGCTTACTGGTGGAGATAAAATATTTATTGTTTGCGCACTCTAAAGATGGAATGAAGAAAAAAGTTGCATCGCCCTTTACTTGACCTTTGCATGGGTTGATGTCCTTAATTCAGGGTTGATCAATAATACTACTTGAGAAGGTGGTAATCATGAGTAGATTACCTACCATTTATCATTTCTCCGCAGGAAAACCTTGAATAAACATGTCAATATCTATCAAGACTGCGTAGTTACTGAAATTCAGAATGTACCACAGATAATTCGTAGCTGATTAAAGTTTTTAATCATTATTTTGTTTATTATAAAACCGACGAAAAGTAGAGACAACAGCTATCGACGCAATACTTTTGATAACCTAAATACACAGAAAGTGCATTCGTCGCTTGTTCCAAATTATCGCATACATAACACTATCTACAAAAGAAACTAGGTACATAAATACTTAAATAGCTGGTTCACATTGTCGTCCGTATTCTGGAAAGCACTATAGCCTTTGGACAGTGCCTACGTGTACCTGAAATGTTATATTTGCCTTTCACTTACTGACAGGTCCGTCAAAATTCGAGAGCAAGACTCCGACACCGAAGAACGATTAAGTATCGAGTTTTTTGCACACGGCGAACGGTGAATAAATGTTTCACATGCTAGAGATATATAAAAAATTACTTAGGTAGTACGGTTTTGATTCCGTTCGATTATTAAGGCGTTTATATTCCCCAATGTTAACGCAGTACTGGCCGTGCGCCTGCTCGGAGCGAGAATATCAATATTGTACCTCCTTTTGGACAGTTTTGTTTGCAAAATATACTTTGATTTACATATGCTAGGTATTTCAGTTATAAAGAAATTCTAGCCATTATTTTTTCTGTGTATAATAGCTATTTATGCAACTGTTACGTTATGGACGGTCTTTTAATACGAGTGCCATTTTTCGGTACAAGCGTAGCGCGTACCGAAATAGGTGGGCACGAGTTATTAAAAGACCAATAACGTACAGTTGCATACAAGATTTTATCTACGAAGGAAGGAATAAAACACAGATATAGACAAATAAGTATTTCAGGAAGTGTGTTTAAGTATTTCATTTCTCATATACATGTCTTGATTTTTCTGGTAGTAAATTATTTGTAGCCGCAACTGCTCTATTTGTTATATCTGGTGGTGTATTTTCAATATCACTTGATGTTGAAGACATTTTTAATAAAATTTGGAATAAAATTTCACTCAGAAATTTTTGCCCGCGTCCACTTTTTATTTTATTTTTTTATTTAGTCTTTATTAGGTATAAGGCAAAGATCTTGTAGCCGCAACAGCCAAATAGTATACGATACTTTTGTTCTAAACTTGTTCCATTTTTAAAAACATCATTTACATTGTCTCTATTTCGAAGTAATATTATAGGTACCTGGCTGTATGTTCAGAATGTCTTTGCTTGTGTTTTAGAATTTATGACGATTCGCATAATGCAACCCGATGTCGTTATGGGTATCATAATGCAACCGCTGTCAATTTTATAATTCGAATATAACGAAACCGAAGTAGATAATAGCTATTTATGCAACTGTTACGTTATGGACGGTCTTTTAATACGAGCGCCATTTTTCGGTACAAGCGTAGCGCGTACCGAAATAGGTTGGCACGAGTTATTAAAAGACCAATAACGTACAGTTGCATACAAGATTTTATCTACGAAGGAAGGAATAAAACACAGATATAGACAAATAAGTATTTCAGGCAGTGTGTTTAAGTATTTCATTTCTCTTACATGTCTTGATTTTTCTGGTAGTAAATTATTTGTAGCCGCAAATGCTCTATTTGTTTTATCTGGTGGAGTATTTTCACACATTTTACTTGATGTTGAAGACATTTTAATAACATTTTAAATGAAATTTCACTTAGAAAATTTCTCGCGCGTCCACTTTACTTTTTATTTTTTTATTTATTCTTTATTAGGTATAAGGCAAAGATATTGTAGCCGCAACAACCAAATTGTATACGATACTTTTGCTCTAAACTTGTTCCATTTTTAAAAACATCATTTACATCATTGTCTCGATTTCGAAGTAATATTCTAGGTACCTGGCTGTATGTTCAGAATTTCTTTGCTTGTGTTTTAGAATTTATGACGATTCGCATAATGCAACCCGATGTCGTTATGGGTATCATAATGAAACCGCTGTCAATTTTGTAATTCGAATATAACGAAACCGAAGTAGATAAATATTTTTAAACATCCAAGTCGTTTTGTGAAACAAAGAAAATTTCGTGTCCTTAATGATTTTTTTAAAGCAAAACTATTAGTTACACGAATAAAACATGTTCCACAAATACTTGAATCGATTTTCTTTCGCACTTTTTATCCTAGCCGTTACTAAGGAGTAGTAAGGAAGTAAGTAAACGGTAGTAGTAAGGAGTAACCTCCTTACTACTACCGTTTACCGCGTACCGATTCACAGCACTAAAGCGGAGTAAGGACCTTAAGATCGATTTTTTTGCACACGATGAACGGTGAATGAATGTTTATAGAGATATAAAAAAATGTACGTAGGTAGTACAGTTTTGATTCCGTTCGATTATTAATATTAAGTACCTACCCATCTCAATGCCATGGATAATTCACTGATAAGCTTAAAAATGTTATTGAAACACACACATTTTTCATCATTAGTTTCGGTATATTATAGTAAAATGTTCGTAGAAGAGTAAGTTTAGAAACTTCAGGGTTTACAAACAACTAAAGCGTAAAGCGTGGTTTTAACTAACGTACACATAAAAGGTTATTAAGATTTGAGTCCTTTCCAAATCTGTTCATACGGATTGCCGCTAGCAATTGAATTGCTCAGTGTTAGGGACAGTCCCCCAAGAACATTATCTTGTAACTAGTTAACGTCAACGACTAAGGTACTGCCCCGTCTTAAAAATCCACTATGTATATGGAAACGTTCGTTCAGTAGAAATGAACGACTTATATATACATAACTTAGTAGTTTTTAATTAAACTTCTTTCTAAATCTGTTTATGCGGCAAGCCGCCAGCAATTACTCAAAATTAAGGGCAGTCCCCTAAGAATATTTTCTTGTAACGAATACGGTTAAGGTACTCCCAGACTTAAGAATCCATCCTGTGTATGTTAACCTCCGCCTCCGTTCAGTAGGAATGAAAGACCTATGGATAGGATTTTTGGTCCGTAGCGCTCGCAGGCCTCCTTCTCTGTGAGGAGGAATGGGCCGTAGCCCGTAGTAATCCACCACGCGGACCCAGTGCGAGTTGATGGGTTCGATTTTTTTGTTCTAAGACATGGCGGTTTCCTACCGATGTTTTCCTTCACCGTTTCGAGAGCAGTGGTGATGAAATAATTTACACAAAGTAAAGCGCCTGTCTGGGTTCGAACCCACGACCTATAATTTGTAAGTCGCGGCCGTTACCATTAGGCCAACACTGCTCTATGGACGACCTATAGGATGAACTCTACAATCCCATAACTGTAGAGTTACCTATCCTAAAAGTTTTTGCCCTTAAATACTATTGCTGTTTCTAGTTCAAATCGTACATAGTATTTCAGCACATTCTGACCCCAACAATAGTTCGTTACATCGGCCGTACGCCACACCCCTTGACATTCCATTTACCCCATTTCAAGTAGACATCGTAACCTACATCTTCTATTGATACTTATCTCACAAGTAGGGTAACATTTATCTCTTATTTCCTTACTTTCTCTGCCGGAATGAGCAAGGAATTGATTTTAATATCTGGCAATCTTCCAGATCAATTTTCTTACCTTGTATTTAAGGCTAGTTGTATACTACAAGCACGGACACACAATGCGAAGAAAGAAAATTTGGTTCAAATAAATTGCACTAGATGGCGTGATAAGCTCCGATTTGTTATTGAGTTTTATGAAATATTAAGATTTTCAAGAGATCTTAAAAATCCGGCCAAGTGCGAGTCGGGACTCGCGCACAAAGGGCGGAACCCTTCGTGCCATTATCGCAATAAACGGCAAATAAATCACGTTTGTTGTATGGGATCCCTAATTAAATATTTATTTTATTCTGTTTATATTATTTGATGTTATAGCGGCAACAGAAATACATCATCTGTGAAAATTTCAACTGTCTAGCTATCACGGTTCATGAACCGTGATAGCTAGACAGTCTGTATCTCATGAGATACAGCCTGGTGACAGACAGACAGACGGACAGTGGAGCACCTTAGCAATAGGGACCCGTTTTTACCCTTTGGGTACGGAACCCTAAAAAATATTAGCTAGACAGTCTGTATCGAATGAGATACAGCCTGGTGACAGACAGACAGACGGACAGTGGAGAACCTTAGCAATAGGGACCCGTTTTTACCCTTTGGGTACGGAACCCTAAAAAATATTAGCTAGACAGTCTGTATCTCATGAGATACAGCCTGGTGACAGACAGACGGACAGTGGAGAACCTTAGCAATAGGGACCCGTTTTTACCCTTTGGGTACGGAACCCTAAAAAATATTAGCTAGACAGTCTGTATCTCATGAGATACAGCCTGGTGACAGACAGACAGACGGACAGTGGAGAGCCTTAGCAATAGGGACCCATTTTTACCCTTTGGATACGGAACCCTAAAAAATATTAGCTAGACAGGACAGTCTGTATCTCATGAGATACAGCCTGGTGACAGACGGACAGTGGAGTACCTTAGCAATAGGGACCCGTTTTTACCTTTTGGGTACGGAACTCTAAAAAATATAGTATAGTTAAATCAGACGAAAAACGCTAGTTACGTCGGTTTCTTTGTATGAGATGAAGCATCTGTATGCTAGTATTATATTGTCTGTGCTACAATTCCGAATAAATTATGGTAATAACCGTTTCGTTTGGGCTAAAATAGGTCACAAAGTCTTTCCAAAAGTGTCATTAAAAGGGATGACAAAGTGGATTAAGTCAGATTTATAAGCAGGAGCATCCACCTGTACACAATTTTAGTCAAATTGATTATTTATTTGAGTTAGTCTGGACTTGAAACAGTTTGTCATTGAGTATACTGTATAGAGTAAGCGAGATAGAAGGATGCGACAAACGTAAGCGAGTGAAAGAGACAGTTATACAATGCTATGTTCACCTTCAACATTGACACAAAAATAGCTACTGCGCAGGGTCTTTCAGCCAATTCAGAAACAAAAAGATCCGTTGTGAGTATTTATTATACTTAAACTAAAACTAAAAAAAAACTAAAACTTAACTGGCGAAATCAGGGAGGCTCCTCTGTCAAAGCCGCCGGCGACATACAGGCGTGATGTTTTTTTTTAAAATAACTGCAATTGGAAGAGAAATATCTTTAAAACCATTTATCAACCAAAATACAGTCACTTTGAACAACCGGACCCTTTTGAGCATCATCATCATCATATCATCCAAAAGACATCCACTTTTAGACATAGGCCTCCCCTAAGCGTCGCCACATTGACCGGTTCCGTGCATCCAGCGGATCCCCGCAACCTTCACCAGGTCATCGGTCCACCTGGTGTGAGGCCTTCCAACGCAATGTCTACCGGTTCGAGGTCACCAATCCAGAACTTTTCTGCCCCATCGGCCATCCGTTCTGCGAGCAATGTGCCCTGCCCACTGCCACTTAAGTTTCGCAATTCTTCGGGCTATGTCGGTAACCCTGGTTCTCTTGCTGATCTCTACATTTCTGATTCGATCAAGCTAGCATAGCCCTCTCCATTGCCATTAACATTTTGGGCATCGATTTAATTCAATTGACCCCTTTTGAATTTGAAACGAAGGGTGGGCTTTAAACCCTAAATGTATGTCAAGTGCATAGAAAATCGATCGAAACAACTTAAGTATCGCAGTGCTACTCTCCAAAATAGGAAACGCAGACATCACCCAAAGACACAAGTGCCACATGTCGAATGTTTCATGGTCTAAACCGACCACAATGTGGATCCCGGAAAATGTCTTGAGATATCGTGGCAGACCCACGCGAAATTGGCGGGACGAGCTTGATGCCTATCGTTAGGATTGGTCCATAATTGCGCTAAACCGAAAGGCTTGGAAGTAAGAAAGAGGGCATTTATCCTGCAGTGGAACAGAAGATACAGAAAATAAAATAAATCAATACTAATATCATAAAGAGGAATGATATGTATTTTTGTATGTAACGAATAAACTTAAAAACTAGTGGACCGATTTCAAAAATTCTTTCACCCTTGGAAAGCTACACTATCCCCGGGTGACTTAAGCTACTTTTTACCCGACTGCCGAAGGAGGGTAATGTGTTTATCAGTCTATGTTTATATGTAAGTATGTATGTATGTTTGTTCCTATGTGGCGTTCTAGAGACCAAACGAGTTGGCCGATTTTGATGATGTTTACGTCAATCGATTCGTATTAACCCTGCGAGTGTCACTGGCTACATTAAAATTGGAAAATAGAAAAATGGCGGATTTTGTTTTTTTTTTTTTTTACTTCCAAACCTTTCTTGTGGGGTATTAAAATAAAGGGTTTTAAGAGGTGATTTCAAAAATATATAAAACTTATATGTTTAATTGTACCTTTTTCGAAAAAGAAAATAACTAAAAAGTGTTAAATAAAAAAATATATTTCAAAAAATCTAAAATCCTGACTGCTTAAAAAGCGAACTGCAGCTTAAGCAGTCGGGATTTTAGATTTTTTATCCCTGTATTCCCATTGGGACGGGAACTACGCGGATAAAACCACGATGCGTCCGCAAGTAAATAATAATATTGAAGACGGCAATACCCGGTATCAGTTGCCAAAATAACATGGCTGCCAAAATATTATCTGTCTGGGTTTCCCCTAAAATCTTTTTGTAGGAAATTAAAGATAATTATTATGATAAGGATAAAGACGTGTTTACGCATAACATATTCATGTGGAGTTACATGTTCCATGTCATAGGTCTCTGTGTTATGTTTACCAAGTAACTTAATATTCTGCAGTCATTTAGAACGACAATTATTGTAGTAGGTACAGTACTCTCCAGGGTTTTACGTGGAAATTCTAAGTTATGGCCTAGGGTACATGTTGTTATTGTATTTATAGCCTAAGATCTCATTGCGAATCAAGTTTTATCAAAAACAAAATACATGCAGATTTTTGCAGTGGGATCTCGGTTGAAAACCCAAAATATCGTGTTACGAAAAACCCCGTTTTGTTTGTTTGCACCTGTGTGTTCGGTGAAGGTATTTGTACTTCGTTCGAATATCATCTCGCTTACCGTGTCATCGATTAAGTGTTGATACGGTTTTTGTAACGTGACCTTGCGGCAAGAATAATACGCGCGAAACTAGTGTGACCGATAACATAGAATTCCAATTATAGTAACGTCGTAACGTGAACTAAATTTTACTATAATTTCTGAGAGGACATGGTAACTTTAAAAGTAAATTATTTTCCTTCAAACTCGTTGTCTCGCTTTTATGTCAATGTTCTATATCTGACTGCGAATAAGTACAATCTGCACATCATATCTTATGGGAGTGTATTCTTTGGCAGAATGAACGCAATATTTAGTTGGATAATGTTAGGCTGCATCCAGAGTTATTTGCTATACGGATCTTGTGGAAACTAGAACAGATTTCTATGTAATTTTTTTGAATAATATTAATTTTTATTTTTATCTGTGGTGCTCGGCAACTGGGCTTATCTCAGTTTTAAACGACCCTTTGTGCCTATTGGCCTTGTTTGTTCTGTCTCCTGATTGATATGGAGGGAAGTGGAAATTATGTTTTTGTTTTCCTACTCCTCCTTTATTCTTTTTTGATTAATTGCGGGATCCAAGACAGTTGAATTCATTCTCCGGGACCACTGCGCTTCTGGTGGTCGCCACTGTTGATTCTGGCTTTCAGGAGTTGCAGTGGTTTGGGAATAGTGCGGGTGGATTCTCCCAATAAAAAATACATACCTACTTACATACATATACTCACGCCTTTGTTTATGTTCATACGTGCACGCTGGTTATGCGTATCACGCACGTAGCCTTTCTGAAGAACATCACCAATAAGATTCGTGTATGTCCTTCTAGGGAGTTATAACTGTGTCTGGATAATCTTATAGTCAAAGTACGTTCCTTGTGACAGGGCCGCACCGGATATATCAAATAATTGCTGTTCCGGTATTAAAGATCCCCATATTACTTTCAAAGCGGAAGAAACACGAGTCGATGAAATTGATACTCTTGTGGCATTTTTATCATGTCTCCAAGAATGGCAATGCATTGGCAAACTCACAGACATAGAACTAACTAGATAACGCAAGTCCCTCCATCTGTATGAAAAGCAAGCGTGCCACTTTTTTACACGTATAATACTCACAATGGATCTTTGTGTCTCTGAAGTTGGTTCTGTCAAATAATGCGCACGAAACAGTTTAACTGCATAGAGTGAGCGAGATAGGATGATGCGACAAACGTAAGCGAGTGAAAGAGACAGTTATACAATGATAACTTCACTTTTAATATTGACACAAAAATAGCTACTGCGCAGGCTCTTGCAGCCAATTCAGAGACATAAAGTCCGTTGTGAGTATTATAATTTACTTACCAATGAAAGAAAACATTTCCAATGCCTCGGCCAACTTTTTTACAGTAGTTACAGCTAAATATGGCATAAAAAGGCATTTTTCTAGAGTACGCTGGATTTCCGGTGCCGATAATGCTAAATGAAAAGCTCAGATTACGATCATTGATCGTACTTACTCCGTTTTTTGACAGGTGAAGTACATACAATCGCGTCATCTAGTTAAATTTATATCTGTGGGCGAATCTCTTGGTGTAGTTAATAATATCTTGACAGCCGCGATAGCTGGTTTCCCACAGCCAAACTGTCACAATCCAAATCCAATCTGTCACATAAGATAGCTGACATTCATAAACTTACGCCTTTTGCCCGTAGGGGTAAGCAAAAACGACAAAACGTCACCTGTTACCATCCATATAGACAAATTTTTACCCGACTGGCGATTTTGATGATTCTTATGTCAATCGATTTGTCTTAACCTTGCGAATATCACTGGCTAAATTAAAATTGGAAAATAGAAAAATGGCGGATTTGTGGGGGCCCAGTTGTATTTTTTTCCAACCCCATCGTGTGTGGTATCAAAAATAAAGGGATTTAAAATCTCGTTTCAAAAATATAGAAAACTTATGTTTAAATGTAGTACCTAATAAAAATGGAATTATAAAAGTTATAAATAAAAAAAATCAAAATACCCGACTGCTTCAGAAGCAAACTAAAAATACGTAAACAAGAAGAAAATAATGCTGTGCAGTCGGAGGATAAATATCTGGTTTTGGTCAGCCAGCTCGCGAATATGTTTCCTCCGACTGCACAACACAATTTCCTTCTTGTTTACGTCTTTTGTCATACGCGTACGCCGGTTATGAGTACTGCGCACTTGGCCTTTCTGAAAAACAACACCAATTAGATCCATGTTATGTCTTTCTAGGGCGTCCCCTCCCGGCGTTTCCTCTCACGTCTGCCTTGTAAATAAGACAACTTCTAGAAACACGTAGCTCATTCTAACTTCTCTTTACAGCGACTTCGAACAGCAACTTTCTCCATTCCTGATCCAGAACTCATGCGATGAAGACGCTGGCGCCTCCCCCGTGGGTCTGGAGCCCACCAGCCCGGGCAATGTCCAAGACGTCATCATACAGGATTCCAGCGATGGATCCAACTCCTCCAGCGAAGTCGTCGACGATACCTTTGACATGTTGAACTTTGAGCAGAATGTTGTCCCGGGATTCCTTAACAAAAATACATTCCAAAGCCCAGGTGAGTTTTTTTTTTTGTGCCAAAAGCCAAATGTTTAAAACCTCTTTTGATGAGAATGTTTATTCATTCTTAAGAGTTTGAATTAGTCCTAACAAAACAGAATAATTTTATTTTACGGGTGACAAATTGAATTAAATGATTATGTTTTTAATTTTGTGTCAGCGTTTTGAAAACGTATTAAATATTTGTAGGTACGTTTTATAAATGGTATTCACGGTTGGCAACACGTGAAAATCCGCTTGAAGAATTTATGATTTTCTAAAGCCTTCATGCAACTTAGTCAATTTTGTGTTGGTATTTTAATACATACATACAACCGTGACGGTAAAAAAGGTAATAAACATTATATCGCTTTCAAAGTCACGAAAAAGAAATGATTACAGGTGATATATTAGCAAAAACGCCATTAGATACTATAGATAGTGTTAAATATAGAAACTAATATCCAATATAGCTATAGAGAAAACTAGCGGATGCCTCGCGGTTTTACCCGCGTAGTTACCGTTCCCGTGAGAATACAGGGATAAAAAGCCCATGTCACCCGGGTATAGTTTAACTTCCCAACGGTGAAAGAATTTTTGAAATCGGTCCAGCCGTTTCGGAGTCTATAAGGAACATACATACATACTTTCTCTTTTATATATATAGAAAATAATATCCAATATAGCTGCTTAAGTCATGACAATATCCAGCGTAAATACCAGTTCTATTACTACGCAGAAACTCAGTAGGTAGTAGCGAACTCGACTTATGTAAATATCCAATAGCACGTGGCCAGACCACTTTTCGCGAATCAGAACAACAAGAACATTATACAAGAACTAGGCACTTCTTATCTAAGACTTCACATCAACATCAAGCTTTTTATTTTAACATTATATTACAATATAAAAGATACCTATTACATTATCTGCTATTCGTTTATCGAATTTCAACTTGCGACCTTCAAATATTAATATTTTGTCCGCCCCGTTTTCAGCGAGACACTTGAATCAATAAGTATTAGTGTCGAAAGGAATTTTTCTGTAATTGTATCGCGATGGAAATATAAATCTTTTATTGAATTCAAATTCCGAATGTCGATAAATACGTAGTAAATAACGGTCAATGCTCTCTCATCTGCGCATTTATGTCTAAACCGCATTGAGTCATTCGACTGACGCAATACTGGCTACTAATGAGGTTAACAGAACTTATCAAGATAATTTTCACATACTATTTCCAGTGACCTATTCCACAGAAACCATGCATTTTGCCGGTATAAAAAATATGACACACAGCGATAGAGTCAATTAAATCGGAGCCGTGCTTCCTGAGGTTACCTTCACATGTGACTCTTCTTAAGAGGGCTCCTGCCATATTTTTTTAGGCATAATGTTGTTTGGCATAACGTTTTCGCATAAATAATACTGCGGCATAATAATACTTTGGCTTAATGCAAAGGTTAGCATAACTGTTATTTGGTCTAATTTGTTTTCCCATAATTTGCAGTTGCATAAATATTTGAGGCATAATATTTATGCGTTATAATAATTTTATGGGTACATATTTGAATGTCGATGAAGTATGGGTAAAATATAATTTTTAAAATATCGAAAAAATATATCTTTTTGATTCGATTGAAAATTGTTTTACCTAAGCTTAAAATGTCTAATTAAATATATTTGATATAAGGACTTTAAATTAATTAGGTTAAGGTGCGGCGGGGTGGCCCTTGAGAAAGAACATTATGTGTAAATATCATTATGCGTTTATAACATTCTGCTTTATAAGATTATGCATCATTATTATTATGCCAACAGTGTTTATGGCAAAGCATTTATGCCAGATAACAAACATTAAGCGTAATAATCATTATGCTGAATTTCGTTATGCCAATGTAAATTATGGGAATATATTGTATGCTTAGTAAACCCATCTTAAATTACCGTAGGCTAATAAAATCTTTGTTTTTGTATCAGGGCTGGATTGCCCCCTCCAAAATAAAAACAAACAATGTTTACCTCTTTATATTTCAATCAATAACGAAGAATTTACTTCCTAGGTAAAGGCAACCGAAAACGGCGTCTCTCCCAAACGCCACAGGTGGCTGTGCAACCGAAAGTTCAGAGGCCTACGATCAGAATCCCAGCTAGCACAACTAGCACGCCGAAACCCCAGCTGGTCGTGAAAGCCCAACCTCAGAAACCCGTCAAAGTGGCCAACATACAAGTCTTGAGTCCTCAGACGAAAGTTTACTCCAAGCCGGTAGAAAGCGTAGCCCCGCAAAGACGTGTGATCCGCGTCGCTCCTATGGCTGGCAACCCTCGATCAATCCTCCTTCCAGTAACAATAAAAGACATGAAAGATCTCAAATCGATCAAGATCATCAATGCTGCGGATTTGAAGAACGCGAACGCGAATATTAAGTTGGCGGCCGCTAAAATGCTGTCTCAGAGCAAACTGCACGATTTGAAGGTTGAAGCTAGGGACTATGATTATGATCACAGCGGAAATAATGGTGAGTTGTTTTTAATTAACTTATAATAATTATCTTAGTTATTAAATAATAATCTGATATATAATGAATTAATGATGATGTATGTATGAACTGTCTGTGGGGTTCCTAGAGGCGGCTTAATTAACTCTGACACCAGAGGTGGCCACATGGGTCACGGATAAGTTTGAAAAAGAGTTACCGCGGCCCTGGCTCAAGCAAATGAAGGAACACGGGGGGGTTTTAGTCAGTAAAAGTCTGACACGCCCTCCCTCTTCACCCAGAGCGGGAGAAGTCATTGGATGATTTACCACCCAAAAAAAAATAATAAAAAGTGGTGGCCACCCACATGGGTCGCGTATAATTTGAAAAAGAGTTACCGCGACCCTGGCTCAAGCAACTGAAGGAACACGGGTGGGTTTTAGTCAGTAAAAATCTGACACGCCCGCCCGCTTCACCCAGAGCGGGAAGAAGTCATTGGATGATTTACCACCCAAAAAAATAAATAAAAAGAGGTAGGTGGCCACCCACATGGGTCGCGTATAATTTGAAAAAGAGTTACCGCGACCCTGGCTCAAGTAACTGAAGGAACACGGAGGGTTTAAGTCAGTAAAAGTCTGACACGCCCTCCCGCTTCACCCAGAGCGGGAGAGGTCATTGTATGATTTACCAACCAAAACAATAAAAAATGAGTTGGCCATATCCTCACACGAATAAGAAAGATGAACTCAAATGTGGCAACGTTGAGTTCTACGCTGGTTGGTGGCTACACAAGCCATAGATTTTAAACAGTTTCTTGTTCATTGGCCAAAAAAAAAGTAATGTTATTCCAAAAGTCTTGACGAGGCCAGAAAATCCGACACCTACAGTCTTGCCAAAGGATATCGTCTTACCCAGTTAGTTGTAGAGGTTAGATAGACAATCGCTTTATATAAAACTTTGGTATTTAAAATATAATACTCACAGTGGATCTTTGTGTCTCTGAAGTTGGCTGCAAGACCCTGCGCAGTTGCTATTTTTGTGTCAATGTTGAAGTAGAAGATAGCATTGTATAACTGCATATTTCACTCGATACGTTTGTCGCATTGTTCTATCTCGCTTACTCTATGCAGTATACTCGATGACAAACTGTTTCTTGCGCAATGGTTCGCAGAGCCAATATCAGAGACACAAAGATCCACTGTGACTACTATAAGTGGATATTCAGCTGCTTCCGATTTGAATGGTGGGAGGTTAGTCTGATTCATTGATTCCGAAAGTCTACATAATCTCGGCTTTTAATTGTGTAGACTGTAGATTAAACTGACAGTTGGGGGTTGCCACTTTATCGTTACATAAAAATAGTGTTGTATCCTGATTGATCGAAAGTAGATCGAAAATGGAACTATTTCTCGTTGAAAAATTACATTTGATAAGAAACAAGCGGCCCTTATTTAATTCCTCTTTTATGTCAGATATTATTCTATCGATCGCGATTGCTTGTTTACTACCTACACTAAAAGTTTATGTATAGTACACGCCAAACTTCTGGGCCGCCCTGTAGTTTGTTTTCCGATGCGCAAGGCACGGATCGGTGCTGTTTTTGTATGAGATTCATTACTGCGCAACCATGTAGCTAACTTCAGAGCGGACAAGAAGTTCGGCAAAAGCTGTACTGTATTAATCCTACAAATATTATAAATGTGAAAGTTTGGATGGGTGTGAGATGTATGTTTATAACTCAATCACGCTAGAACGGCTGAACGGATCTGAATAAAATATATTATAGTCTGGAATAGCACATTGGCTACTTTTCATCCGGTATAATGTTCTCTTGGGATAATAAAACACTTTTCACGCGGGCGAAGCCGCTGTTACTGTTTATATTTAAATATATTACGTTTATATTCATAAAACAATTACATCAATTAGTAAAATTAAATTGAGAACTCATGTCACATCGATTCGATGAATCACTTATGATTGAGCCTTACCTACACTACAACACTATGCTCCGCGCTTGCAACATTTAAAAAAAATAAGGTCATTGGCAGCTGTCAGTTCAGTCAACGAAATAAAAAAATACAATGTAGACGTTTTCATTGATATGCATAAAACAATCCTGTCTGGTACTCAGAATCATTTTAAGAGACGATGCAAGCGAAATTGCGTCCATTATAGTTCATTTTAATGTCCAGTAAATTTTTGGTCACCTCGTTGCGGTTTTATTGCTACCAATTGTATGAACAGTGACATAACGTACCCAACCGGTCGGTCTGGTCGTTAGACTCGTTTCAATATTTACTTTCTTAATACTGTCGAACGAAAATAACTACCAAATGTGTCTCCAAACGAAAGTTTGTTTTATCGGCTGTATGAATAGATGATAGTTAGCGATGGTTTATTTAATAACTTGCATGTTTATTTCGTTTAATTTTCAAAAGACTGCCCAACTTTGAAATGAGGCCAAGGCTGTTTCCAAATCCATTCATGTAAAATAGTATTTTGAATTTCGAAACCTCATTCACGTAAAACCTTATTGCTTGTAATTACTGGTTCGTCTTATTTTTGCAAGCTTTTATTTAACTTGCAGTGTATGTGTGTATGTATGTAAGTGTGTTCGGGTCAAATCTTGCAACTAAATTTTATAGCAGTTATCCTCCACCGATTAAGATGAAATTTTGCATATACGTTTAGTTTTGAATGACAGTGCATGGTTAGCTAAGTGACGTCATTCTAAATTAAATATGGACGGTCCAAGATGGCGGACTAGTTTTTGTGCAATGCCATGATAGAGTCTCAAAAGGAGAGCTCATAGATGAGCTCGTGGCTAAATAATAACAGCCGCACGGGTCGATCATCAAGGTTAAGCAACGCTTGACGAGGTCGGTTCGTGGATGGGTGACCATTTCAACATACCGAGTTTCCTCTGTGCCTCGGAAAACACGTTAAGCCATTGGTCCCGGCTGTCATTTGAAGATCTTTGACAGTCGTTACGAGTAGTTAGAAGCTTGAGATCTGACACCATTCTAGCCAAGGGTTACCGTGTTACCCAGTTACTGTGTTGTGAAGGCCAGATAGGTTGTCGCTCCATGTAAAACATTGGTACTCAGCTGAATCCGGTTAGACTGGAAGCCGACCCAAACATAGTTGGGAAAAAGGCTAGGCAGATTGATTAAATGGCAGTAGCATCACCTTAGGTATACTTACATACACATGATACGTACATAAAAATAATTCGTACTTACTATGGCTATTAATATAAAATCAGTAGGTTAGGATGGCCCATAGTTGGTAGTAGTTAATTTTCCTTTATCCTTGATTACAAACCTAACTAAATTCCCCCATACAGATGACTCAGGCAGCGAACGTAGCGATGACGACGACGACCACAAAGAAATAATCCCAGACGGAAAGAACGGATATCCCCGTCTCGTTCTAACTGCCGAGGAAAGGCGACTGTTGGCGAAGGAAGGCATCACACTACCCTCAAGTTATCCCCTGACTAAGCACGAAGAGAGAGAACTGAAGAGAATCCGGCGGAAGATCAGGAATAAGATTTCGGCGCAAGACTCCCGGAAAAGGAAGAAGGAGTACGTTGACGGGCTTGAGGACAGGTAATTAATCTATTCAGACTAGTAGCACTAAAATATACCTATTATTTTAATCCTCTCAAACTAATTTCGGCCTCGGTGACCAAATTCAACGGAGATTAGCCTAATACGCAGGAAAAATTATAGTGCACAAATGACCCCTCCACTCTGCTCCATAAGGGAGTAGAATACAAGATATGAATACGTACAACCGCATTCGCTCCTTCCTCGCCGCCGAGGCCCGTCGCCTGTTCTTTCAGCATATTCCAGCCAGCTCGCGAATCGCTGAGCAATAATTAAATTACTAGTTTTAAATGGAGTTTCTTGTCCGTTCTTCTCCACGTAGGTATTTTCCGAACGGATAGTAGAATCACTTAATCAAGATCCAGCCGTAGTTGTCCCCCCAGCGACTCTCTGAGCCGAGGTTCGTATCCCATAGGTCCGGCAGTTGTTATCATTTGGTTACAGCGGAAGAGGACAAACAAAAAAAATATGTGCATGAATGTGTACGCAAAAACTGGTGCACTCCCTGTTGATTTAATTCCCACTGGAATGCAATCTGAAACGTCAGGACAGGAGGTAGAGATGAAGGCCCAACGGCTGTACATGCTTTCCAAAGCACCGAGTTTTCTCACCACCAACTTACAAACTTCGAGGTACTAAGAAATCCTAATGGAAAAATCTAATACCACTTTTACCGAGTTGTGAGTCTAACTCAGAGCCAAAGCTCAGCCGTCCAAAGCGAGACCAACGGGGTAGTTCAACATCGTTTTCCATACATATAATAAATCTGTAGAAAAGTCGTTTTTGTACATTGAACATATTTCCAAAACGGAATATTTCTATTTTTGGAATTTTTGTCGGTTTAGTTGTGCACGCATCACGTAAAATGTACGAAACCAATGTAGATAACTTTTATACATAAAAATTGTGTGTAACTTGAAGTATTACTTAGCTTTTGTTTCATTGCAATCGGTTCAATCTATCAAAAGGTATGTTGAATTTAAATTGTTCAAGAAGTAAAATATCACAACACACGCAATTCAGATACTCGGACAGATGAACTGCATATTCTATAGATGGCGTTGTGTATTTGACAGATTATCCGCGGAAGAATGACCCTGGAAAAAAATGGTAGGTAGAGTAAATAGGGAACCCTCCCTGTCTACTGCGATCCCGTCATGTCTTTCTAGGTCTACGAATTAGTGTTAAAACACTCACAATTTTAAATTGGTTTAAGGAGATTTAAATAAGGAAATTATCGTCACAATTCGCGCGATTAACACAACAAACAAATGGATTTCGGTAGATTTACAACTTCTAGTAGCGTCTGGAAAACTCGATAAGATTAGATATATTTTGAAGGTTTGTTTGTCATAAATAATTACAATTTAACACGTGAAAAGATGTTCGCGGGAGATACTATTCATTATTTTTTTAATTTATGCGAAAAATTATGCAACTATGCACTACATGGAAGGCAGTAGTTATCTACCTCTGAATTATTTAAAAAGCCTTTTTAGGCTGCTAGCAACACTCAACAATATTTCAAGTAGCCTTGATACAAATACATTCTGAATAATATTCGTTTTCGCTTATCCAGATGCAGAATTGTATATAAAAGAGACTGAAAATGGAAATATAATAGTCTTAAATGAATTATGTATTTACCTGAACGACGCAAACCAATGATGAACTTTTGTTAAATAAAAATCTTTGATTTTTTCTTAGATGATTAACTTTTGCGCGTGGGCACGACCACGTGTATCTCGAAAAATATCGCCCGGAATCCGATCCAAAAAAAAAGTATGCTATGTATCCAGACCATGGTCTAACAGTGTTCCAGTTCCAATTTCATTTAAGTCCGTCCAGCTGATAAGGCGTAAATGAAGAAACATACAGACTTCTACCATAATTAGTAGGACTAGGATTCACAAATACCTATTTCACCTTGCAACAATCATATCGCTGTATGGTCGTTGTCTCCTTGTCACTTTTATGACATTAAAGGCAATGATATGTTTATAACACCGCTTAGTTTTAAGATAAGTTTGAATTAAATTAGACTACGGTATATCCAATAGTGTATAGTATATTTTGTAGCAAATGCCGTCATTTACCTTTGTCGCTTAAGGAAATAACACAATTTAATTCATTGTTACAGAGTAAAACAGTGCACAGCGGAAAACCAGACTCTTATAAGGAGGATAAAGATTCTGCAATCACAGAACCAATCTCTGACGGCACAACTCAAGAGATTACAGGTAAATGTTGTACACTGCAGTTATTTATAGCAATTATGTGATTTTATTTATAGACTAGCGGACGCCTAATGGTTTCACTCGTAGTTCCCGTTCCCGTCGGAATACGGGGATAAAAAGAAGCCTATGCCATCCGGGGATATGTAGCTTCCCAAAGTTAAAATTATTTTTGAAATTGGTCCAGTAGTTTTTAAGTTTATTCGTTACATAAAAAAATACAAATCATTCCTCTTTATAATATTTGTTTAGATGTAGCCATTGTACATTCATAATGTTGACTTATGTATAAAAAGCCGTAGAGAGATTGTGTGTATCTGTCTGTGGCATCATAGCTCTTAAACAGATGAAACGATCTAAATTTAGTTTTTTTGTTTGTTTGTTTGTTAGGTAACTTTTCGGGCGTGTTCTTAGCTGTGTTTGATGAAAATCGGTTCAGACATTCAAAAGTTATGGACGTTTTACTGTTTTAATCAGGGTATTTTTGCAAGATATCTTGTTATAATTCGATAGATTTTCGATCGAAACGTTTAAAATGCATCATCATCATCTTCCTAGCCTTTTCCCAACTATATTGGGGTCGGCTTCCAGTCTAACCGGATTCAGCTGAGTACCAGTGTTTTACATGGAGCGACTGCCTATCTGACCTCCACAACCCAGTAACTGGGTAACAGCGGTACCCCTTGGCTAGACTGGTGTCAGATCTCAAGCTTCTGACTACTCGTAACGACTGTCAGAGATCCTCAAATGACAGCCGGGACCAACGGCTTAACGTGCTTTCCGAGGCACGGAGGAAACTCGGTATGTTGAAATGGTCACCCATCCACGGCCCGACCTCGTCAAGCGTTGCTTAACCTTGAAGATCGACCCGTGCGGCCGTTATTATTTAGCCACGAGCTCCTCCTCGAAACGTTTAAAATGCATGAAATAAAAAAATATGTCTATTTTAAAATTTATATGTCATTCATTTCATTCATTAATGAAAAGGGAGTGAATGATAAGCGTGACGGTTGACAGGGGCGAATGGAAGGAGAAAACGCGTTGAGCCGAACTAAAGTATAGTTCTCGCCAAATTTCTTGGCCACCCTGAGGTTGGCTACAATGGCTGCGCAGTAGTAAATCTCATACAAAAACAGCACCAATCCGTGCCTTGCGCATCGGAAAACCAACTTCAGGGTGGCCCAGAAGTTTGACGAGCACTATAACATGGGAGATAGGACAAGAAGGGCAGGCAGATAAAACAAAACCGTTGTACGGGTCATTGTCTGTAGTTTTGTCCTCAACAAATAGAATTATTCTGACTACATATTATGTCGTAAAAGGTATTTCATGGTATTTGCGACAAGAGGATAAACGCAGAATTTTTGTGTCTGCTAATTTAGGTGATGTGTGTGTTCATATATATCTATACTAATATTATAAAGAGGAAAGATTTGTATTTTTGTATGAAACGAATAAACTTAAAAATTACTGGACCGATTTCAAAAATTCTTTCACCGTTGGGAAGCTACACTATCCCCGGGTGACATAGGCTACTTTTTAGGAACGGGATATACGCGGGTGAAACCGCGAGGCGTCCGCTAGTCTATACTAATATTATAAAGAGGTAAAGTTTGTGAGGGGTAATCTCTGGATGTACTGAATTGATTTTGAAAATTCTTTCACCAGTAGAAAGCTACATTATTCCTGAGTGTCATGGACTATAATATATTTTCAAAAAAAAATAGAGATCTTTATGAAAATTGCAATAATGTAACCCAAGGTAGCAAAATATTGCCTATAAAATTCATTCTTTTGCGTGCGCTGAGAAAACTATTGATGATCGATAAAAGTTAATAGGTAGGTAGGTAAGGTAGGGCAGGCAGGAGAGCCAGGGTAGGTAGGTAGGTAGCCAGTTGACGGGAGCAAAACCGCGGGGGTCAGCTAGTTATTAAATAAAGCCGTAATTGGAAGGTCTGTATGGGGGTCTTTAAGTCAAGAGTGAATAGGTTACTTCTAGGCAAGTGGGCTTCAGCGTCGACCACATCATCGCTTACCATCAGGTGAGATGTTGATCAAACGCAAGCTTACCAATAAATAATAAAATAAGTTTAGAAACAAATTACAAGCTGGAGTTAATTACAAATAAGAGAGTTATAAATACTGAATTTCAGTAAAATTAATGTAGCGAAAGTCAAACGTCATAATTCGTTGCAAATTTCAGACAATAGCCAGACGAAAAAGTCATGAACACACATTGCTTAAACAATAGAATTAGAAATGGCTACTATTCACCTTTCACTTTCATACATGTGCAGGAGCGAGAGGCAAATATCTATAACAATGCTTGCGCCGCCATTTTTAATCCCAAATCTCGTTGACCGATTACTTGCTACATATATTTCTATTGCATAACTAGTTCGCCGAAAGTTCTAGCTATGGCAGCCATTTGTCAATCTTAGTGACAAGTAAAAAGTTGTTCTAATAAGATACAGCCGATCCAAAGGTCAATACAAACTGGTTTCGAATGTAATGACGATTTGAATGTTGCTAATTTCTCTTTTAATTGCAGTAGTCGTATAGAAATACTTTCTTATCATGTGCGAAATAGTATTTTGTCTGAATCTTTTATTTAACTTGCCTTGATAAATTATTATGTATGTATGGGTCAAATCTTGCAATTGAATTTTAAATCAGTTATCCCCAAGCGATTGAGCTGAAATTTTGCATAAATGTTTACTTTGGATGACAATGCACGGTTAGCAAAAAAGCTTGTTTAAAAAAGTTTTACTACTTGCTTTTATTTAACTTGCAATGTATGTATGTAAGTGTGTTCGGGTTATCTCTTGCAACTGAATTTTAAAACAGTTATACTCAACCAATTAAGATAAAATTTTGCATGCACTTTTAGTTTGGATGGCAATGCATGCATGGTTTGCTTAGTGAAGTCATTCCAAATCTAATATGGCGGACGGCCCAAGATGGCGGACTAGTTGTTTTTTTTGCACTGTCATGATATGGGTATCAAATGAAAGGGTTTGCGGAGAAGAATACAAAAAAGAAAAAAAATACTTTTCTATGACAATAGAATGAATGAGAATAGCCATGGCAAATATTAGCCAGTTAGTAAGACGGTATAGGGCTGTCTGCCCAGAGCACCATCATTAAAAAACCGGATTATCGTGTTGTGTTGCAAGTGATTGCAACCCAGTTACTGGGTTGTGGAGGTCAGATAGGCAGTCGTTCCATGTAAAACACTGGTACTCAGCTGAATCCAGTTAGACTGGAAGCCGACCCCAACATAGTTGGTTAAACGCTACACAGATTGTTTGTAATCATCAAAAAACCATTTGGTCAAAAAAAAACCCTTCTAAACTACCGTTACATAATTATTTGATAGTTGAGCTAATTGATACATATATTCATATGTAGTATAGAGAGCGCAGTGGTGGCCCAGTGGTAACGGCCCCGACTTACGTATCGTAGGTTTGAACCCAGGCAAACGCTTTACTTTGTGTAAATTATATCACCACTGCTCTAAAAACGGTGAAGGAAAACATCATGAGGAAACCAGCATGACCTAGAACCAAAAAATCAAATGCATGTGACATCCACCAACCCGCACTGGGCCCGCGTGGAGGGTTAAGGCCTATTCCCTCCCTCATAGAGAGGATGGCTGTATCCCAGCAGTGGGCACATTAAAAGGCTGATGATAACGATTCATCTATACTAATATACTAAAGTTTGTTTGAACGCGCTAATCTCAGGAACTACTGGTTGGAATTGAAAATCTTTTTGTGTTGGATAGTCCATTTATCGAGGAGGGTTATAGGCTATATAACATCACGCTACGACCAAAAGGAGCGGCGTATAAATGAAAAAATTTACAACAATCATGTATGTAGGGTATGGTAGTTGGGTAGGTAGGTAGCCAGTTGACGGGAGCCAAGCCGCGTAAGACAGCTAGTATAATATATAGGTCAATTACTATTTCACTTTGTATCTTTTATCAGTGGTCACATAATGACTTATTTATAGCCAATTGCCTGCAATCATGATCTAGTTGAAACAGTTCTACTAATTATAAGCAATATTGACAATCAATGGCTTGTGGTATGAAAGAATCATTAAATTCTATGCCTAGCGTTTATGCATAGTAAATGGCAGAATTGCGAACAGTTTGCTATCGCTACGTGATCTGTTGTTCTGAGTAGAATACTGATTAATAGGTTCATTGACCGTGTTCAACTTCATACAGGTACTTCGTCCAACTAATTTTAACAGTCAATAATTTTATACCGCCTCTCTATTATAAATTATGGCTTGTGATAGTTCAATTACCTTTTTAAATTTGTTATGAGAAGTCATGTTGCCTTATACTTCTAATAAACTATCATTATTTTGTAACATACTGCATTAATATTCGGATAGAAATATATTTTAAAATGTAATTTCAAACATTTTCAAGTTGTTCCCCCATCTTATGTTGCTGGGACAGACCTAAATTGGACACCAGATCTGCGAATAGCTATTATTTTTATCAATTGACACTTTCACAATAGGGAATATGCATGTAAAAATATTTGTTATTTGAACAATTTATCCATAAAAACACTAAAAAATAATAAGTAATAAAGTGAAAACAGAATCAAAATTGAACTAAATACGACCGAGATATAAAAATTTAAATAAATATATCTGCCTCTCTCTGCCTAAAAATCTTTTTCTATGGCAGTTGTATGGGCGTCGTGCTATCTGACGTCAGATAGTACGTCGGACTTCTCTTTCTAATTCTCAACTTTGAAGCTTTATAACTTCTTCTCTGATGAAGATATTTTAAAAAAAAACTCTCATATTTGTTTACTTGAGTTAATAAGTATTTCATTTAGCAAATACAAAAGTTACATGCATATGAGATGGAATTGTGTGAGGAAAGAAATGAAATAAAAGGAGATCAAATGTCATGACGGTTGACAGAATGGAATGAGAAAACTTGTTTTTTTTTTAAAATGATAAATGATTTTATTTCTGTAAGTTGGTTTGTACAAACACTTTGACATGTCGAACATATTTTTTAACACTAGGTGAGGTCGGCGTTTCCTATCTGACTACTCTGAGAAGAAAGGCCGAAACAAACTCAGAGGTCACAGTCTCTTTTAAAGTCCAGACAAAATCTTGGTTAGATCATGTGAAGACCATGTAGACTGATGTCTGAAATGGTCTTTTGAGGAAAGAACCAGCCAGATTGAGTGGACCTGTCCAGTCAGTGCACGCATTTGTCAATAACCGAGCAGCTTAACTCAGAATTTAAGGAGCTCAACGATTCGACGAACAACACCAAAGAAAGGACATTAGGGAAGGCCGCATAAACTACTCAAACTGCCAGACCATGATTAAAAACTAAGATAAATTTAAATTAAAACAAAAAAAAAGAATGATCCACATAGTCTTCACATTCACAATAATTAAAATAAAATAATTCTTTAAAAAGTAAATTCTTGTCATTGCAAGTAAACCAAAAAAAAAAAAAAATTTAACAAAATTCACGGTGCAAAATATAATAAAAAGACAAAATTAATTAATTGGAGCAGCTCAATCCCAAGCCTTTTTGTCCTCAAGTTAATCTTTAGTTGTATAAAACGCTTTCTGGCACCACTTACGTTTAATGCAGGATTTGAATTTATTAAGACTTACTTAGATCTTGTACGTGGCTTGGAAGCTTATTAAAGTTGTGACACCAAGTAACATCGGCTAAGGCCAGGAAGATGAAGATACTGTAAAAATCGAGACTCCCTTTCGTCGGTTCATACTCCATTATGAAGATTTTTATCACTAAACCTTATTTCCTTTCTTTACAGAACGTCCTGACTGGCGTCACAGGTGGTTCCACAACCAAATCAGCGCAACCAGCCACCTGCCTCCTCGTCCTCCTGCTGTCTGTAGCCCTGGTGGCGCTCCCGTCCATGCGTGAGGAGATCAGTCCGCAAAGTTCCGACACTCCCGTCAACTCGCCCGCTGTCACTAGAGCGCTGCTCTCAGCTTCCAACAGTGAGTATTTATTTATTAATCACAAAATCCACTGCTCATATACCTTAAGGCGCAGATGCCCCTCAATAGCTGATTTTAAAATGAGAATCACGTCTAAACGGCTAATTGCAAATTTTTAAAATAATATATGTGTTAAATTTGACAATTTTTTTAATAATTTGAGTTTTATTCGTATAATAACATAGTGTAATTAATTTTTAAAGATATGTCTAACACAGACAAAAACACGACAGTCGCACCAAAACTGCCGGGCGTATTTTAATGAAATTAAAAAAATTAAAGACGATTTAACTATCTATATTTTGATGTGAACCTTTTTTTTTTAAATCTAAGAATACTATGGAAAGTAACTACAAAATACTACTGAATTTTGGGTCACGCGGGTGTGAAACTAGTGCGTGTTTTGTTCCCTCAAGGTCGTTGGCGACTGTCGTCGTCTTAACATACTTATCGCATTACTATTACCGCCAATTACTATATAACAATAACTGAATTTTATAACAATTTACTAAATTTAACCGGCATGTCATAGAACCAAAAAAACGAAGACATGTGACATCCACCAACCCGCACTGGGCCTGGGTGGTGGTTAAGGCCGGTGGGAACATTATAAGGCTGATGATAATGATGACGAACTTGAAAAATTTAAGTTTAAAAATTTGAAACAGAAACTTAGTATAACAAAACATAATATTTGAAGACTCGTGTCAAGTACAGACAGAAATGTGAAAGACAGACACCCTTTATCCCCGAAAAAAATCCCCACTAACAAGACCCTTTAGGTATACGTTCAGCGCAATTTGTCTTTGTCTTTTACTCCATGTTTGTTCCTGTTGAATAAATATATTTATATTCTATATTCTTGGCAGTTGAGTGTGTCATGCTCTCTCTAATGTCTCTCTGATGGTGGCACATGTGTTGGATCATTCGGTTCCCTTCATGATGGTTGAGCTGAGTGGTGTTGATCCATGTGTCATGTTCGTGAACGGGCGCCATCAGTTGGGATTGGTCATATCTTAGCTGCCTCCGCCTGTTTTTAATTACCTATTTATTGTATTTTTAATTGTTTGTTTTACTCTAGACGCTTTTAAGTGCGTTTTTTTCTTACATCGTTCTCACATATATGTATTTTTCCTACAAGATTATTGTAACCTTAAAACGTAACCGTAAAATCGTAACTTGTAAAACACATTTTTTTTTTTAAAAGAGTAAGTGTGGAGTTTCTTGTCCGTTCTTCTCCATAACAAGCTACGAGTACATTTCCGAATGGACGGTAGAATCAATTATTATTACATTTTTTTTGACGTTCGAAAGTGCCGCGTAATGGCCTAATTGAATAAAGAAATTTTGATTGATTTTGATTTCTATTCTTAAGAGGAAATGCGTGTGAGTGTGTATGTAGTGTATTCTATTAAGAGTTTCAAATGAGAGGACAATCGATTAACCTCCCAGTATGCTACAATCGGAAAAACCGTACAGCTAGCAACAAAACAATCTATTTCAAAAGCTAAGGGTCATTTGTTTGATAGTTTTAGCCTGTACGGCGAAATCGCGGCAGACTCAGACAAAGATGGCGGGAGGAACTTTACACCTATTGACAGGACCTGTCCAAAACCGGGCGCGAAAAAGAATGGAAGGCTCTGCAGTTATTCAACTAAGGATAAAAATAATTTAGACTAGAATAAATCTATCTAATGCCTTTATACGAGCAATTCTAGTATATAGGCTCCAACGATTTTCATGAAATTTGCAATATGGTGGTTTTCGGGGTCGAAAAATCGATCTAGCTAGGTCTCATATCTGGGAAACTCGTTTTCTCTATTTTCACCCATAGGTCGCCCAGATACTGATAATAAAATGGTGAAAAGAATAGTCGGTCGCCGAGGTTGGAAGACTACCTTTATTCATGGTTTAATGTTTTGTATTTGAATCCTTCTCTATGCAATTATGTCTGATCAAACAAATCTTAAGATTAACTCCTTAAAAGTGGATCCACGCTAGACATTATGACTTTTTTCATCACACTTGCACGTAAAAAGTATCTAAACATACAGGTTAACTTGGCCGTAATGCCCCATATAAAACCCTCGGGCTTTCTTTTTTGTCATGAAACCCTAGGGCGGTAAGTAATATTTTTTTAATTTATGGCACAGCACACAGGTCATGCAAGTTCAAGCAAGGAGTTTACACGCAATTGCAAAATTGTCTTAAAATGTTATCTAAACAGGAATTTCTTTGCAATCTTGCTACTTGTTACTTAAATACTCAACTAATGGTCTTAATATTCGATTTCAATAGTTATACTCGTAGTATGTACGAGAAATTATTTAATTCTTTTTACACTCCGTCATGGCTGTATATCTACGTATTTGCCCTTAAAGTTTCTGGACGAAACACTGTATAATCTGTGGTGTGGGCAAAAATTCGCCAACCGCTTAAAAAAAAGTTCACGTATTTCGTAATGACAGCTGTGTTGACTTGTGTATTAAAGCTATAATTCATAATTATTACTCGCAAATGTGATGAAAAACGTTGTATGTATCACGGGCGGTCAGAAAGCCCTCAGTCTTTGACTTCGGGCTTCTACTAGAGTCTCGATCGTAATTCCTTACTTACCGCCCTTAATACACAATGTGCTATTAATTGTTTCGGTAATTGCTTAAGTCAATCAGTTCTGAAGTTAGAATGTCGATTTTTCGGTTCATTGCATAAATACTTATGAATATGAGATACTTCTATTAAGTCATGAATAAATTAATTTCTTTTTGATCCGATTTAAACTCGAATAGAAATGATCTAAGCATAATTTATTAAAATTAATACTAAACTTGCTCAGAAAAACGTGCATCTTATATCTATGTATGTAATAAATTAATTTCTTTTTGATCCGATTTAAACTCGAATAGAAATGATCTATGCATAATTTATTAAAATTAATACTAAACATGCTCAGAAAAACGTGCATCTTATATCAAACTAACCCAGTAATTTCGGACAAACCGAAAGATAAAAGCCGTCATAAGCGGTCATGAACTTTGTTTATGCTGATAGCACTTACATTAATTTCGGTTACATAAGTATTTCGTTTTTACCACTGAACTCAATACGCACTCATCTAAATTATCTCATAACTCATTAGCGGTCGAATTGTATAACAAACGATTTGACGATAACAAACAGGATTTTAATACATACTTTTAAATACAAAAATAGTTAACCTATAATCTAAAAATACTTCTATTTATGACGGCCAGCTGTCAGTCTCAAACTCTCTGCAAATAATAATACATATCTATAAAAATAAATTAAGCACCTTGTTTTTTAATTGGAGTGCGAGCGAAAGATAACATTATCGCTTTCTATGCCATAAAGATATTAAACATATCTCGATCGTGACTAAGGTCAAATAATACGGCTACATTTCGTGCAGCTCGAAAGTAGATACACAATTTTTCCGTGCCCGACAACTGTTTATTACAATTTACAAGTTATATAACATTTTTATCATCAATTTATTTTTACGTAAATTTTGATGTTCGTTATGGTCGAATTCACGAATCAACTTTCTCGTTACATCGTTTCGAAATCCATGTATAATCGACTGCACTACTTTTGGGTTTTAAATGAAACGTTTATGTAACGAGATGCAGTTTTGAAAGTTACATAGCAAAAAGTAGTCTCGACTTATATTGAATAATTTTAAAAGATTTCTTTTCAATTTGTTGCGTTCACCCAAAAAACCCACGCGAAGAAAGTAAATTTGGTTCAAATAAATTGCACTAGATGGCGTAATAAGCTTTGATTTGTTATGGAGTCTTATGAAATATTAAGATTTTCTAGATACGATCATAAAACAATTATGTTCTTGTTTCATTAACTCTAGCACAAAAATAAGGAATTGAGCTCTTAATTCACAATCCAATAAGATTATTTGAATTGATCATTTACAATTGATTACAATAGATGGCGCGTTTTTTAATTTCTGAAGCAAGCATTTGTAACAGATTTTGGTACAATGAAACTGTTAAAACGTACAAAAATACTATAAAAGAAAATGTCGCTATATTTAAAAAAAAGTATTCACGAACCGAGTAAACAGTTTTACTTGCAAGTCGATGCTAACACCATCTATATCCGTGGAATGGAACCGAACGCGATCAATGTTCTTAGAAAATAATCATCTTAATCAGACGAAAAACGCTAGTTACGTCGACACGGTTTCTTTGTATGGGATGAGGCATATGTCTGCTAGTATTATATTATCTGTGGTTTTAGTAAAAAGTTTCTAAATTTAAACGTTTTTCAACAGAAATGGCGCTGGACGAGACAGTAATAGACGACGGGGAGTTCAACATGGATGAGCTGATCACATTCAACCGCCCACACTCCGACCATGACTACCAGGTCGTGAAGAACACGGAGACGCACAAAGTGCTCGCCGGAGGCTACGTCGACCTGCCCATCGATGAGGACTGGCCCCCCAACCTCAAAAAACGCATGAAAAAGCACGAGCTGGGTTACAACGACGGCGTGTACATGCCGCCTATCGTCAAAGAAGAGAACTACGAACCGTTCTATAAAAAGATCAAAACAGAAGACGAAAGCGACATGAACATCAACGACAAAGGCTTCCTCACCAACACTCTGATATCTACCGGCCGCAAGCTAGGAGAACTGCTCGACCTGCTACCCCCTATACCCGTGAAGACCGACGATATAGTCATAGAGGAGATCTCCGATTACGACTCCAAAAATACCACTGAAGTCAAGAGTTTCGTAGTCAATGGTACCCTAAATGAGTTTTAGTTTAGCAAATTCTATATTTCTATTCCTTTATAATTCCTTGTTGTTTCCTTTCAGATAACTATTTTACTATTATTTTACACTGAATGTATTTTTTACGATTATATAGTTTCAATGAAATTATTCCTCGCGCGTAGTTGGTTCGGATTTTGACTGTGTGAGTTTTTAATTTGATTTGTTGGTCATGATGTGCTGACTTGGATGTTTGGAGTCATGCTAACTACTCTTGGAATTAGCCTGTAGTTTCTACATAATAATTATGTTTATGCTAGTGAGAACGATATGAATGATTTTATTTAGTTTTAAGTATTATTCAAACGTAAAGTACGGAAATACGTCACGACTCTGAATGAAAGGTGTTGAATATTTATTTGAGAAAAATCAAAATTAATATATAATTAAATCAAGATATATTTTTATTTACGAATCACGTAGAAGTTTAATATAAGTTATTTACTAAGCATTTTCTCTGTTACGACTTGGTGCAATTATATTAGTAACTGTTAAGTCAGTTTTTAGCTAGAATTTTATTTTAAGTAACTACTTCATTTGCATTAGTAATAGCTCGTTTTACCTATTTACCATATAAGAGTTTAAACAAAAAGGACTACAATGAGAATGCTGGTTCGAATAAAATTGTGTAAGAAAATTCGTTTTTTAATTATCAATCCTGATAAGATAAATAAACCCACTATATGAACTTTTTCGGCGGCGGGTTTGTGAAAGTAGGCAAGAAAAAAGTTTTAATTCATATTAACGGTGAAGGAAAACGTCGTGGGGCAACCGGCATGTCCTAGAACCAAAAATTCAAAGACATGTGACATCTACCAATCCGCACTGGGCTCGCGTGGTGGATTATAGCCCATTCCGTCTCTATGAGAGGAGATGTGCCCCAGCAGTGGGAACATTAAAACGCTGATGATGATTAATTAATATTTACAGTTTAAGTACATCACGACGATCGACGATCTTCAAGGTTAAGCAACGCTTGATGAAGTCAGTCCGTGGATGGGTGAACATTTCAACATAGCGAGTTTCCTCCGTGCCTCGGAAAGCACGTTAAGCCGTTGGTCCCGGCTGGCATTTGAAAATCTTTGACATTCGTTACGGATAGTCAGAAACTTGAGATCTGACACCAGCAGTCTAGCTAAGGGGTATAGTGTTACTCAGTTACTGGGTTGTGGAGGTCGGATAGGCAGTCGCTCCATGTCAAACACTGGTATTCTGCTGACTCCGGTAAGACTGGAAGCCGACCCCAATATAATTGGGAAAAGGCTAGGCAGATTGAATGAAGTACATAATTTTATAATTATGTATTATACTTTCTAACGATAGCTACCTGCCAGGTTGTGTTTATCACAAATTATTTATTTCACCACAACAATAAATAATGGATACACTGAAAGAGTCATGAATTGATGACACAATTCCATGACAGGATTTCGAAATTTGAAGCAGAGTCCAGGACATCCAACACTGCAGTCAGCAACCCAAACGAACTAGCAAGCTGACTATACGTAATTCAAGACCTTCGTGCTCCAAGGGCCTTAGCTGTCTTCATCGTCAGATGTCTACTCCTTCGGTAAGGCATAAAAGCAAGTTAGAACTGTGACCACTACTCACAAGCTGTAGCTGTAAGCTGCTCGACTGGAGCACGCTTACCCATTTGCGAGTACATTTATGGTATAGCGAGCCCAAACTTGACATGCACGAGCGGAGCAGACTGCGTTTACTCAAACGATAAACAAGCTATTGTAATGCGTGAGCGAAGCGAGCCTTTCTACAACACTAATGAGTCGACCACGCTTACATGAAAAGAGTTCAATGAACCGTAGACAAGCGCCTCCTGCACGCAGTTCACTCGGGTCATTATTAATAATTGCGGTAAATTCGCTCGCTCATGGTGTAGGTAGGCTCGCTAATCTTGATCGCGTTTTCCAATCGCTTGTCGTGTAGAAGGCTCGCTTCGCTCATTCTTCTCGTACGGAAGCACGCTCGGCTGACTCATGGTGTAGGTGGGCTCACTCGTTTTGAGAGGGCTTACTCCACTATCTTATCGGTAAAATCGTCCGCCTCGCTAACTGTAACTTGTTAGGACCTTGATGCAATGCAACTTTGACCAAATCTCATTACTTTGGACAGTCGGACAGAACAAGCGTAGCATGATATTGGCTTACCAAAGTGCTAGCGTCCACTAAACTGTTAGGGACTCAGGTTAGGTCGGCTGTGTCGAGAAAACGCGTACGGCGCAAACTCGTACTGCCTTTTCCGGTCAGTCAATTAAGAATGACTACATGGTCGCGATGGAATCGAATAATAAATTGTAGCTACGCAGAGCGGTACCCTCGACCTTAGGGCTTTGCAGACACCTAATTAAATTACATTTACCCTGTTATGGGTCAGCGTACACAGCGACAAAATATATACTATTTTAATTATTGATTCGTTATTAAGTACCTAAGTAAATATGATCCTTTTTAGGGTTCCGTACCCTATTACTAAGACTCCGCGGTCCGTCTGTCACCAGGCTGTATCTCATGAACCGTGATAGCTATGCAGTTGCAATTTTCACAGATGATGTATTTCTGTTGCCGCTATAACAACAAATACTAAAAACCCCCATACAATAAACGTGACTTTTTTGCCGATTTTTGCGATGATGGTACGGAACCCTTCGTGCGCGAGTCCGACTTGCACTTGGCCGGTTTTATGAATACTGAACATAGATGTCTGTGAGCACTCACTAGACGTCCGATTAATTTCAGCGATATACAGGGTGTTTGGAAGGGAGCTGTACATACGCCTAGGGTAGAAACTAGGGATAGTCTGCTACCTACCCCCGCCCATTATATTGACCTTGGCCTCAAGGTTTTTTTTAATTTATTATTATTTTTTATTTGACTTTTTTATGATTTTTTGACTAAAACTACCTGTAGCTCAAAATCTATCCATGGGACCGGTCGGCTAATGGTCTTGTTTTAATCGTTAGAGTCTTAGGGTCCTGCAAAAAAATATTTTACACCAGAAAATTGTGGAGAAGAAAAGTTATGGGGCCTGAAGTACCGTAGTAAGGTAAAGAAATAATTTTAAGGGCAACTTTCTATGGGGTTTAAAAAAAAACTAACAGGGTTGGAGTTCTTCTGATTTTTTTAAAACATCCTCAGTCCATGCCCTTTCTAACGATATGCTAAAAGTGTAATTATCACTTTTAGTTTTAAAGTTATTAATTAATTTCCGCAACTAGGGCACTTCAAGCAAAAATTTCAACTAATGAAAATTAAATGTGTTCGATCGTAAAAGGATGGCAAATGAAACAAAAAATTTGGTAATGACTAATGTCATTAAATTACAAATTTTAATTAATTACTAATTTTAATTAATTACAAATTTTGTTCAAATTGATGACCATTGACCTGTAAACATGCTCGGCACCTCTTCCTCATCTCCACGGTCACCGTTCTAAGCAGCAGTTCCTCGCGCATTGTATCGAATGCGGCGTGGATCCTGTTAATTAGAACCTCCCTTGTTGGTACTTCTTCTGCGTACACCAACTCTTTCGCCCTTCCCCAGACGTAGAAGTCGAGTGGGGTAAGGTCAGGCGACCTTGGGGGCCAGGGAATTGGCCCACCCCGACCAATCCAAGAATTAGGAAAGCAGTTGTCCAGAAGCTCCCTCACTGCTAGGCTCCAATGAGCAGGACAGCCGTCGTGCTGGAAGACTATGGGCCGATCTTCGTCAAACACTTCTTCCGCTAAATCAGGCAAATCGTTTTCGAGGAAATCTAAGTAGTTTTGCCCGTTTAGGTTGTCTGGCAAAAAGTGCGGCCCTATCAACCGATTACCGATGACGCCTGCCCATACGTTCACGGAGAACCTTCGTTGAAAACCTCTGTGCCTCTTGACTCTCGGGTTTTGATCTCTGGGTGCCCAGTGATGGAGATTGTGGTAATTTACAATTCCTTCCTTGTCAAACTTGGACTCGTCAGTCCAGAGAATACTCCGTAAAAAATTAATATCTTCCACGTCCGTATGGAGCAAGTGGCGGCAAAACTCCACCCTTCTTGCATAGTCGTTATCCTCTAAGCCTAAAACAATAAAAATATCAACGTTAGCGGTTTCCTTATGAATTAGTAGCTATGTAACATTGATTGCTATCTCTGTCTTTCCATTTCTCTCTCTCTCACACACATGCTCATGTTAATTTAAAAATTGCCTATGAAATTCACATTATTTATTATTATTTTATTTATTATTATTTATTTAAGTGTAGATGTATAACTTTACAGGTCACCTAACCTAAGGCGTTATACAAAAAAAAGAAGAAAAAAAACACAAACGAAACATAAGAATTAGGCAAAATTAAATATTACAATATACAAATAAAAATAATTAAAACGAAACACGATATATCAAAAAAAAAATAAAAGAAAATCCAAAAAAAAATAAGAATTAATAACAGAAAAAGTAACAAAAGTAAAAACAAAAAAAAAAAAATTACAAAGTATACATAATTATACAATTATTCACTGATCTAACTTTCATCCATCTTCTCACAAAAACTTAAACATTCACGACACACATCTATCCATCTACCAGCAAACAGGTCACATTCCGGTGCTGATGTCAGAAGGGCATTTAGCATTGTGAGCGCCCGAACTATAGGCGAGTTAGCTCGGGATACCGTACGTGCAGAAGGTACGGCCAAAAGCCGGTGACTTCGTGGTCTCAGCTGTTGTTTAGGCACCATAGGAACAAACAGCCTCAACAACTGCGCCACGAGCTCCTGGCAATCGGACTCTCCCCGCATAATACGGCAGGCTGAGATAAGCAAGAAGTACTTACGCCTTACTTCGAGAGAATTAAAATTTAAAACACCAAGTAGAAATTTGGTAGGGTATAGGAAGGGGTAATATCCGAAGAGTTTTTTATAAAGAAAACGAAGAAAGGCTTTTTGGATTTTTTCCAGAAGTAAGGCGTAGGTACTCTCATACGGGTTCCAGATCACTGCTGCTGATTCGAGTTTACTCCTGACTAAGGCCATGTATACAAGTTTAATGGCATGTGGATTGGTAAACTCGCGCATATTTCTAAGGACAAATCCTAGTCTTCGATATGACTCAGCAGCAAGTGTCCTCATATGCTCATGAAAGGTGAGCTTCGCGTCGAACAGAACTCCGAGATCCTTTACAGAATTAACGCGGGCTATCAGATCACCGCCTAAAAAGTACTCTTCATGCCAGGGATTACGCAAGCGACTGAAGGTCATAACGCTGCATTTAGCAATATTGAAGAGTAACTTATTATTCATGCTCCACTGATAGACCGCGTCAATGTCTCCCTGCAGAGTAGATGAGTCTGCCACTTTTTCCAAGCCAAATATTAACTTAACATCATCAGCATACAGTAAACATTTGGCATGTTTGAGGACCTTCTCAAGGTCATTGACCATAATGATAAATAGCAAGGGACCCAATATGGAACCCTGACTTACTCCAGATCGAGTATGATATGGTGCGGACTCAAAGCAACCGTGTCGAACATATTGCTGACGATCTCGTAAGTAACTTGCGAAGAATTTGAGTAACTTCGGAGAAAAGCCTAAGTTATTGAGCTTGGTGAGCAATACGTCGTTATCTACCCGATCAAATGCTTTTTTGAAATCAAAATATACAACATCAACCTGTATGCCTTTATCTAAGTGCTGCGATATAAGATCCACCAGCGTTAGAAGATTCGTATTAACAGAGCGGTTAAATCGAAAACCATGTTGGGAATCGCAAAGAAATGGTTGTATCTGGAAACTAATAAGCCTGTGTAATATTGATTCAAACAGTTTTGGGAATGCAGAGAGAATAGCTATGGGTCGAAAATTTTCTACGTCAGAAGTTACATTAGATTTAGGTATAGGTTGGACTCGCGATATCTTCCAACGCTGTGGATACTTTCCGGTAGATAATGCCAGATTCAATATATGCAGTACAGGTGATATTATATGATCTTTACATCCTTTAATGATGTATGCGGGAATGTTATCTGGTCCTACGGCAGAGTTAGGTTTGAGTTTATCTATAGCTGTTTCTACATCACTCGATTTAATTGCATCAATATGTACAAAGTTAGCATGTTTTTTCTGATTGTTACTGTCTGTTTTATAATCTAAAAGAGGGGCGTCGGGTAAAAAAACACTGGAAAAAAAATCGGAAAAAGCATGTGCAGCGTTACTGCCAGCATATTCTTTTCCATTATAATTCACCCTGGGCTCAAAGCCACCTCTGGCTTTGAAGCTGTGTATATGTTGCCAGAAGACACGAGGATCACGCTTAAGTTTGGTTTGAATATGCTTGATGTATTCATCATATGCGGCCGACATTTTTTTTTTAACACTTGCCCTAAGCAAGGAGAAATTGTGATAATCGGCATGGTTTTTAGTTGATTTCCATTTACGATGCAGATTAGATTTACGTTTAATGTCACTTATTAGTTCAGCTGTGAACCAAACCGGGTAGCGTCTACATGGCTTCTTAGGCCTGTGTTTTTTTGGTACACATTCGTCAAAAATACCGTACAAGATGTTATAAAAAAACTCTACAGCAGCGTCAACGTCATTAGCGAGAATCACGTCTTGCCACGATGCCTCAGATATTAGCTTGTACATCAATTCATAGTTTCCCTTAGAGAAATTCCAGTCTCTCTGCGTGTCAAGGTTACTTGGATCAATTTTATCAGAACCCAGCGGATGCGTCGTAGGTGTAAGGCAAACATCTAATGGCGGATGATATGCGTCTCGTTGTGGTACAAGACCTCCACCATCAATTTCTACCACATCGACACAGCTAATGCTTTCAGACACCAGCACTACATCCAACTTACTTCCATGCGCATTCATCACCTCATTCTGCTCAGTCAAGCCACACACACTTAAAAAGTAACAATAGTAACTTAAAATATTATTCGATGTACGGTTAGCGTTTAAATTTAAATCACCAACAATAATCACTGCACTTTTTAATGAATCGATAATAGTTTCAACTTTCTGAAACCAACACATATATATTTCGTCGGACGCTCTTGGATGAATATACACTACACAAACGTAGAAGGTAGAGTCACTCGTCGTAAAACGTGCCCACAAATCCTCCCCGGCTGGTGTCTCCAGTTCAAAACAGCGCGTCATCGTGACACCGGGCCGCGCCGCGAGCAGTACGCCGCCACCAACACCGGTGGTGCGGTCCCTACGTAACACACTCCACCCGTGGCTCGCAACCTCCGTGTCCAGTACAGAACTCGAGAGGAACGATTCCGTCACAGCTATGACGTCGCTAGCGTGAGATAAGAGATTATGTCTAAAGAAATTCAGCTTAGTATTCAAGCCTCTAACATTTTGATAGGTCAAATTAATTAGCCGGCTTTGTTTCTTGTTGACCACTGGATGTACGGGCTTGGAGTTTGTTTGGTAGTCTTCGAAAAAACCATTCCTTAACTCTAGCGTTAGTAGGCCAAGTATCCGCCGCCGTTGCTTTTTCGAAGAAGTCTGCTGGAACTCCAATCTTAAATGACTTATAGTCACCTTTTGGTTTAAGCTCTTCCACCGTGCAGTTACCTGTTGAACACAGCTTTAGCAGGTAAGATTGAATATCAGCAGCTCCTGACATCATGTTCCATAGATGCACGTATTTGCGAAATTCCACGGCTTTAAGTGGTGTAATCTCGGGTCCCGCGGTACCACGAACAGAGTTATACCGCTTAGACTTACGATTACGTACCTCTACCCACTTCTCATTCGCAACATTATCATCTGCTGTTAGTGATGGAACTTCGTCATGGTCATCCGGTTGTATAGTTTCCGTAACAAGTCCGATAGGCTGCGTAATGATAATGGGTTGCGGGGGTGTATTTGAGAAATCGTTTTCTATTTGCACAGAGATGGTACTGGTCGGTGGTACTAACGTTGGATTGTTTTTCGGTGAGTTATGGTGCTTAATCTTAGTAAGGTTAGGTATCTTAGGTTTAGTAATGTGACTATATAACTGTTTGTCATTTACATTTACACACTCTTGTTGGGTAGGTATGCCTGGAGAAATGCTGAGGCAGCGGGTACATTCTCGTGTTTGCTCTAGTTGATGTAGCTTTTCGTTGCAAGTTTCAATCTTTTTAGTGCAATCAGTGAGCGCGATATGATACTGTGCAATAGCAGAGACAGCTTCAGTAAGCTGTTCTGTTAGGACATTTATTTGTTCGCGCAGTTGCTGCATTTCCAATCCCATAGCAAAGGGCGAGTCTCCCGGAGATAGCGGCGGTGGGGGCTGACTTTTATTCCGGGCCGAAACGTTTTTTAGTATGATCGGCGTGCTTACTGAGATCGGCAGCTCATAGTTCCGGGCACCTTTCCTAGCAGCACAGCAACATTCTGGGCAAACCCAAGTGGCTCTTTCCTCAAGAGTAAGCTGCCGATTATTACATAGGTAATGGTAAACTTTAGTACAGTCTGCCACCGCGCATTCAAGAAAAGCATCACCCGATACCAATTCAATATTGCATGCAGAGCAAATCATAATGACTCTTATTACGACGAGTTAGCCAGCAAGTCAAATAGCAATATTAAAATAAAATAAAATGATTAGGTATTAATAAAAAAAAAGTGCGTCTTCCAAGCGAAGCTTCGGCCGGTCACTCGGAACACCTGACACCTGTGCGTGCACCTGCGTGTGTCCCGCGCCTCCCGCACGTACGTGTGAGCAAGCGATGCGTCTGTGTGCGTAGCAGCAAGGCAACTGCGGGTTGCCGTAGGTCAGGGATTGTAGACGTTATGCGAATATTTTGAAAATTATTGCTTAATTACTCACGATCTAAGTGAAGTTTTAAATTGGTAAAACTTGTATTTGAAAGTCCTTTTCTTCAGCTTTTCATAGGTATAACTCACTTCTAAAACCAATCACTTTAAACTATTTTATGATTAATAAAACACGGAGCAAATAAAAAACGGTGTAGCTCGAACGCATGCTAGTTCATTACATAAGAGCTAAAAACAAAAACTTTATGTAAAAAATTACCTTGAACAGGGGTGTAGTGGAAAGGATGACGTCCATTTTCGCGAAGAACCGACCAGACTTTCCACACGCTTAAACCAAGCGTCCGGGCTACGGTTCTTACGCTTCTGGTCGGATCTTCCTCAAATTCAGCCAATATGCGTTCTTCCGCAGCCAAATTTGGTTGAAATCTGTTCACGGCTGGTTCCCGGAAATTTAAATTTCCGGTTTCTCGCAGACGCCGATAAGTTGAGCCAAACGTTTGGTGGTTAGGCACTCGCCGGTTAGGATACCGTTCTTGATAAATCCTCCGTGCCTCGCGCCCATTGCAATCAGCCATTCCATACACCACCAGCATGTCGGTGTACTCTTCACTGGTAAATCCAGCCATTTTGCCAACAACAAGGTAACAAATAACAAAACTTAACAAAAACGAAGTAATAACAAACTCAACAAAATTAACGAAAACAGTGGAGCGTCGTAACGGCAAGTACGTAAGTTAGCTAAGATGGGTAAATCTCGACTGACTAACAAAGACCCCAACGAGTTACCTGCCCGGCCCCGTCGACCCAAGAGCGAAAGAGACATGACATGACATGTTTTGTCTCTTACATGTTGCTCTCGTGTAAGAGTGAGACAACAAATTTGCCAACTGTAGGCCAAACTGGTTTAAATTCTGGAAATTACATTTGTCTTACAAATGTCGACTCGTGGTGGTAAAAGTGCCCTAGTTGCGGAAATTAATTAATAACTTTAAAACTAAAAGTGATAAATACACTTTTAGCATATCGTTAGAAAGGGCATGGACTGAGGATGTTTTAAAAAAATCAGAAGAACTCCAACCCTGTTAGTTTTTTTTAAACCCCATAGAAAGTTGCCCTTAAAATTATTTCTTTACCTTACTATGGTACTTCAGGCCCCATAACTTTTCTTCTCCTCAATTTTCTGGTGTAAAATATTTTTTGCAGGACCCTAAGACTCTAACGATTAAAACAAGACCATTAGCCGACCGGTCCCATGGATAGATTTTGAGCTACAGGTAGTTTTAGTCAAAAAATCACAAAAAAGTCAAATAAAAAATAAAAATAAATTAAAAAAAAACCTTGAGGCCAAGGTCAATATAATGGGCGGGGGTAGGTAGCAGACTATCCCTAGTTTCTACCCTAGGCGTATGTACAGCTCCCTTCCAAACACCCTGTAGATTGAGAAACAAGAAAAGGCCCCGCTGGAAGTTCATATATATAAAAGTAAATAACTTCTGAACCAAACTTGCAGGAAGAATCTTTAGTAGGTATATGTAACGGGGGTCCAGAGCACTAAATAATTACATAAGTTTCGTTTCTTTATTTTCATAAACATAGGACGGCCCCTCTGGCGGTAACTTTGCTTCAAGTGCTCCACTCCATCTTTGGAGCACAAAATCTAAATCCAAATATTTTAGGAAGCACATAATGAGCACTAATTAATTAGGTGGTCTGCAAAGCCGAGGGTCCCGCTCTGCTTTTATTCATTTTCTAGGTCAGCCTCTGTGAATGTCTGTCTTCAGGAAACGACGATTAACAATCCTTATGTATCCAGTGCATCCTGCACATATAACTTGTCCAGTCACATTTCAGGCTAGAATCTCATTTTCAGAATAGAAAAGGATAACAGAAAAAAAATAAAACGATTATCTTATAATAAGCTTTATTTAATTATGAATTAACAAATATTTTCGTAATTTCGAACAAGGTTTGTGACATAACTGAATACATATCCCATATTTACCATCTTACAGAAAAATAAACACAGAATTGTTTCTATGAATATTATTTTTATTTTTTATACTTACTTTTACATTCAATTCTGTTGAAAAAGCATGTATAATACATAAAAGTTAATAACTACAATTCATATTATCTTCCTCGTGCGTCCACAAGCCGACTGAACATGACTTACTTAGTAAGCGAAATTTTAAAATTAAATTAACTACAAGTGATTATCCACGAGAGCTGAAGGGCGAGAGCACGCAGCTCGGTCGCGTCGCTGACACACCTACCTACGTTTTTGGTGCAGCCTTCATAATAAATAATCATGTTATGTTTATTTTTACATAGCAGAAATTTAAGTCGAAGAATGCAATAAAATAAAAATAAAATGTGCATTATAACGTAGTTATTTAATTTTCGAATACAATTTAGTCAGGATAGTAGTTGTGAATGTTCAAGCAATCAGCGACAGTTCACACTTGCCACCTCGACGTACCATAAGTGATAATGTACAACGCTCCCAGCAATGGTACGGCGACATAAAGCGTCGTCCGCTACTCCACCTAATGGTGCTCTAACATATTCAGTTTACTCAACAATTTAGTTCCTCAACATTCACTATACACACACGAAGAGCTCGTTCGTTCACCTCTGCAGACCACAATCTCCACTTCGATTTTAATACCCAATCTAATTTGATTATTCTATCTAGCAAATAGAAAGTAACAATTAGGTACAATAATGGTATTAATCATGTATTAAGACTTACAAGGTTTATTACACTCGATTATACTGCAATGGTTGTACGATAAGTATTAACGATCCATTTAACGAGACGAATACTTCAATTGGTTTACAATAATTTATCAAAAACCATTATTTAAAGAATTGATTTAAAAATTTCCTTTTACATATCGACAATATTCGCATTAACTATAATTTTCTAAAAAATATGAAAACGACACAACAAGATGTTTATTTATTTTTTTATGTTATAAAACACTTCAAACGTACTTAGCCAAATGAATAACTTCTAATGCATTGGATACAATTTTGTGATGACTACATATCCGTGACTAATTCAAAATACCTTACGAGGACGTCAGTGTGACCAGCGCAGTGCCACAACTTACTTTTGGTATAAAATATGTACCTACAGTAATATATCAGATTACATGAAAACAATTCGGTATATTTTTGCGATGCTGCGCTGATGACATTGACAGCTACAATACCTTACTCCTATGCAAATCACGCTTGTCGAAACCTTTTCCGCTTCCAGCCCAAGCAAAAATATACAAATGTTTTTTTTTTTTTTAAAGCTGTACAATTTATACACCATCATCTTAGCGACCGCCCTAGTCGTGTGGCCACATGATCTCAGTCTCGTCGCATTTCGACTCCTAAAAATAAATGACCGTTGTGATCGGTACAGTGAACCTGCAGACTGCAGCCCCGGCCTCCGAGTCCTGCACTACAACAAATGACTAAACATATCCCACGTGTGTACCGAGTAACGAGTACCGAACCCGACAAATACTTTGGATGACCCGAGCGACCGTGGCTGCAGCGTCTGACCGATAACACTCCACTGACTATTCATTACAAGTATCATTAGCAGAGATCGGAATAGATATAAGAGTATATTTACCTAAACTTCGAGGAAGTAACATAGAGTTGATAATACCTCCTCTAAAATCCGGAATCATAAACATGACGATTAAAGCCCGGAATTTATCTTAAATTGCAAATTATTGCGCTTTGAGCACATTTGAACTAAATTATTATATTAAAGAATCTTATTATGTTTTAGAGTAACTTAAATTAAAGAGCTTTGTTTAACATACAAAATTAATTCTTCTAAACTCTAATAACATAATAAGAATCCTAAATAAAATCATCATCATCATCAGCCTTGTTTTAATGTTCCCACTGCTGGGACACAGGCAATTAAATCAATATAATAATTTAGTTCAACTGTATACAAAGCGCAATAATTTGCGATTCCAAAAATCCCGGGCTTTAATCGTCATGTTTATGATACCGGGCTTTTAGAGGAGGTATTATCAACTCTATGTTACATACTTCCTCGAAGTTTAGGTAAATATACTCTTATACCTATTCCGATCTCTGATCATTAGTCTATTCAAAAATGATATACTTCCATCGTAAGACTAACAATCGAACAAAAGAGAATCGCCATCATACAAATTGACATGCGCCCAGAGCCACGTGTGTTTGTACACAAGGTGAAATGTTTCATTCAGTCTTGTAGGAATATAGAGCCAGTTCCCTCGGGACTCGACGGGGACACCGATTGAAACAAATTACGTTTTAACACTATTGTATTGATTTTCTATATAAATTATTGCACACTTAATAATAACATTTATCGAATTAACCAATCGTCATAATGGTCATGTTTGTCACAAAAGCATGTATTGAAAAAGTAAACCGTTACTTACACTTATTTTAATAAATTTCTGGTTATCTCTTAAAAAACTATAATAATAGATATAAATAAAAATAGGAAGTTATGTGGCGTCACTATAGGAACGGAGCCAATTTAAATATTATTATTATATTCGTTTCCATACAAATCGAACTTAGGTAAACAATGACTAAATAAAGTTAAATCTAAAAGTCATACAAGCAGTAGGTTGAATGAACCCCACTCAGGCCTTATACGACGGAGACAGTTCAACAGCCTGAGCTGTAGCGATAGAGAAAATTAAACCTAGAAAGAAAATATTTTAAAGTCGCCGCCAGATAACAAATAAAAATAGGTCATTGATCCGACTTGTACCAAAAAGTATAATTACGTAAAATGTTTTCAATGTTTTTTTGTTTATGGAGATATTTTGGTATCAATGAAAGGTATATGTCTAGAACCATTTTATCCCTTTAAATTATGTAAATCGGTCCACGAGTTTATGAGATATTAATTAATTACTGAATGTCAAGTAAAAGGGTCACGGACGCCCCTTACCGCGATACGTTTGTTTTGATCGTGTTAGCGACACTGCCTTTACATTTGTTGCGTATCGTTTTAAAATATTGGAATACATTGGTAGACAGGTGTTAACGACTTCATTTTTATGTTATCTGGCGGCGACTTTATCTCACAGAAATTAACAGTTCCGAACCAGTTCCTTGCACGACCTCTTAGCAACGTAACATTTAATACTTCATCAATACACACTTATAGATCATCGAGTCAAACAAATCAAGAATCACAACCTGCGAGAGAAGGACGAGAGTGCGCCACATTCAACCCACAGCGGGCGAAAGAACTTCATCAACACACAATAAAATTATAGTCACAATAATGGCTGTATCCACTACTCAGTATCAAGACAACCACAATCACACAGTATAAGTATGGACAAACAGTACGGAAACTACCTACAAAAGCTCGAAACGTTCGCGGCTCGCACTTCTGTAAAAGTATAACCCTTTGTTTTTATATCTGAACCTTTAAACACTCATTTACCTATTTATGTTTATTCATTTATTTATTTTTTATTCTTAAATAAAACTGTTCGGTCCGTCACTTGCCACTAAGGTTTTATTGGTTCGGAGACATCGGCTATCGCTGAAAACCAGCGCTGTGGCTCTGTCTCGCATACGAGTCCCAGCATTATGCTGTCCGTTTTGCGTAGTTGTGATTGTGACGCATACTTTGTAATTATTGTATTTAAGATTTTTTGTTTTTTTTATGGTATGCGTTGTGCTTGGCACAAATAAATAATTTTTATTTATTTCTTACTGACAGCACTGCGGACGCTGTTTAGGTGTCTCGTCGATGCGCATATTTGTGTGAGTGTTCCGTTTCGAGCGTTTGTAGGTAGTTTCCATACTGTTTGTCCATATTTATACTGTGACAATAGTAATGAACGCAAACAACGTACAAAAATAATATTTCACTGCTTCATTAAAAATGGAACAAAGCGATTTAAACTACTCGGTAAGTATTTGTTAAACTACGGGTGTTGATGAACCATGAACGACCTAATGTACAAATCTGTGATTTGTTCGAACTATGTGCTGGAATGGGCATCTTCGATGAGAGTGAGGCCATGAACTTAATGCAAGTGGTGATGTCGATGAGGTAAAGTAAATCTCACGCCTCGGAGAGGCGACACACAATTCACAAGTTTTGGTGAAAACTAAACGTAATTCAACTACGGACGGGAACACAAAAATAAACATTCTGCCAACCGCACACGGCTTAGAATTCAAAACTTATTTATTGCTAATATTAAAACGCCCGTTTGAACTGTATGATCAAATTGGGAACCTAAGTTTTACAGATCAGGATGACCCGTGGATGCTGCTCGGAAGCATTATCTATTAAATTGACTTCAGTTTTAACAACCTGATCGAATCGCTCGAATGTCTTAGTTCGAAACTACCGAAAAAACAAAACATCGAAAATTCAGCGACAGTTCAAGAATGTCCTTGACCTTGGACCTCCTGTTAGATCGAAAATTCAGCGACAGTCAAGAATGTCCTTGACCTTGGACCTCCTGTTAGAATGTATGTTTTTATCTAAGTTTGAGAATAACTAACACAAACTATTAATTTCCTAGTAATGTCCTATGACCGCGTTTAGTGTAACTCCGTTGACGAGTACTATTTCTTATACAATGTCAATAGTAGTGACAACAGAAAATTGTAATTTTTTTGTTATTCAATGCATCGAGTATCTAAATGGAAGTGTTCTCTATCAACAATTAACGTAATAAAGGTATATAACTGGTACATACGGGTATAACGTTTTGTATAGTTACTATATTCTGATATATATGCCAACCACTCAATACATTTTTATGCACCTTTGTTACGCGTAAGGTCAAAATGAAACTAAAACTTATGATAGCTTCGTATAATGAGTTAGCATTATGGATTACTCAAAATTACAAAAATCTAAAATTATATTGAATAAAAATTCTGAATAATTGAGGATCGGGTAGCATACGATTGTTAAAAATAAAATCGGCAATATATTTTTCATACATTTAAACCCAGTTGCTCGATATATATTCTGGTAAAATTATAGTGCGACGCAATTATTTATATTAACTTTACAACTAATAACAACACATCAACTATCTCTCTTTTTTATTGCCTTAAAACTTCTGTTAACAATTACACTATATAACAAAAATATGTCAATCACCAAAGAATGTTCTAGATTATTTTAATCGCTCTCTTTGCGTCGTCACTATAATTTTTACCACAAATAACACGAGTCTTAATCTCAATAAATGGCCTACTACTTAGCCTTTAAAAGTTTTCCCATGAAAGTTCGAATAATTTATCTTAGTCTAGCGAGTTACTTACCGCGTTAGAAGAAATACGCCTAGCGTGTACCGGCCGCATACGCTAGGCGTATTTTAGGCATAACGTATAATTTAACTGTTTCTATAATTCCATACCATCAAAAAACGGCGTTGAAACCTAGGTATATAAGGTAAGTACATTGCTGTATAATACAGGTACGTATAGACAATGTAGGGGAGCAACTGGGTGTAATGTGTGGAGGGATGCGGCTATATGCTGGCGTAAGTTCTGAGCGTGCGGCGCGCGGGGCGTGTGGGGGGGGCGGGTCACGTGCTCTCGCGTCACTTCCCGGCCCGGGCCGCGCACTTCTTCTTTTTGCGCTTGAAGAAACAACAGCATCTGGAATACACAGATTGCCTGCATGACGATTTACAGAGTCTGTCAGGTAACTAGCTGATATGGTGGGGCACAATCGCTGCGAAAAGCACGCTCAGTTGTAGCTAAATGATCGCAGAAATAATAAAAAAATAATTGAAGCACGCGTTATCTGCTGTGATTTGTTTTCATCAGCCCATCACAGAAGATAAGCGGCGATCGTCGATTACGTTAACAGACCGATAATAGAGTATTGAGAAACCGGGGGTATGTCTCGCCCCTTCAATAAAGTATTAAGATTTTAGTCACTCTAGTTAAGAAGACGTCGCTATAACGATTTTTTGTTTTAATTATTGATATTACCCCAACTTCAAGAGTCGAGTTCGCCTGTAGTCTACTAGATCTTTGTTCAATTATAATCTGGTTTCTGCTAGATTTCGCAAGGTCCCTTTTGCAGCGAAAGTGTTAGGTGATTGTGTACATGTTGAGGTGAGTATGTTTTGAAGTACAAATTTATTACAACATCAAAAGTGAGGATCACGATAAATTGGACGTGTTTGAAACAGTGAACAATACAGCCAATTACATTTAAATGTTTTATGATGATGAAAAATGCATGAAGATTGCTGAAAATTGGTATCAGATAACACAATTGACCTTGATGCTGTACCTAATTTCTTCAGTGGGTATTTTGAAATAAATATTGACTTTCAGACATAGGCCTATTCTATATTATATTTTGCTGTATTGTTGGTTCAAGAGCCAATATTTATAAAAAAAATATCGTTCCGTGTGGGAATCAAACCCACAAGTAGCGCAGCGGCCACTCGGTCAACAATGGCAACAAATTACTGTGCAATCATATTACACACAGATTATGTGTAGAAATCATCGATCAATAATACACTAGATAACCGGTAAGCGCTTCAAAAACGGACCGAAAAATAAGAGCACAAATACGGTTGTGGTCTTATTTCAAATTAGTATGGTCCAATCATAGCTAACATTAAGACGTCAAAATGCCGCAGTGTGCGTTCAAAAATTGTGCAAATAACCACCATAACACCGAGATTTTGGAAGGCATATCTTTTTCCGGCAAGTTTATATCATTCAGTGTTATTTGTCCGAAATAAAGTTTTTTTTTTTTAAACCGAATTAAATAGTAAATTTGAATCAATTACCAAATATTATGATTGTTTGACCAAAGTTTGCGTCGACAACGCGCCAACTATCATAACAAACATCGACGGTTCTGGGGAACTTTGTAATTTAGACTTTATAACATGCGTGTAAGATTAAATTTGTTTTGATGTATCTTGAGCAGCGAAGGTCTTAAAAAATAATTGTTTTTGTATAAGCTTTGTGAATACAACTTTAAACATAACATTTATTTGCATTTGCTTTAATTTATATTTATTTCAACTAAAATTCTTATAATTATGTAAACACAATTGGCGACAGTTTTAAAGATAAGTTTTGTATTGGATTGTATATCTAGTGTATTATTGATCGAAGATATAAAATTAAATATTTTATACGTTAATTGCAACATTGATACTTTTTTTATCACACTATTGGCCTCGTTTCTATTATTCATTTCTGCAGTGCTTAATTGGAAACAAATAATGTTTTTTGGACATAGGCTATTATATATTAAATTCTGCTGTATCAAGAACCGACTATGTATATATAATAGTTCCGTGTGAGAATCGAACCCATACGTAGCGCAACATGCAATCGGTTAACTAAGACAACAACTGTACCGCCATATTGCAACACACGTCCAATATCATCGTCATATTGCAACACAATATGTCCAATATCACCGTCATATTGCAACGCATGTCCAATATAACCGTCATTTTGCAACACATGTCCAAAATCATCATATTTTAAACTGAAACACGTCCACTTCCACTCCAATTGTCGACATATCGACCGGTCCTGTGCGTCTAGCAACGTTGATATTTTATACAGGATGTAACGGAAAGGTGCGCTAATATTTTAAAAACTGCTTCTGCCCATGTATATGAACAACTTTCTCCAAGGAAATCATAGGCAATGAAATTTATTTTATCCCCCATACAAAGGACATGTCCAAAAATTTTATGGGCTTGTACCCCAGAATGTACAGATATAAAATCTATGGTATTTAATAGTACTGATCATCTATAAACAAAATTATAAAGGTGCATATTGCTCAGCAGTAGTGGACAAAAGTTATGAAGGTTTAAAAAAGTTGATTGCCGCACTACAGGTAAGGTATTTTATATTGATGAATGATGACATTTGTCGGCGGTGTTGCCAGTAATAACGTTAAAAAAAAATACAAAAATAATTAGCTTATGAATTAACGAGTATATTTTAGGCCGCATATAAAAAACAAAACACTGAACGGCGTTTTGTTTTATTTTTATGCGTTTAGCTATTATTTTCCCTGTTCTGATCTTTGTTAATATTATAAGGCAATATTAAAAAGGGATTTTAGAGCAATATCAAACAGAACATGTTATAGTTATGATTATTTCTCTACTGCTGCTATAGGGTATAAAAAGCATTTTTTTTTTAATGCAAATTAACTGCAATAAACATGTGTTTGTACTCCGTAGGGCAAATTTTGTCCTTTTGGTCAGCTGACGACAACTTTGTATTGAAAAGCCAATTATTTTTTAGAAGCAGTTTTTAAAATATTTTCGCATCTTTCCGTTACAAATATTTTATGTATATTTAGGATGGCGGTGACATGAATGAACATCGAATGCTGATGTTTATGAAGGTATGACGTCAAGCACCGTACCACCAAGCATGTTAAACTAAAAATAGGTAAAAATAAAATAAAAAAGGAATGCATACAGTTGGAACACTGACTTGGTGTCGTCCACCACGTCGACCTCGTGGTGCGGCTGCGTGATCGGCGTGTTGCTGTGCCCCGCTGTGGGGTCGTCCGCCCCTAACTCGCCGTTCGTTGAACTAACCACCTGGAGAGTAATTGGGGTATTTGCTTGGTGAAATGGTTTTGAATGTGATGTGTTTTAACTTTAAAAGGAATGGATTTATACTATAAAAAAATATGTTAAATTAATTATGAACCATTTTAAAAAGAATCAAGTATTTTTGTGAGTGTTGTTTAAAATATTACAAGAATCCTCATCATCTGATTTTGTCTGGGTTCTAATTCTCATCAATACATTTTTTTATTATCAAATAACAAACCTAAGTAAAGTTGATTATATTGTACACCAAAGCCTGAACATATTTTACACTGACTTCTACAGCCCAAATCTAGTATTGTTCCAGTGCTTGCCAATCATCTTGGCCGCCCAGTTGCAAGTTAAGTTACAAACGTTTCGTATCGACTCTCTTTCTACAATCGTTAACACCTTCTATTTGTATGGTCTGACCATGTGACTCACGTTCATATGTCATTCCCATACATTGATTCGTTTCACAAAAGCTTTCTGAGACATACGACCTCATTGGAAGCCAGCGCAACTGACGAGAGGTGTAAACTGTGGCAAAACACACATCTTGCCCCTCCATACTCCATCACTCCGGCAGAGCATCTGCCTCCTGGACACGAACTGCAGTGGCCAATCTGGAAATCCCTAAACCAATTGCGGGTACATGTTGGTCAATGAAAAATCTGGCAAAATGGAGTCTTATAGACCCATCTCAAACACAGTACCAGTGTGGGGCCCCGTCGCAGGATATGCCCCACCACCTTGTCTGCCCTTCGTGCCCAGCCGCCTGCACCTTTCAGGACCTGAACGTGGCAAATGACAGAGCGGTCCAGGTGGCTACATACTGGTCAGACAAAATTTGAGTATAGTTGAGTCAAAAGACACGAAAAGAAGAAGATTGATTCGTTTTCTACTAGCGTTATCGATTGTAGATTGTCAAATTGGCTACAGGTGCTGAAGTTGGCTTTCCGATGTGCAAAGCACAGCACACTGCTGTTTTAGTAAGAGATTGTAGCCAACATTGGCGACCAAGAAGATTGGAGAATTCCTAACTACTTAAACATATATTTACAATTGTATCAGACACCGTTCCCACAACATAGATCGTATTCCTATACACAATAGCCCTTATCTAACACGTAATCTTAACTAAAATGGGATTCGTGACTTATACGTAACTACAGTTTACTATTTGAAAGTAGTTTGTGAGTTCCAAATTCACATCAAAGAAACTAAACATTGACATATTGTTTTGAATTAAATAAAAAAGCTGTTAGTCCCTTGATAATGCAAGTGTCTAGAATTGTGTTAAATTGAAATGAAAACAAATGTTTTAAAATTTAGCCACGGCAAGACACCGTTTTAAATTTTTTACCATATCTGCTGAGAAGGAGGGTAAGGTATTGTCAGTGTATTAAATGAATGTGGGGAAGTGTAGAAGCGTCTAAAGGCTTACATTTGAATACTTTATTTAAATAAATGTTTGGAGCAACTCACATTATCAAGGGGACGAAATATTTACAGAAAAAAGGCGACAAAACTTCTGTGAATACGAAAAATACTGGTTGCAAATAAATGCGTGCAGTGTCACAGAAACATAAAATAAACTAGCGTCCTATTAGAAGCTCAATCGTGTACAATACTTCATGAATGAATATTGGCAGTGCTTGGTTTAAAGCTTTTACAGTTTGGCCGGACTACACCGTATTAAATATTTTCCTCTTTAAGAGAAATCAACTGAGTATTTCAGGTAATAAAAAGTGCAACTCTTTAAAAATCTAAGATATAAGATGGCTACAAAAACAAATTTCTAGAAGCAAAATTATTTGTTTTCCTACATATTAAGGTACGAGTAAGATGTTGCGGTTATTTATATTTAATAATGAATAAATCAACTTCTCAAAAAAAATAATTGAGGAAAATATTCAAAAACTGTAGTAGGCCACTACGCCTCACTGGTAGCACATTATAAGCAACATGCAGACAGTCACACAAGGATTGCCGCAAATATGTTTCAAAACTGACCGTGGAAACCGATCCGGGAAATTTCACATACCGAAAATGTTTATTCTTCAATAGCTAAAAAATAAATACACCAATATACATTCACAATTCACGTTTAAAATAATAATAATAATGCAAAAATAAAATAATAATAAAGACATGCAAGTGTGTTTGTGTATTTTATTTAAGTGGCTACAGTTATTGCACTTTAGTGGGTTCTAAATACATACATGGGATGGGTAAAAAGAAAAACTTAGTGCTTAAACGTCTAAGAATAATTTAAATTAATTAAATATAAACTTATAGAGACAAGTACAACTGACAACACTTTCTTTTAAATGATTGCTTGGAAGCAGCAATCAATTTTGCATTTGTATTTACTATCAAAACCTAATTTACCAAATAAATAAAACTTTTTTGTAACCTTATTATAAAGATTTTAAACAAATTCTTGACTTGAATCCTCGTGCCTTCTCTTTATGATAAGATACTTTTGCCCCATAGGGACAGTTACAGACTATTGACTTTCTGTAGAACAAAAATGTTCTAATTGAAAGTAACGATTCGATTTTGATTCGTTCTATCTTAACACAACATGATAAATGATAAAAATATTATAACATGACGCCATATTAAAAACAAATATTCCTTTTTATAGCTGACCTGCACAGATCCGTGTCTGTCGGCGGGTGTAAGGTGCCCGGTATTAAGCGGCGTGGCCTTCCCGCTATGAGGCCAGTTACCGCCCGAGTTCGCCGTGCCGCCCGTACCGAAATCCTTCGACTTTGCCAACGCTGCCATCTAGGGAGATAGGCGGAAAATGAGTTTAGATACATGTAGGTTAAGGTCCTGATTAGATTGTAGACAGATACTTGACTTTGGGTGTTGGCCTGCGTGTACTTTGGAAGGAGTTTAGCTGGTAAATAAGGGAACACAAACCACGCCTTTACTGGTGAAGCCACATTTCCGGTCCAATTCAAAGCGACGGGAACTGGGTATTGATAAATTTATGTCAGAAGCTACTGAGTTGAGCGAGGGTAGAGTCAAGTATCCCTTTAAAAGTAATCTGCGGTGTGATGGAGTCAAAACCATTGATTAATACTAATAATATAGTTTAAAAAACGAAATACCAGATATAAAATAAAGTACCAATTTTTTTTACTTGTAAGAAGGAAAGATAAAGAAATTACATATAGTAAATTCTTCAGCTGGTTGATCGGACTTTTAAATAAGAAATTACTAATTGTATAAAAACTAATCAAAACCTATATAATGTATAGTATCAGTCAGTTTTAGCCAAACTTTGGGATTCACAAACAAACACATGGAAAGTCACAAGTTTCAGTGTAAGGTAGGGTCAATAAAGAAACACTTGCCCCCTTATTAATAAACACAGAATAAAGTTATACCAAGTATAAACCTATGAAAATGTATGGTTATTCCTTTGTTATTCCTGGTTTAACTTTATTCCGTGTTTATTAATAAGGGGGAAAATGTTTCAAACGGTACACATAAACAATGAATTCAGGAGACTACCACAAGTTTTTATTTTACTTTCTGTAAAACGATGTGAAAATTAAAAAGAGTATTTAAACTACAGATATAAATCTAACTAGATGACACGATTGTATTTACTTCGCGTGTCAAAAAACGGAGTAAAATTACGATCAATGATCGTAATCTGAGCTTTTCATTTAGCATTATCGACACCGGAAATCCACCGAAATCTAATGCCTTTTTATGTCATATTGAAGCTGTAAAGAGTGTATAGGAAAAGTTGGCCGAGGCATTGGAAGTGTTTTCTTTGATTGGTAAGTAATTTTGTTTTTAAATTGTGTGTGAAAAAGTGGCACGCTTGGTTTTCATACAGATGGAGGGGGGGCTTGCGTTATCTAGTCAGATGTATGTCTGTGATTTAAACCTATTCAATATTTTGAACCAGTGTCTTGGTCTAGTTTTCACAAACTAGAGAATTGGTCAATTTATTCACAGCACAATACCGTTATCAACACTTTTTTACAAGCTTTTTCTTTTTTTTTTGTCTATCCCGGGGGTCTGTAATTGAGCTGGAATTTAGCACACGTTTGTTTCTCGTGATAAGTTAATCCTAATTAATATTGAGAATGTTTGTTACTCTTTCACGCAAAAACTACTGAACGGATTTTGATGAAATTTTACAGGAATATAGCTCATAAATCAGAATAACACATAGGCTATAATCTATACCAATATTATAAAGAGGAAAGATTTTTTTGTCTGTTTGTTTGTACCGAATCGGCTCCAAAACTACTGGACCGATTTCAAAAATTCTTTCACCGTTGGGAAGCTACTCTATCCCCGGGTGACATAGGCTACTTTTTATCCCTGTATTCCCACGGGAACGGGAACTACGCGGGTGAAACCGCGAGGCGTCCGCTAGTAATTTATAAAGTTATTGGGAGAAGTACTAATAACACGCGGGCGGAGCTGTGGGCGGCAGCTAGTTTATAAAATATTTAAGCTTGTTTAATATTATATTGTTTTTCGAGTGCTATTCATCGGTATTATGACGTGACCAGAATATGAGTTTGCAGTAGACCTCCTGAAAAGGTATGAGACAGAAACAACGCTAACAGTTGTCGTATAAGACCATTTAGAATGAAAGGATTCTCGAAATACCCACACGAAAACACAGTCTTGTCTGTTAGATGGAAACTAGCGATAAATACCCTAAAGCACTAAGCCAAGACTTCAAATGATTTATTGGAAGGTGAAAAACGAATATTGTTTTATTTTTACATCTATTTTTAGCCCTTGTTTTATGAATAATAATGAACATCAAGACGAAAAAGGCGATCATTATTTAAATACATATACCAGAAGAATGTCGAGATATATATATAAGATAATGAATGTCGTGGTAGCGCAGTGGCTAAGACCTCGCCTCTCGTGCTTGTGGTCGTGGATTCAAATCTGAGCAAACGCCAATGTGTTTTTTTTTTGTTTTCAAATTCAAAAGTACTTTCTAATTTAATCTTGGACATCACAGGCAACGGTGAAGGAAAACTTCGTGAGAAAACCTAGACTTATATAGTTAATTTAAGTCTGAAATAGCCAAATCAGAGGCCTGTGAGGTGCCCAGAGGCGGTTTAACTCTACCACAGAGGTGGCCACATCCTCACACGAAAAGAAGAAGACAATAGACTTCAACTTTTCAAAATTTGGCATTCAGGTAGGGCTTGACACGTCCCTAACTACAAATACTCAATTAAGAAACCGGCCTTTACACTCTTCAGCAGTTATACGAGTATACGGAGTAGAAACCCTGCCACCACCTCAGATCAAATAAAAAGTCAAGATGGAACGTTGCAAACAACAAAGTGAAGCCGGTTCAAAGTAAGCCTTGCCGTATAAATACACAATTATACGCGCACACTTATAACGAAACTACCCCTTAGCTTGTCAGTTGAGATTTATTATTTGATCTGTAAGCTCGAAGGACAAGCTAAAGCGTAATTTCGTTGTACGTGAGTGCGTGTAATTGTGTATTTGTACGGCAAGGCTTAGTTTGAACCGGCGTCACTTTGTTGTTTGCAACGTTCCATCTTGACTTTTTATTTGATCCGAGGCCACCACCCATATAATTATTTCATATTCGATAGAAGGTACACAGTCAAGTGCTAAGGTACAGATGTAAAAATAAAACATTCAAAGGAGAAATCAAACAGCACAGGGTCACAATCAAAATCAATACTTTTCAGAGCAACACTGAACACAATTGGAGTTGGTAACTGAAAAATTCAGCGGAATTTTTGATGGAGACTTTTGAGGCGAGCATCAAGGGCAGCGGATATTAAAAAAAACGGTTGTGAAAGCGGACCAAACCTCTCCAGATATGAGCGCTTCTTCATCGTCCTCAACCAAACCAATCATATAATCACACAAATCATCCTGCACCGACAAAAAAGCTGTATCAGGGGCCATACTGTGAAGCGTTTGAGACAATATTGTTAATTTGCGAGAAAGAGGTGCTGCTATTCAAAATTCTACTATTTATTCAAACAAGATTGTGAGTCGAGCAGTTAAATTTAAACGTAAAATTTTCAAATATAGTCTCCAATACGTCCCAAAAAATATTTCATCTTTATGTTGAGCTGGCAAGAATTGTAGACCAGGGCTGACCAGGCCTTTGAAAATGGTATAAAGTGAAAAAAAAAATTGTAGGATGAAACCCATTGGAAAAGGTGTCTCGAAACACCTTTTTATCACCTACAACTTTGCCATTTAAGTTTTTTACATAGGACTTGGAGTTTTGCCGGCAATCAAGATAAATAGTTTTTACCCGTAAAAACTCACCCCCTTCTACTTCCCGACCTCAGATCACCCGTAAATTATTTTTGCTTTAATTTCTGTTATATTCTCTTCCTTTTCCAATGGGTTTCATCCTACTTTTATATTTTTTGGTTTAAAAAATTATCGACCCTGGTCTATAGATGCAACAAACTCGCCAGAAATATGCCATAATATTGCGAATTCTAATTTCAAATAAACAGTTATTGAGAAGGTATTCGTCATAAATATCAGCATTTCTCTCTCGCATTGAAACAATGACGGCTCTAAGGCCCGGACTCCACCAAAGCGGAGATGTGCGGCAAGTCCAGCTGAGCGGAGACGAGATGTGTAAATAACGAAATTCTAGGTTTGTTTTAAAACATCTCTCCGCTTTGGTGGAGTCCAAGCCTAACACTTCAATGTAAGGTCCCAGTTTAGGCCATGAGCATTGCTGCCCATTCCAATGCACACGGCAATTTTTTTATGTATCTTATTTATTTATTCGTAAACATCTTGCAACAGATAAATATAACTTAATTTTTAATATAAATTAGCTCTTTTAATAGTATTTACTTTTGTAACTGAAAAGTGTTATAGTTATACAAAAAAATAAATCATAATTTCGAAATATATCGGAAATCTAAAAAAAAAACGCTAGCACTCAAGACGGTACTGGGTTCGCTTTTTAGAATGCCCTAGTTTTGGAAATTTCAGACTTAACTATACTTAAAATAAAGTGCTATTTACCTTGTGGAAGGGCTGATGGCTGTCGCGGTTGGGTGAGACAACGATTTCCTGTCCAGTCTGGATCGAACCCACCGGGGTAGACTGAAATAATACCGACAACACATTCAAAATAAAATGTTAAGGGCAACATAGCCTCCATTTCTTCTAAAGATACAAATTACAGTTTTACAGATACAATACACTAAGGCACTACCCGCCTATTTGGCGACTAGCATCTTACTCTATATTACATTAAATACCGCTACCTTCACAGCAGTTGTAAGATATGCCATGATATTTTAAAAGACCCCTGCATAGTATAAGGCATCACTTAAGACGGCGCGAAAGTTTTCTTGGCGAATGTGGATTCTATTTTATAAGTGACAACATTCAAATTCATCAGAAAGGTGTAACCGCGTGGGCGCCACCGACGGCCGCAAGAAAGATTTCGTGTCGTCTAAACTGAGGCTAAAAGCACAGTAAAAATATACAAACAGTATGGATACTACCTACAAACGCTCGAAACGGCACACTCACACAAATTTACGTGACTACTCGTCACGTTGCGGTGCTCGGTACTGACAGCACTGCGGACGCTCCGTAAGGGTCTCGTCGGTGCGTATGTTTGTGTGAGTATGCAGTTTTGAGCGTTTGTAGGTAGTTTCCATACTGTTTGTATATTTTTACTGTGCTAAAAGTCAGGTAGCAGTTCCCAAGAGGACAGAAAGTTTCATAGTTTTACACTTAGATTTTAGAAAAGCTGACATCCTTGTGCATTTGTGTTAGTACAATATACAGTAAAATGAAAAAAAAAAAGAAGAGATTACTAAAACATTTGCATCCCAGAAGCAATAAAAACTTATGCACACTACAAATACATGCCAAAAGCATTGTAATTTTGAATCTACACATTTCAAAATAGTCCAAAAATGAGGGTAGTTTTTATATCCCTATCATGATAATAATATGTATTCCGTCACCACTAACCTTGTCGGACTTATTCTTAACCACATTGGAGGGTGGTGCGTTGCGCAAGATTCGCATCACTTGCATGTTCGAGGGCTGTCCACACGCATCGAACAAAAGCGGTAAGCATGCATGCAACACCAACGTTAATGAACGAATGAACACAGACCACGCTTATCCATGAACAACTTCTTTTTCGGTCACCACAGATAAAATATATTAGAGAGATTTGTTTATAGAGGTTCTATTCCTACTTTAGTGGTGTCACCAGGTTATTGCAATCACCTGAGATTGTGAACGTTTTTCTCCAGATAAGACACGTGTTGGCAATAATCCGGTGACAGTGGCAAAAATACAAAGACCAAAATAAAAAAGTTTTTCAATTATGACATTTGCTGATGTGGCGAAAAGTTGCAACAAAAAAAAGTAGTTAAGACTGAGTCTCTCAACCATGCTCAAAATAAACGAGAATTCAATGATACAATCTCTACACAAAAACACACTGATATGGGCATACAATTTTATTTTTATTAAACAAATATAATAAATTATGCAACTTCTACCATTAGCGATGTTATCTAAGGAAATATAATGCAAACATTTATTTTAATTCATTAATTAATTATTCAGATCATCATCGGTTAAGATACGATAGAAAAGAAAAAATATTAACAAAAAATTAATCTCCAAAGAACAATTTGTTAATAATATAATGCCTTTTGATGAGGTCGAGGCACATTATGATATTTAACACAGTTCTAGAAATAAGACAGAAAATGAGAAGCAATACAAAAAACTTAGTGAACTAATAATTATTTTGGAGCTCAGTCAAAAATGTGCAAAAGTTGACATGTACAGAACAATGATTTTTGTATTTACATAGCACTTCATTGGTAGTAAATATGTAGATCAAAATTGGCGCATGCGATTTGACTTTACGAAGCACTTGCAGGTTTGAATGGCGAAGCGAAGTGTATGTCAACTTTTACAGGAGGATAAGGGCAGTGAATAGAAAACTCGAAACACCCAAGTCAAGGTAAGTACAATTACAATTTGTGCGTTATCATAGCAAAGCATTAAACGAATCTCAAGCATATCAAACCCTATCGCATCCTGAGGACAGCGTTCACAGCATGCTTCAAACAGTTATAGTGTTCATAATAAATGTTATAGACTTCGGAAACTAATCGAGAACGCAATAGGGCAGATATGACTTATTTGTGGCTTGCTAACCCCCAGTTTCCCAGCCTAAAATTATTGGAGAATTAATGTGACAAATTGTCAAGCACGCGTTATCTACTGTGATTGGTTGAATGAATTTTCAACAGCCAATCACAGCAGATAACGCGTGTTTGACAATTTGTCACATTAATTCTCCGATAATTTTAGGCTGGGAAACTGGGGGTAAGACTGTGATGTCAAGTTATTAAAATCATTAAGTAAGTCAGATTTTAAGCAGGAAATTAGAGATGCAAAAATTGAATTATTATTTGATTAGCTACTGAAAATTAATGAATGTGCTAATTTTGTTTTAATTTATTGGTTTTACTTCATATACTGAAAAAGCACTTTTACACCTCTAGTTCCTAGGATGAATTCTCCCAAATATATGCTTGATGATGAAGATGATGATGGTGATTTTGTGGTTGAATGACGTTTTACTTCGTCAAATGATACGGCATTCTGGCACCTCCAGTTCGTTGGAATTATTCTACCAAATATGCTTGGAATTAGTCATAAAAAAGCATAATCTTTACACATATTCTACATGACGAGTAAAAAAATCAGTGTCCCAGAAGCTGTTATGTAGAATGTTCTTTTTATTATGGCTTCTGTGTACAGAACATGAGCTGAGGCATGTGAAAGCATAGCTAACGTGCAAGGCTACACACTTTGAGGATTATGAATAAAAACCAAGTTTCTGGATATCTAAATTCATAAATTATCAGGAATTTCGCAATAAAAATATGATTAAATATTATTTTTGCCATCTAGAATCTTGGCTGGTTGGTTCCCAATATCCAGATTTCAGCTACTTGGTTGAAATCTAGATATTGACCGTTGCAAGCTCGAATAAGCCATGCTAACAAGACTGAGAACAGTTATGGAAAGCGATACACACATTACAATTAATATAAATTAAGTAATACACACGATCCTAGGTTCCGAATAGGGCACTACCTAATTTTATTTATCTTTTATGTTATTAGAATGCGAATGCGCCCTAGGTTCAACAGATTGTACCCGCCGTCTATGGTCATGTGCAAAGGCATCGCACATGCGTTGCCATCCCAAAACCCAAGCTAAAACGTCCCACAGTAGCACTGCTTGGCTTGAATGTCTTGGTGGCCCCGTGGCTATGGACCTCGCCCCTCGTGCTTGAGTTTGTTGGTTTCAAATCCGGGCATGTATCAGTATTAATTTTTCAAAGTCATATGTACTTTCTTAGTTTATCTTGGACATCACATGCAACGGTGAAGGAAAATATCCATATTCTAAAATAACCAAGTCAGTTGCCTGTGGGGTTCCCAGAGGCGGCTTAATTAACTGTGATACCAGAGATGGCCACATCCTCACACGAAGAGAAGACTGCTTGGCAGCAGAAATAGATTCTTATAAATCATATAACCTTATTAGTGTGAGAATAATCTTGTTCCTGGTTGCTGAACAGAAATGTGCTGGCGCTATTTTCTTGTATGAAAACGGTCCAGTCATTGATAAGGTAACAGAAGAAATAATGCTGTCTCGGTGACTATATTTGGAATGTGTGCTAAACGATAAGAGTCTCGGTTCGAACGAGATTTAGAACGATACGTCTTGATTTTAGATAACATTGCAATTGTAGTCAGATTATTTCCGACGGCATTGAAGGACCAAAATATGTGAGAATATGGATCAGTTGCTGATAGCAAACAAGTTTCCTTATAGAGAGATATTTTTTTTTTTAATAGTCGATATACGACCACGTGGGTACAGCAGAATTGTGGCTTATTTCAGAAAAGATGTTTAAGTCATAAGATTTTTTCTCAAAGAGTTGCCAGACGCACTGAATTCCAAAGAAATGTATGCATTTATGGCCGCATGAAAAGGAAAGACGAAACTGTGTGTGAATATATCTCTTGTATATATATATATAATCTGAATCTCGGAAACGGCTCCAACGATTTTCATGAAATTTTGTATGCATGGGGTTTCGTGGGCGATAAATCGATCTAGCTAAGTTTCATTTTTAGAAAACGTCGTTTTCTCTATTTTCACCCGAGCAGAGCTCGGTCGCCCAGGTACTGCTCATTATGAAGGAATTGGGTAAAAGAGCCAGATTGCCCGACTACATTCACTACGACTCATCAGCCTTGGTAAGATTGGGTTCACACAAGAAGAGATGTTTTGTCAAAGGGAACTAGATGTGACCTGATTACATGCCGAATTTGTAACTTTCCAACATAAAACTGTTGTTATTTAGCTGTACACGATAAAATCGCTACTTACAATTTAATTATCATTTCAGATACCAAGAATCGCGTGTATGATCGTCAAGGAGCGCGTTCACTTATCGGCAAATAATGCAAATACTCTACAAATCGGTTTTATCAAGGACGCGGCACAAGTGTAACAGACTTTACCTATAAGTGAACGAAAACAGGCTAAGCCCGATAATTAAAAACTATAAAATCTAGTCAAGACTAAGTTGACTGGATTTTTCTTCGAGACAGGTCATGCTTTTAACGTTAACATTTGCGACGGGCCTTGCGACGGTGTTGCCTGTGAAAATTGCTCATTATTACACTAAAGCTGGCTGCGTGTGCGCAATAATCGTTAGCGAGAGCATTCCCGAGTCGATCGCGGATTTTCCTAATTTAAAAAAAAATCGGCAGTCACTCATACCGACGCCTGTAGTATTATATCAACTATGCCTTGAAGGTAGGAGCATACGCTTGAGGGTGGTCATGCTACGGAGTTGTTTACCATGGTCTTGCCGGTCCAGTCGAACTCGCCGTCGTCAACGTAGCCGCGTCGGTCGAACAGGTCGCGGAACATCCGTCGGAGCTGATCGTAGTCGGGCGTCTCGAAGAAGTCCAGCCGGCGCACGTAACGGAGGTACGTCGCTAGCTCCTCGGGGTGGCCTTCGCATAGCACCTGGGGATGGACAGAAGATGAGTAATCCATACTTATATTACAAATTCGAAAGTAACTCTGTCTGTTTGTCTGTTACCTTTTCACGCTTAAACCGCTGAACCGATTTAGATGAAATTTGGTATTGAGATAGTTTGAGACTCTGGGAAGGACATAGGATAGTTTTTATCCCGGAAGTTACCTTTTCACGCTTTAACCGCTGAACCGATTTAGATGAAATTTGGTATGGAGATAGTTTAAGACTCTGGGAAGGACATAGGATAGTTTTTATCCCGGAAGTTACCTTTTCACGGTTTAACCGCTGAACCGATTTAGATGAAATTTGGTATGGAGATAGTTTAAGACTCTGGGAAGGACATAGGATAGTTTTTTTATGGAAACCATCCTTTAGGGGGTGGTAGAAGTTTGTATGTTGAACTTATAATTTCTCAAGTAAGCCGCCCATACATCTATAATATTATGGTGCAATATAAAAAAAAAGAATATTGAAAATATTAATGCTACGCAGACGAAGTCGCGGGCATCATTTAGTAGAAGATACGTGACAGAGGATTACTAGAGAACGGTATAAAACAAGCAGAGATCTGTTGATCTTTTATCCTCTTAATTCTTCTTCAGCAGGAGATGAGAAAGAGGAAACATATAGTTTACTATAGTTGTCACAATGGATCTTTGTGTCTCTGAAGTTGGTTACAAGACCCTGCGCATTTTTTATATTTTATTTTTTTGTATATTAGGTCTACCAACAATTGTTTTCACTAATCTACAAACAAAAATGAAACATGCGTATAAACTCTACGCAGTGCAACAATTACTTATAGGTAAACACCACATGAACAAAAAACAATAATAAGTAATTATGTTAGCTGTAAGCTACATATTCTACAAGTAAACTTAGTAATAAAACAATAATAATAATATAATAGTTACATATGCGAAATATTAAATGCATAATTTCCTCAAAAAGTTACTACGTACACACAGTCCAAAAACATTTACAACAAATCTGTTAAACAGTTCAGATATTTAAATTGTTGCTTATAGAGAGAATCAAAGTGAAAATCAACCATATCACTACAACTATGTATTCAAAATCCTACATAACCTAGCACATGGAGAATAAGTTAATAAGTTGCTATTTATGTGTCAACGTGAAGTAGAAGATAGCATTGTATAACTGTCTCTTCCACTCGCTTACGTTTGTCGCATCGTCCTATGTCGCTTACTCTATGCAGTATACTCGATGACAAACTGTTTCTTTCGCAATGGTTCGCAAAGCCAACTTCAGAGACACAAAGATCCGCTGTGACTACTATATAATATGGTATCAGGTCCTACAAAACAGAGATGTGTTGATCTTATAACGTCTTCATTCTTCTTCAGCTACAATATTTGTGACTATTCTGCGTGATTTGGTTTACAATTCTAATTTTGCTTTTGCTGATATTGTATTGTAAACTATTGGCCCAATGTGCAACTTGAACTAAATACGTAAGTTTCCCACGATCGACTATTTAGCACTGGTTTTGTGATTTATAACTTTCGGACATAACCATTCTAGAACCCAATAAACGAAAATAACCGAACTCAGAAAATTCCTACTTAATGAGTAACCTTAAGGTTACACTAGTCCTAAATTCTTCCATACAAACGTAGTCTAGAGATTACTCCACTGTTTGACGATGTACGTTCAAAATATAAAATGATATCAATTTGTCTCATCATTATCTAGCCCTGTATGAAACAGAAAAGTAAAAAAAAAAAACAATATTTGAAAGTTATGAGAGTCGAAAGTTACATATTTCACAACACTAATTTTAACGCATGTTTGGGCGGAAATAAATACCATAAGAAGGAGGAAAATTGCAAAACGGCCTCCATAAAGGGATAGATTAGTAATTCAACAATGCAAATAATTTTACTTTGAAAATATACATTTAGTAGTTTTTTCATGATATCTAGACTCCCAAAGGTCTGTTCATAAAATTTCGCTCGCTCGTTTTCGTCCTAAATCATTTTCCATTTCGCTACAAATATATAAAAAAACGAGAACTAGCTTCTTACTGCTCATCACAGTATCAATCTCTTTTGCACGTGTTGTCGGATGAGACAGCATACATTTTAACCCCGCGCACAAAATAGTTCATGCCGTTGACTAGTGGCACCTTAAGACACGCCTATCTAAAGAGCAACGCTACAAAAATCAATTCTCGACATAAATATTACTAGCTCAGCTACATCGAACTCGTATTGTACGAATTGAACTAACGTCCTTCAGAAAGTCTTCTCTTAATATAGAACAAAACAACACATCTTTCGACAGACATTGATTTCTTCAAGCAATATTACTCATCAACACTGATAATTTTATGCATATCTTTCTGTATTTTTAATTGATTCAATAAATATATTTATTTGACGTTATCTCTGATTAAATATTTGATTACAGGATATCCTATTTCGTCATGGTAAACGTCATATTAGTCCTTGAAAATTGAAATAGCTTCTAGATACTGAATTACACTTGGCGTACACTGGGTTTTCTGGGTATCAGACCAGCTTACATTTCGTTTATTAGTTCAGTGGTGTCTCATCCCATACAAAGAAACTGTCCAGACGTACTGAGCTGATTATTTGATTTATCTATCGATATCGATTGATTTTAGATGGTGATCTATCTATCGCCGTGGAACGGAACCGAACGCGATCGATTTACAAAAAAAAATCGGTATAATCAGATGAAAAACGCTAGTTACGTGGCACGGTTTCTTTGTATGGGATGAGGCATCTGTATGCTAGTATTTATATTATCTGTGATTAGGTCACATTTTGATTATGACTTAGTCGTGGTTCACAGGGCATTGTACTGCATGTTTTTTGCAGTATAATGCTGGGTTCAAAGGGCAACAGCCCGCATTTGATACTGCACTTTTTTTGCATTATAAAGGATAAATTATGCTAGCTAGACCGTAGCGGGTGCGAGTCGAGCCCCGTGCGAGGCACGGATTCAAAACATCACGAACATTATAAATGACTAGCTGACCCCCGGGGCTTCGCTCCCGTCAACTGGCTACCCCCCGCCTTTCCTGCCCAGGGTGGGCAGGAAAGGCAGGGTAGGTAGGGCAAGCAGCAACCTACCCTACTATTTTTTATCTATCATCAATAGTTTTCTCAGCACACGCCAAAGCGTGAATTTTTTTAGGCAACATTTTGCTACCTTAGGTTACATTATTGCAATTTTCATAAGGCCCTCTAATTTATTTGAAAATATATTATAGCCTATGACACTCAGGAATAATGTAGATTTCTACTGGTGAAAGAATTTTCAAAATCAGTTCAGTAGATCCAGAGATTACCCCTTACAACGTCACAAACTTTACCTCTTTATAATATTAGTATAGATGCAGTTCATGATACACCCTGCGGAGACCGCGCCCGCGCGCCTCGCACGGGGCTCAGCTCGGTCTAGCATAATTCATCCTTTATACTGGGATCTGCTGCATTACACTGCATTACAACGCAATCGTTTCAGTATCAATAGCGGGACTTTGACGTATAATTCTAATATTATACTGCAAAAGAATGCAGTATAATTCCGCGTGAACCGAGCCCAAAGTTTTTCTTATTTGTACTCGTATCGATAAGAGAACTAAGACCAAAAGTTCTTGACATTAGGAAAAAGGAGAAGCAAAAATCTCATAAACCACTACACAATTAACAAAAAAAAAATACCCGGTGCAAGTCGGACTCGCGCACGAAGAGTTCCGTACCATTATCGCAAAAAAATCACGTCTGTTGTATGGGAGCCCCACTTAAATATTTATTTTATTCTGTTTTTAGTATTTGTTCTTATAGCGGCAACAGTAATAAATCATCTATGAAAATTTCAACTGTCTAGCTATCACGGTTCATGAGATACAGCCTGGTGACAGACAGACAGACAGACGGACAGTGGAGTCTTGGTTTTTACCTTTTGGGTACGGAACCCTAAAAAATAAACTCATATTCAACACTCAAGGCAGGATAACGAATATGATTAAATTTTCCTCCTTCTATCAAGGCAACTAGAACAAAACTAGATTATAACATCTTAACACTTCTTACACCGAACAAGGTCGCACCGACAATGTGCCCTAAAAACCTAATCTTGACCTCAATGGAAAACAATGTAAATAAATGAATTCGCCTTAATAATCTAGTGACGTTTTCAGTCTGCTACCGTTGTGTTTGTCTACTGTTTTGCGACAGATTGTGAAAATGCTAAGTGACGTTGAATACAAATAATATCACCTCTGTATTCTTCTATGGGAGGAGCTCGTGGCTAAATAATAACAGCCGAACGGGTCGATCTTCAAGGTTAAGCAACGCTTGACGAGGTCGGTCCGTGGATGGGTGACCATTTCAACATACCCAGTTTCCTCCGTGCCTCGGAAAGCACGTTAAGCCGTTGGTCCCGGCGGTCATTTGAAGATCTTTGACAGTCGTTATGGGTAGTCAGAAGCCTGAGATCTGCCACCAGTCTTGCCAAGGGGTATCGTGTTACTCAGTTACTGGGTTGTGGAGGTCAGATAGGCAGTCGCTCCATGTAAAACACTGGTACTCAGCTGAATCCGGTTAGACTGGAAGCCGACCCCAACAATAATTGGGATAAAGGCTAGGCAGGTGATTCTTCTATGGATAAGACAGAAATATTATAGGGTCTCCATTTGCCGCACTTAAGGCGCAGATACCCCTGAGTAGCTGAATTTAAAAATGAGAATCACATCTAAACGGCTAGTCGTATTTTTTTGGAAACAATATATGTTACATTAGACCATTTTCTTAATAATTTGATCTAAGAAAAAATTAAGTTCCATTCGTATAACACAGTGCAATTAATTTGTAAAGTTATGTCTAAACACGGACAAATAAAACGACAATCGCACCAAAACCGCCGGGCGTATTTTAATTAAAATTTTCACTATCTCAGAGACTATTCAATTATCCACATTTTGATCAAAGTTTTTTTTTTTACTCATTGAATAACAATTAAAGTACAAAAATCTACTGAAATTTGGGTCGCGCGGGTGTGTTTTGTTCCCTCAAGGTTCACGACTGTCGTCGTCTTAAGGCTTTTATTTGGTACGTTGTGCGTGGTTTAGTTTTGTTAGTTATTGTTTTCCGAGTTCCAAATTGATATTCAATAAGGGGCTAGACTATTACCATTAATCGGACAGATACCTAGCGGGCTACTACTGGGTAATTCCTGCTGGAAAACCCCAACACACTTCGCGTCTATCTAAAATAAATATCTAGACTATTTAAAATTTTAAATGTACGTTCAATTTATGCACGGGGAGACACGATAACACGATAGTTTTTGAGATATTTTATAGGCCGATTTTTCTTTATTTCTTCCTGTCAATACTCAGTGCCTATAGGAACGGATATGTGATTATATCCGTAGCAGAAAAATATACAGCTGTCCGTTTTACAGGTACGCTTTTATCGTATACATTTTTATTCGGCAATGGCTTAGGCAGTTGTATGAACAAGTTCACACATACATCATCATCATCGTGTCAGCCGAAAGACATCCACTGCTGGACATAGTCCTCCCCCAAGCGTCATCACTTTGACCAGTCCCGTGCGTCTCGCAACCAGCGGATCCCTGCAACCTTCACCAGGTCATCGATCCACCTGGTGGGAGGCATTCCAACGCAACGTCTTTCGGTTCACGGTCGCCACTCCAGAACCTTTCTGCCCCATCGGCCATCCGTTCTGCGAGCAATGTGCCCTGCCCACTGCCACTTATGTTTGGCAATTCTTCGGGCTATGTCGGTAACCCTGGTTCTCTTGCGGATCTCTACATTTCTGATTCGATCACGCAAGGGAGCTTCGAGCATAGCCTTCTCCATTGCCCTTAAGTGACTGTAAGCTTTCTGATGAGGCCCATTGTAAGCGACCACGTCTCAGAGCTATATGTCATCACTGGCAACACACATACAACAGTATTAAAATACTGATCCGTTTTAGCGGTTCGAAACCACGCGGGGCGTGCCATCACCCCAGTAGCGACATATCCTTGAAGTACGGATGTTCTGTGTAAAGGAACCCTTAGGTAAAATTTAGGTTAGGTTCGATGTGTAGGTCAATCAAAATGTAATTGGTCTTATCTATCGTGTGATCGAATTGATAAAGAGCGATAACTTTGCGCCATTGATAGCCCGATAGCGTCATAAGCGAACTGTTGGTACCTATATAATATAAATAACTTTAGTCTTTCCTCGTATTTAGAGGTATAGAGATATAATTATCTCAATAATATTTAATTAATTTATCGGCTCGTATGGATCAAATGATTGGGGGAGTTTTTTATACAATCAATGAATCTATCTTTAAGCCTTTTCCAAACTATGTTGGAGTCGAACCGGATCCAGTTGAATATCAGTATTTTACATATAAGTTAGGAGAACCAAAGTTACCGACATAGCCCGAAGAATTGCGAAACTTAAATGGCAGTGGGCAGGGCATATTGCTCGCAGAACGGATGGCCGATGGGGCCGAAAAGTTCTGGAATGGCGACCACGAACCGGAAGACGATGCGTTGGAAGGCCTCCCACTAGGTGGACCGATGACCCGGTTAAGGTTGCGGGAATGCGCTGGATGCGAGATGCAAGGGATCGGTTAGTGTGGCGTCGCCTGGGGGGGGGGGGGGGGGGGGGGCTATGTCCAGCAGTGGACGTCATTCGGCTGAAATGATGATGATGTCTGCTTATATGGAGAGCAGTGGTGGCCCAGGCTCGTGTCGTGAGTCTTAAGTTCGAACACAGGCAGACCCTTTACTTTATGTAAATTATTTCATCACCACTGCTCTAAAAACGGTGAAGAAAAACATCGTGAGGAAACCGGCATATCCTAGAACCAAAAATTCATAGACATGTGACATCCGCCAATCCGTACTAGCGATGGGCAATTGTTGCAAAAAAAAACAATCGACTGAATCGAAAATCGATTTATTGCTCATTCGATTGGCGATTTAGTAGTTCCTCATAATTATTATTCGAATAACAATCGACAAACTACTAACGCGGGTTGATCTGCGTAAGGCCGCTCGGGGCGTTGCATGCGGGACGGTGTTGCGTCTATTGCGTTTATAATTATTAGTACTTCAATTCGTTTACTTTAGTTGGCCTTGTGGAAAAACAATTTTAATTAATTAATTTTTTTACCAAATTTTTGTTTTAGCTTACCCAACTATTCGTAATTTCGTAATAGATGTTCCCTCAACTGATGGAGAATTGGAGATTACTAGATATATTGTATAATAAATATTAGCTACAATCGCATAATAGCTGCAGTCGTACTTAAGTAGTTAGTAGCGCACAGATTTTGTAGCGCAGCGCACGCCCGCCGCACCACCTTTTGTAATTACTTATTTAGTAGTACGCACTACGCACATGTATGTATAGTAATGGGTGCGCTGCGCTACAAACTAGTAGTTAAAGTTTACGCGATAACCGTACCGTCGCTCGCCGCAACAATCGACTAACATCGATTGTTATCGACTAAACTGAACAATCGACTAGTTCGATTACTTTTAGTAGTAATCGCCCATCACTAATCCGTACTAGGCTCGCGCGGTGGATTACGGCCCATTCGCTCTCTCACAGAGAGGAGGCCTGTGTCCCAGCAGTGGGAACATTAATAGGCTGATGATGATGACTGCCTATCTGACCTCCATAACCCAGTTAACCGGGTAACATCGTTTTGGCATAGCTGGAAACTGATTTTCTGTACAAATATTAATCTGAAATTATTTGGTATCAGTACCATAAGCTCTTAGAGCAAGGTTATTTTGAGTGTGCGTAAGGGACAGATGAATGTGACTTGTATACATCTGTCACTTTTTACGCGACTGACGAAGGAGGGTAATGTGATTATCAGTCTATGTATGTATGTTTGTTCCTATGTGGCGTTCTAGAGACCAAAAGCGTTGGCCGATTTTGATGATTCTTACGTCAATCAATTCGTCTTAACCCTTCGAGTGTCACTGGCCACATAAAAATTGGAAAAGAAAAAAATGGCGGATTTTGGGCGCCATTTTGTGGGGAAAAAAAATCAAAATAAAGAGATTTAAGAGGTGATTTCAAAAATATATAACACTTATATGTATGAATGTACCTAATTAAAAAAAATAACTAAAAAGTTGTAAATAAAAAAAGTTTATTAAAAAAATCAAATAACCCGACTGCTTTTTTACAGTCGAACTACGATAGTTTTGGCACGTCACCGTCATACCGTGGCAGCACCACGTTTTCACGATAGTATTTTATGATATAAAATAAGAATGAGGTGAATCAGCATCTATATTCTGTATTTTCGATAACGTACCGAATCGATTAACCATGGTAAGATATTTGTATTTTGCTATAGCAATGATTCGTAATCTTATGGTACGATGACGTCACAAGCCGAATCCGTCAATAATAAAACAATTCCAGATGACAGACGAACCGATATTACTAACTGTGTCTAAGTGAATCGAAAGGCAGACGCCTTCACGTGTTGTTAAGCGAGCATTACAGTGTAATGTACAGTACAAACATTTTCTTAATGTCCCTAGGCAAAATTCGTCGTGTTTCGTCAGGCGTCGGATTTCTATCAGTTGCCCTTTGCACTTGATGCAGACCGAGCCGAAAGCTCTCAATCAACTTGGAAGTATATAGAGTTGTTAATAGTATTTTAACATAATGTAATTTATTTAAAAATGGGAGGAAAGCTGCTAAAGCTGCTAATTTTACAGCTCTATATATTGCACACGGAAATCAAAACAAAACAACAATAAAGTACTTAAGTCTGAATTCAAATTATTATACACGATAAATCTAATAATTGATGGACATGGAAATTAGCATTCGTTTGTATTAGGAAATGCGATGATTGCCGAGGGACATTAAGAAAATAGTTGTACTGTAACGTTCTTACGAATGGTACAATACAGACAAATGACCAGTTTCCTAAAGAATTGCCATGTAATGTAACATTCTTGCGAACGTTCGATGTAATGCCAGGCCTCCGTCACTCCATGTACTTGCGCGCTATAAGTGCCTACCGCTCAGTCGAGCGGTCTCGGTCCGCCGGCGGATCAAATTCAGTGCGGTTTTCGCAAGCGAAGCGCGCGCACGCCGTTCGATTTTAATAGTGCTGTTCGTTCGTACGCGTATTACGATGCCGTGTGGTGCCTTATGTGCTGTAGATGAGTGTAAATCAAGCAAAAGAAGGGATAAACACCTAACATTTTTCCATTTACCTGTCAATGAAGAAAGGTAAGTGATAAATTATTACTAGTTTTTGTCGTTTACATTTTTTTCCATTCACATACCGTCATTAGAGACATAATTAAAAGACAGTAGGTGTGCGGACACCGGTATACACTTAGAATTTGACAGTTTAATAGGTATATACTATCATCAAACTAAGAAGTATTATACTTATTTTAAAACGTTCTCCTAAATGTAACTTTTCTGAAAACCGCATCGATATCGGTTTAGCCAAACGCGAGATTATCGCGCACAAACATACATACCTACAAACCATACAAGTCAAACTTCTCAGTTTGGCCTGTATGTCTGATCACCTCCTTTTTTTTAAGTTGGTTAAATATTTTATAAATGATAAAATTTTTAACTGCCACATAAAAGTCAGAACATATTCACAGTTCTCAATAACATAGATAAAAAGTTATGTTAATTTAATTTTATCGAAGAGGCAGCCCTGCGATTACTGTGGAATCGCGCGCTGCGAAGCAATCACTGCTGTACGCTTGAGCATTTAGGCGCATTTTAGCATACAGTGGTTGTTGATCGCGTCAGTCGGGAGTAGGCAATTATCGTAATAGGTATTGGAAATTTTCTACTGAGTGAAGTATCTGTTACGTAGTAACTATTCAGTAATCTGTGGTAATGCTCAGGGTGAGTGAGCATTTACCTGTAACATTTCTTTGTAGCTTGCGTTTATTATTGACATCACTCCATGTCACCCGCGCGTGCCTTTGTTCGATAAAAAGTTACACCAAAACGCTTGTTGGTTTTTAAAATCAGGTTGTAACAAAACATCGAGCGTCATGTTCGAAATGTCGTTCGAGGAAATTTAAAAACAGCGAATGCTCGATGTTCTGTTACAAGTAATAGGGTAGTTGACAAAATATATCTATTTAGTCCGCCAGTTAGACAACCTAAAAACATTGGACACGCATTTTCCGCGCGTATGACGTCACGGTGTGCTACACTTTATACTGACACAGTGACGTCACATGCCCCCACTCCTGAACTTTGATGCGCATTATCTTTGTCAATTATTTTTTATTTTACAAAGCAAAAAATACGGGGCCAATATTATTTGATAATCACACTGAAGGCCTAAATAGAATTACCATTTTTCTACACATCCCTATAGGTCTAGTCTATATTCACCTTTATAATGCTAGGGACTAGTCAATATCGACAACATTTAGCTTATCACTGGCCAATGCTAGACAATAGACCTCTAGTTAAATGCGCCACAACTCCTGGCTTTCCACTTCAATTCAGCTCCAGCCACCTTTTTAAGGCTGTCGCACTGTCGCAGCACGACAAATCAAGAATGCGGGCGAAGTCACTGACCCTTCTAGTAATAATTATAAACTAGCTTTTGCTCGCATCTTTGTCTGAGTAGCAATAGTAAATCGATTAGCCTATTTTTACCCGACTGCCGAAGGAGATTAATGTGTTTATCAGTCTATGTATGTATGTTTGTTCCTACGTGGCGTTCTAGGGACCAAACGCGTTGGCCGATTTTGATGATTCTTACGTCAATCGATTCGTCTTAATCCTGCGAGTGTCACTGGCTACATAAAAATTGGAAAAGAAAAAGGCACGCATATGTTTAAATGAACCTAATTAAAAAAAAAATAACTGAAAAGTTGTAAATAAAAAATGTTAATTTAAAAAAAAAACCCGACTGCTTAAAAGCGAACTAAAAAGACAAAAACAAGAATACATCATCAGCAGTCGGGTTTTTTTGATTTTTTTAATAAAACTTATTTTTAAATAATAGGCCGCTTTCCTTGAGAAATTATTTGTCCAACATACAAACTTCCACCCCCTTAAGAATTATCCTTCGTCCTTTCCGGAATATCGGTTCAGCGGTAAAGCTTGAAAAGGTAACAGACACACATAGTTACTGTAGCATTTATAATATTAGTATGAATGTATGAATTCTTACCTCTATTGGCGTCGCTCGTTTGGTGTCACCAATTTTTTGGTATCGCTCTTTAAGTGTATCAGCTTTTAAACCCTGCCAGGGTAAGGAACCACGTAAAAAATACATAAACATATGCCCAAGAGCCTCTAGGTCGTCGCGTCTAGATTGTTCTGAAAAATATAAACATACATGTTAGTTGTTAAGTATGAATTATTGTATGAAGTTGCATGTTGAATACAAATTAGAGCATATACCACGAACTATTTGAATGTACAGAATGTACTGTACAATGTCATTAAACTCTGCCAAGGTTAAAAGGGTGATTTACACATCCTTTTATCCATATATAATATTACCGGTAAAACCCGTGGGTGATAGGGAGTAGGAAACGAAGGCCGAAACTACGGACTTCGTGTTTAGGGATAAGACCCCCTGATATATGTTTTGGATAGGGGCGGAGTCTAAAAGAGACATGTTATGATAGGTTTTTTTGTCCTGCCGATTCGACTGAGCGACCTCAAGTCTATAATGTAGGCGATGCTGGGCTGAGGCAGAGCCTTCCTCTCTGTGAACACGAGTGGACCGATATCCACCACGTGGGTCTCGTGCGGATGCCACATGTCTTCGAATTGTTGACTATAGGACATTTCGGTTTCCCCTAAATATTTTCCTTCACCATTTCTATATATAATTGTGGAGGGAGGAGCTCGTGGCTAAATAATATCAGCCGCACTGGTCGATCACCAAGGTTAAGCAACGCTTGACGAGATCGGTCCGTGGATGGGTGACCATTTCACTATACCGAGTTTCTTCCGTGCCTCGGAAAGCACGTTAAGCCGTTGGTCCCGGCTGTCATTTGAAGATATTTGACAGTCGTTACGTTACGTAGTCAGAAGCTTGAGATCTGACACCAGTCTAGCCAAGGAGTACCGTGTTACCCAGTTACTGGGTTGTGGAGGTCAGATAGGCAATCGCTCCATGTAAAACACAAGTACTCAGCTAAATCCGGTAGGACTGGAAGCCGACCCCAATATACTTGGGAAAAGGCTTGGCAGATTTATTGATTTCTAGATATATTTGTATAACTACAGTCGTGACAATCAAAGAAGTCGGAATTGACAGCTATAAAAATACTTTATATTAGTTTATCTTGATGCTTACGAATGATACCTAGTCGTTGTTATAGTGTATTTGTTAACATAGTAATTAATTGATTGATTTGAATTTTAAAGGTATAAAAAAGTTAACAAAAAAGATCTTAGGTATTCTAAATGTAAACTATCCTACTTCAAATAATAATTAATATGTTACATATAACACTAGCTTCTGCCAGCGGCTTCGCCCGCGTTCATGTTGAAAATTATCCCAAGGGAACATATTCCCGGGATAAAAAGTATCCTATGTGCTATTCCAGACTATAATCTATATCTGTGCCAAATTTCATCTAGATCCGTTGGGTAATTGTTCATCCTCACAAACTTTCGCATTTATAAAATTAGTAGGATTAATAATTTATATGTTGACAGTTCCTGATTAACAATACATTAGACTAAGTAAATTATGTAGTGTTTGCAGACCCAGATTTTTTAATTAAAGTTTACCACCCCCCTTACTTCTATACCAATATTATAAAGAGGAAAGATTTTTTTGTTTGTTTGTTTGTACCGAATAGGCTACAAAACTACTGGACCGATTTCAAAAATTCTTTCACCGTTGGGAAGCTACTCTATCGCCGGGTGACATATGCTACTTTTTATCCATGTATTCCCACGGGAACGGGAACTACGCGGGTGAAACCGCGAGGCGTCCTCTAGTTTTGAAATAAAGTAATTCACACACATTCATACAAATTCATCGCGGCATGTAAAATGAGAAAAGACATCGGCCTTCTTAGATTGTCACGATAGGGATGTTAAGTAAAAAGCTTTTTCCGTCAGGTAGATTAATAAAAAATATTGGACAAGTATTTTCTTTAGGCATGTAAACATAAAATGACAACGATATAATGGCGTTGAAATATCGTGTGACGTCACGCCGTTAGTACACTTTATATTGACATAATGACGTCACAAGGATACGACTCCTCAACTTTGATGCGCTTTATCTGTGTCAATTTTTATAAGTTTGGTAAAAAAAAAGTACGTTTCCAATATTATTTAATAATCCCACTGACGGACTGAATGTTTTTTTTTTTGTACTTTTATACATTACCTTTTCCTAAATGTGTGTTTATTGACATGTATCTCGCAGTCCCGGTAAGTGACTTGTGTTCCCGATATGGAATATGTTTGTTTGTCTCTAAGTCTATATATTCTTTGGCCAAACCAAAATCTGAAATACAACAGACATATCGATTAACTTAATTATTAATCGACAGAAAAAAAGATAGGTTGGAAACATGAACGGTTGGTTGTACAAAAAGTTGTCTATAAATAATTGGTACTACTGCAAAGACCGCTAAATTCATTGACCTCGCCATGACGTCCATTTCATCAGTTTAAAGAATATGTATTCAATACAGCAACGGTCGATCGATGACTGTTCAGTGTTCGTTGGTAAGATTTGTAATCAAATCACACGATTTTGACTTAGTACTTACTACTGCCATACTTCTAAAAAATTTATTCATAAATATTTAAATTTAGAAAAAGGAAAAAGCGAATGCCATCTAAGAAAAGTGCCTATCTTAAATAATGCAGATCGCTCGTTTAAATCAAGGGCGACTCCATTTTATTTTTTGTGAGTCAAAACCACAACATTCTTTGTTTTTTTAGACTACCTAATTTAAACCGTGAATGCTAGAGTTTCATGTTTTTGACTGACCAACTGCTTAACAATTCAAAATACCGGTAAATGATTTGAGTTTTGTTTGAAATTTCAAAAATACAGGTAAATTATTTGAGTTTAGTTTTAATGTTCTCTTTCTTATGTCAGTTTTATTGCACACAATATAAGTGCATGTCATACAGAAAAAAAACTTCTTACTAGAACACGAGTAGTAAACCACAGACCTCGTCCCAAGATTGTATTACTTGACTATTGTTAATATCTCATTACCTAATCGCTCTGACGTGATCATGAATGAGACTCCATCACTTAGCAGAACGAGCCGATGTGTCTACTTCAGGAATTTTAAGGAGCTCCGTAACCGAAACCGATATAAAAGTTTCGGAATTAAACTCTATCACTTAGCAGAACAAGTCTACGTATCTAAATCAGGAAAATTAAGGAGCTCCGTAAACGAAATAAAAATCTGTCTGTAACCGAAACCGATATAAAAGTTTCGGATAGGGGCGGAGCCTAAATAAGACACGTTATGACAAGTTTTTCTGTCATGCCGAGTCGACACTAGCCGCGCGCATCATTAGCATGTTTGTTTATTATTTCTATTGCTTAGTCACATGCGTAACTAGTATGTGTGTTTTGAAGATTGAGGCTTTCGAGATGTGGTGTTGGTGGAGTATGTTGCGCATATCATGGACAGCAAAACGCACAAATAAGTCCTTTCTCGAAAACATCAAAACCAGACTCTCCACGATCTGCTACCAGAGTCCTAAATTACTTTGGTCAAATCGCCCGGAGACAGCCAGATAACCTGGAAAATCTGGTTGTTGTAGGAAGAGTGGATGGGAAAAGGCCACGTTGACGCTCACCCACACGGTGGTGAGCACTGCCATGAGAAGAGCCGAAGACAGAGTGGCTTGGAAGTAGCTAGTCAATGACTCCGTAAAAGCTTCCCAAGACGGGCATGACCTTCAGTAATGAAGACAACGAATGAGAAGAGATAAAACAAAACGGGTAATCCGAAATAATTTAAAATCCGAAACCGGTATAATACTATATCCGATTACAGATCCGAAATTCCATATCCATATCCCTTCATAGCAGAACGAGCCGATGTGTCTACTTCTCTAGTAATGATTCATTACACAAATGACTCTCGTTGACACTGCCCATTATAATTGGCGTGACTTCTGTGTTAACACCGGCGTGGGTTTTAACGTCGGCCATCATTATTTTTGTGTGTAATAAAATTCGCTTCTAGTTTATGAGGTATTTGAGGTCAAGACTTTGGTAATGGATTAATGTCTTTTAGTTTGGTAATGTGACCAGTTATTATTAGACTAAATTCTGAGGTCAAGACGCTTTAAGGTTGCACTAGTCGATCATTCTTCCATAAAAACGTAGTCTGGCGATGACTCCATAATTTGACGATGTACGTTCAAAATAAAAAAATGATATCAATTTGTCTCATCATTATCTAGCCCTGTATGGAAACAAAAAAGTAAAAAAAAAAAAAAATTTTTATAGTTATGAGCGTCGAAAGTTCTATACTTCAACACAAATTTTAACGCATTTTTGGACGGAAATAAATACCTGAAGAAGAAGGAAAACTGCAGAACAGCCACCATACAGGGATAGATTAGTAGTTCAATAATGCAAATAATTTTATTTTGTAAATACTCATTTAGTCGTTTTTCATGATATCCATACTCCCAAAGATCTGTTTATAAAATTTCTCGTTTTCCTTCTAAATCATCATCCATTTCGCTACAAATTTGCAAAAGTGCTAATTCGTACGCGAACTAGCTTCTTACTGCACATCACAACATCTTTATAGCACGTGTTGTCGGATGAGATAGCATGCATTTTAACCCAGAGCACAAAATATTTCGTGCCGTCGACTAGGGCAACCTTAAGACTTCTTGTGTCTTTTTTCTTTTTCCGATCAAAAGGGGAGCTCTTGAAAATTATTACGTTTTAATAGTATGATTACATGTATTTTCTCTTCACAATTAGTTGCCTTAAAACATTATATAACTATTAATAATCCAGTCTTTTCTGTCCCACTGCTGGGCAAAGGCACCTCCATGTATAAATATTGCTAAACTATATTCCACTTGCAAGACAAGGCACTTGTACTGTGACACTAAAGTACAGAAAAACTAAAGCCACCACACCACAGCATTTGTTAGTTATTAACTTATCAATCTAATAATATTAAGATAAAGCCTTTTTAATCTCTTCAAAGATCATATTGGCGTACACAGTCATAATATTGTAGACAGCCAGTATCTAGAATTATCGTGTTATCTACAAACTTAATCACGCTATGAACGGACTAACATTGAATAGTCAAATAGTACAAAATAGTCTTTCTAAGAACTGTTAATATTTTAACTGAGCAGTGGGCTCACGGTAGCTATTAGTGAAATTATAGACATTAAAAAGAATTGAAGTTTCAATGCCAGAATTTGAATAATTTGCAGATTAAAAAAAAGTATTGACTATGGCAGGCAGAGGTACCGTACCCAGCCACAGATTGTCTATGACACAGCAAAATGTTGCGTGCAGCAATAAATATGAGGCAATGGATTATTGAAAAGATTTTATTTTGCACAAAGATCATTATATTACGAGCAAAACATTCTCGTCAATAACAAGGAAATCGTCGTAGCAATTAAACGGGCCAGTTAACAAACGACCGTTGTACGCAAAACTTTCATTTTTAAATACTCATGACTCAATCCGATAATCAAGACAGTGTAATTTGAATAATCAATTAAGCGTATAATTACGCCAAACAAAATTATGACAAATATGGTACAGTTGCGAAGGTAAACATTGGCATAGTTTCAATGTTCTAACACAACACGACAAATATGATGTATATTTTCATTATTCTGGTCATAAAACTAACTCTCCCTTCTTCACCTTTAAATCTTACTACAGCTAAAAGAATAAAAACGAAAGCACCATATAAAACTGGGTATCGAAAACCTTCTAACATCCCAAATTCGTGGCACTACGGCCCAATTAGATGGAAAAGTTAATATTTGACACATATCTGTTATAGTACGTAAGTACAGCTGTGGTAACAGTAAATATTTACTACGGGGTGAGTCATTGACCTCTTTACAACATAAATTTATGAGTAATAATGATTTTCACTCTACGAGGTGCTTACTACCCTCTTTTACTTGAGTGCTAGATTTGACCTGATTCGGCTTCCAAGCTGTAAAAGTGACGCATTCTTCCGCGAATACATCATGAATGGGAAAACCCGTATTTGGGAGCAATACAATTTAGCGGTGAAAAGATAAATATTAGTATATCTTATCTTGTGGAGGGGCCGAGAAATAACTTGGGACACTTCGACCCTTTGGGACCTATTGTGGTCCCCTAGATAACCTACTCCACCTTAATCTCATTGAAAACTCTATTTATGAGTTTTACAACGAGATTAGGAGATATGAGCCTATTGCCTTCTGGTTTTGGATATCCAACCCCTAGGAGACTCATTCGCTTACCAGGCAGTGCATCGCATGTGCACAGAAAGTGCTCCATGCGTTCGGTATGTTCCCCACACAACCTACACATGGGTGTCGCGGTTAGACCCATCTTCATGAGCATGTCTTTGGTTTCAAAGTGCCCAGTAAAGGGCCCAAGCGGGTAGCGGATTTATATAAATAGTTCGTGACTTACCAATGATGTGAATGATTTTTTCCCTTTTTGTTGCAGTTCTACCTATTAAAAAATTCTCCGGCTTAACGTCTCGGTATATTAGGTGTCTCGTATGGACATACTCGATACGATGTAACTGAAACAGATAAGGAACGGAATGAGTGTCTATGTCTTCTCTTGTCACTATCAATTGACGTCGGTACAAATCATTCCATTGAAGGGCATATCATTACATAATTGAATATAGATGCATCAAATCAGTTTAGTATCAATACGTGTCAATACGTCAATCGATACTTGAGGTAAATGATTTTAAATTGTTTAGTAGCAACTTGTTTATGGATTTTAGTTTTCAGAATTTCGTTGCTAATGTTTATTTCATGAATGACAGAATAGGGTAGTTTACTGAAATTAGTTTTTGTGCGTCAGGTAGATTAATAAAAAATATTGGACAATTTTTTTTTCTTTTGGGTCTTAAACATAAAGTGAAGATGATATAAGCCCCTTTTCAAATGCTCCGGTTGTCTGGTAGCCGGTGCCGGTACCCGGTGGCTAATGTATAGCCCTGTGCAGCGGTACGTGTGAAAGCTAACGCTACCCGGAAACCGCGGCGCGTGAAAAGGGGCTTATGCTTTGAAATATCGTGAAACGTCACACCGCTAGTACACCTTATATTGCCTTAGTGACGTCACAAGCCCCCACAGTCCTGAACTTTGATGCGCTTTATCTTTGTATTTTTTTATTGATTTGATAAAGCAAAAAAAACCTGTCCAATATTATTTGATAATCTCACTGACAGACTAAATATAATTATCATTTTTCTACCCAGACAACTACCCTATTCGATTGTCAGCTATAAGTTACTTGAACGGTCCTTCAGCTAGGGTTGCCAGATCGGCAGACCAAAATATCCGGAGGAAATTTGAATGTGTCGGGGATTTCAGGTTGTTATCAGGAGAAATAAATTTAAAAAAATGAAAAGATTTACATTTTTATTTTATTTTGTAGATTAATAGATTTAAAAGACTTATTATTGATGATACATAACTAATTTAGGTACATAAATACACTTAATTTTTTAAGAAATTATCTGAAAAAAGTAACTTTCTGAGAACTTGTTTGTCTGGATATTTTGAATTTTGCCATCTGGCAACCCTACCTTCAGCCGACTGACTTCAAAATCGAGATTTAATCAACTGATATACAAATTTCTTGCCAATTATTATGTAGAGTATTTTCCCACCAAATAAAATATATTTCAGCGATATGAATCAACTCGTCCCGCTTTTACAATCATTCCTTACCCCAGGGACCGAGTTACACGACCGCTTGAAGAGCTCACATTTCATTAAAAGCGTAGGCTCGGGACATTTTTCCCCAAATTGCGTACGATATTGCCAATTTTAATATAAATCTCTAAGCCCTAATTCGCCCATTACTGATTTGTTTATCAATGCAAGCGTTTGTTCGTCGCATTGCATCAATTACGTCACAATAGTCTGGCAGTTAAAGCTCTCTCTACAATCATATTTCTTGAACGCTCTTGCAAACCAGTGCTGTTATTTAAGTTCAATGACTATTGATTTCGGCACGGTTCCGAGATTTATAATAACATTTCAATATACGTTCGAAAATCTGAAACTAGATTTATTTGTGCACGATTGTACAAAATACAGTGTAAACTCTATAAAACGACACTGAAGGGACTCTGAATTTTATGGCGTTATAGAGAGTTGTCGTTAAATGGAGAGAAGAAACATCAGAATTATAAAAAAAAAAAACCGGCCAAGTGCGAGTCGGACTCGCGCACGAAGGGTTCCGTACCATTATCGCAAAAAAACGGCAAAAAAATCACGTTTGTTGTATGGGAGCCCCCCTTAAATATTTATCTGTTTTTAGTATTTGTTGTTATAGCGGCAACAGACATACATCATCTGTGAAAATTTCAACTGTCTAGTTATCATGGTTCATGAGATACAGCCTGGTGACAGACAGACGGACCGCGGAGTCTCAGTTTTTACCCTTTGGGTACGGAACCCTAAAAAAGATAAAGTTTATTTCAGACTAGCGTTAGTAGTTATGTACTATCAGCCAAATCTATATCTGAGCACCTTAAGGACTATTCCTGCTTGCAGGGCTCGCCCGCTATAGTAACGCCAACGTATACTCATAAACCAATAGCATCGCAGCATCGGGTGACGTTTTCCCTAGTACCTGTCAGCCCCTTGTTTTTGTAATTCCCACTTGTAAACAAAAGAACGAATTTCTTAGAAAGTTCGGTATGCATGATGCCGACAGTCGAGTTTATTACGGTTACTAATTTTGCCAACTTAAAAGTTACTATTTATTTAATTGAGAGTGGGTGTAATGCTACATAGAGTGTAAAATTGTATGGAAGGAAAGCTAAACCAACCAAAGCCAAGTGATTTCGTCGCTTTAGGGAGTTTGTCGTTAAATCGAGTGACGTTACATGGAGTTTACACTGTATATCTTAATATATATAAATCTCGTGTCACAATGTTTGTCCTCAATGGACTCCTAAACCACTTAACCGATTATAATAAAATTCGCACACCATGTGCAGTTCGATCCAACTTGAGAGATAGGATAGTTTAAATCTCAAATTACTTAAGATAAAAAAAAAATGGTACCTTACCTACATAGGTGGGGTAGGTATGTAGGTAGGGTAGAGTACGTAGGATAGGGTAGGTAGGGTAGGGTAGGTAGGGTAGGGTAGGGTAGGTAGGGTAGGTAGGGTAGGGTAGGTAGGGTAGGGTAGGGTAGGTAGGGTAGGGTAGGTAGGGTAGGGTAGGGTAGGGTAGGTAGGGTAGGGTAGGTAGGGCAGGGTAGGTAGGGTAGGGTAGGTAGGGTAGGGTAGGTAGGGTAGGGTAGGTAGGGTAGGGTAGGTAGGATAGGGTAGGTAGGGTAGGGTAGGTAGGGTAGGGTAGGTAGGGTAGGGTAGGGTAGGTAGGATATTTAGTAGATGAATGTTTGGTGTTTTTATGGCAAAACAAAGTTTGCCGGGTCAGCTAGTAGAATATAAAATTCGTATTGACTTACCAACTGCATAGCGATCATTAACACAGTTTTTAGAGAGAATCGACGGCCGCAGAGATCGAACAGATCCTCCAGCGATGGCCCCAGCAGTTCCATCACCAGCGCGTTGTATTTACCGCAAGGGCCGAAGTAATACACCTCCGGTATGCCCTCCGCTGTCGACGGCGCTACAGGAGCCACGGGAATTAAGGGGAAGGAGGGGGGGAGGAGACAGACCGAACACAATTAGGTACTTACACTTGAATACACGAGCATTGCTCTCGCACGCACCTGTACGACACAACACTGTAGCCGATATATACAAATTACATCATCAAACACGACAGGACACGCGAGAGCATTGCTAAGTGTTCAGCCTAATATAGAAAAACAAAAATAAAAATAAAATACAAGAAAAAAACATTTAGACAGGCCACCACAAGGACCATGGCCACGGCTTGCGAACCCTCGTCGGATGGAAAGACAATGATTTGGATATCGGTTACGGCGTTGTGTCAGAGACAACCTATCTACCGGAGAATTGACACGGCACTTACGAGCTGCATAGCAATCATAAGGACCGTCTTCAGTCTGAACCTCCTGCCGCAATGTACGAACAGGTCCTCGAGCGAGGGCCCTAACAACTCCATGACCATAGCGTTGTAGCGGCCGCCACATGTTCCCAAGTAGAACACTTTTGGTACGCCCTCTGAGTAAATTGTATCAGCGTCAGCTACGTTATTGTCTAACTACGTAATGGTACGATCGAATGATGCGATATTGTTGAAACAATGATATAGCAATAGCCTACTTTTGGTGCCGGTATATAGGATACACCACTGACTAACTATGATTGTACTGCACTGTCTCTCCTTCTCCCTTAAATCCATCCAAAGGGTTTCTGTAAAAGATCGCTAGACCGCCCATTACAGAAAATCACATAAGGTGTTACCCAATGATATTCAAATAAACAGATAGGTTATGAGCGCGCGCATTGTGAAGACTTGAATAGGTCACAATTGTGACCTTTAGTCTTTAGTTTATGTCACGCATGGCGAAGAGTGATAGACTTTGTTGAAACAAAAACAAAATAAAAAAATGACATCGTGTGTATTTAGAAATTGTACCAATTATGATACCAAAGTACATAAAACAGTAGGGATCTCATACCATATGTAAGTACGCAATTCGCCTCAATTTACTTTTTTTTTTTCCTAATATTCTGATATTTGGAGGTTAGAAAAAGATAACAACATTGGTGGTCAGAATAATGTTTGTTTACATTCACACGCAAGTGCAAGTGACAAACACTAGCTTTCTCTTTTTTTCTTGTTGGTTTTATCAAGCCATCCCTTTCGACTTATAGTAAAATGTCAGATGAATGAAAAGTGTGTGCGGAACACTTTTTTTTAATTGTTTTGTGAGTGTATAACGTATCTGTTTATTTGAAAATCATTGGTGTTACCACATATCATTTTCTACAGTTATTTTAACTTATTTGGCCTATATAATAAAGAGTATCTATCTGTTTAGACCCGCAATGAATATCCTTATATCAGACATATATACAGGGTGGCCAAAAAGTCGTGGATCAAATGCAACTAGGGCTTAGATGGGGTCATCAGCTGCAAAAAATTGTTCTACGGGGAGTCCTTAAGGTCAACCCCTGCAGAGTAATAATTTACCTGCAGAGTTTATTTCAAATAGGCCTAACCGAGTTTTATGGTTGGGTTAACTTTGGCCTTGCTACGAATGATCGTCCTCGAAAGATAGCAAAGCCAGGCATAGCCATATGTAATATCTTTATAGAACCCCTATTAAATGCGCCAAAACTTGTAATACAGGGTCACTTTTCGATAGAATATTTTTTTTTCACAAGTAAATTCCGAAGTAAATAAAAAATTATGATTTGAGAAAAATTTCTTCGTAAAACTTAATATTATCTTCAACACACCCAATAAACAACCTTAAATAGCATGTCTAACACAAGGAGTCATCTAGTGAAAATTATAAAAAAGATACAGATTGTAGATTGTTTCGTAGACAAAGCGTATTATAGCGTATTATACTTCGTAATTTTTTAGTATACAAAACGTATTATAGCGTGACGGAATTTTTAATGGAGAAAGACATTTCTTGATTGCTTTTGATAATGATTATAAATTTGAATAATATGACATTTAATTTTTATTTAATTTAATTTTTTATTCAACTCCAATACGAAATAAGTTGACTGTAGAAGAATTGTGTATAATGTAAATAACTATTGAAATACTTCATAATTAAATTGCAATTATATTTAATTAATCTTGTTGACATTGTTTATCTTTATTATTATGTACTTAGCATCTCTACTTTATTTTGAATTTTTGCATGCCTTCTGGTTAAATATGGCTGTTCCTAATTGTATTGTTTATGTCACCATGTATTTTTTTGTACCCATATTTGCAAAATAAATATCTTCTCTTATCTTCGAATTTTAATAAGAATTAGTAAAAAAAGTCAATTTTCTCATAAAAACACAAAATAAATTATAACTCTGCAGGGGTTGACCTTAGGGCCAACCCTCACCGAGATGCCATGGCGACGTGGCCAGCGACGGTCGCCAACTAGTTCTTATTGAGATGTATGACGGTTAAGGGCCATACCTCACCGAGATGCCATGGCGACGTGGCCAGCGACGGTCGCCAACTAGTTCTTATTGAGATATATGACGGTTAACTCACTTGGCGACCGACTGGCGACGATGCCAAGTAGCGGCGACGTCGCTGGCCACGTCGCCATGGCATCTCGGTGAGGTATGGCCCTAATGACCTCAGGTAGATCATTTTTTGCAGCTGATGGCCCCATCTAACCCCTAGTTGCGTTTGATCCACGACTTTTTGACCACCTTGTATAAAGTAGATTCAGCCTAATTTTGTTCATTTAAATCATGAGGCTGCAATTGCTGCAAACGATTCGTAGGTTAGGTATAATATCTCTTCATTTTGCAATGACCGTGATTCACCATTTAATAATTGTTGGTGGACCGATATTAACCTTAAATCATTCACTCACTCTGTAAAGAATTTTCGTAACATCATGCTGTATTTATATTACTTATAGAATTAGAATGAAAACTCACCATGCGTGCCTAATAACTTGTAAAATCGGTATTCTAGATGCAGTTGTGGAGCCTTTGATTTCATAGGCTCCATCTTAATCGCTACATGTTCATTGTTGTAGAGATTTTTTCCTGCAAGAGAAAGTCAATTTTAGTACAAATACATAAATAAACTCACGCCTTTTCCAATAAGTGTAGGCAGAAACTACAGAACGTCACGTGCTACGACCCTTACATACCTACTCCATTTACGTTTATACATCTAGTACATTTAAGAGGAAACGTGGTGGTAGCCATCCGACTGAATATCCTAAGTAAATATTCACAATTCCAGGTTTGGCTCTCGCCTATTTCCTCCTCAAATATTGGACCAATTTAAAATATATTGCATAAACTGAAAAAGAAAGACATATAATGTGCCCCCATGTTCTCCTTTTTAGAGTTCCGTACCCAAAGGGTAAAAACGGGACCCTATTACTAAGACTCCGCGGTCCGTCTGTCTGTCTGTCTGTCACCACTCACCAGGCTGTATCTCATAAACCGTGATAGCTAGATAGTTGAAATTTTCACACATGTATTTCTGTTGCCGCTATAACAACAAATACTAAAAACAGAATAAAATAAATATTTAAGGGGGGCTCCCATACAACAAACGTGATTTTTTTGCCGTTTTTTGCGATAATGGTACGGAACCCTTCGTGCTCGAGTCCGACTCGCACTTGGCCAGTTTTTTCATTTATAGCTGTCAAATTTGTACACCAGGCATCTGTTGACAGCGCAATTTTGAGCATCTTTTGAGGGTTCTAATGCTACCAAAGATAATATATCATCAAAAAGGAAAACGTAGGGGCACAGTATATATCTTTTTTTTTTCAGTCATGGAATATCTTTTAAATTGCTCCAATATTGGAGGAGGACATAGGCGAGAGCCAAACCTCAAATTATGACTTTTTACTTAGGAAATTCAGTCGGATGTCTGCGAACGCATTTCCTCTTAAGAACAATAAATATGACCCAAAACAAAGTGTCGACTGTATCACGAAAATGTATATTTTCTGACACAGTTACATTTGGACTGCCTTTTGTAAACATTTAAAAAATAAAACCAATTCCATTTATACAATACAGTGAAACCTGAAAAGTCTGTTCACTCCAAAGATATTCTCAACGTCACCAACATGAAATGTCGGCGTTATCATAGATCGTCATAGTGTCGTATCAACATAGAATTAGATCTCAATAGTCAATATCTTATCTGGCAATGTTCGCTGTTGTTATAGGCCGAGTGAGACGGTGACACGGAAATTAAATTAGGTATCGCAATTGACGCTACCTCGGCTTCGGTAATAACAAAGTCGGGAGACGAGACTAATGACACAGTATAAATATACAAACAGTATGGAAACTGTTTGTATATTTATGCAGACAGTATAGAAGCTGTTCGGTTATTGACAAATGCGTGCACTGACTGGACAGGTCCACTCAATATGGCTGGTTCTTTCCTCAAAAGACCACTTCAGACATCAGTCTACATGTTCTTCACATTTTCTAACCAAGATTTTGTCTGGACTTTAAAAGAGACTGCGACCTCTGAGTTTGTTTCGGCTCTTTCTTTCCTTGTAGTCAGATAGGAAACGCCGACCTCATCTAGTTTAAAATAATATGATCGACAAGTAAAAGTGTTTGTACAAACCAACTTACAGAAATAAAATCATTTAACTACCTTAAAACTCTCGAAACGGCACACTCACACAAACATGCTCATTGACGAGACCCCTAAGCAGCGTCCGCGGTGCTGTCAGTAGTGCGAGCCGCTTAGGGATCTCGTAGATGCGATGTTTGTTTGAGTGTGCCGTTTCGAGCGTTTGTAGGTAGTTTCCGTACTGTTCGTCCATTATTATACTGTGCTAATGACATCTTGAAGACTGAAATCCTGATTATGTTCGATACCCGTACATTATCTTCCATTATTGTTGTTTGTTACAACTACGAGATTGATAAAATAAAAGCTAGCCTGTAAATAGTTCACGATCTGCCAATTTTATCCACAAACGATTCAAACTTTCTTATGACGGGATTGTTGCATCTAAATTTTATTAGAACCAAACGTAAGGATAATAAAATCTATTATAATATTTATGCAAACAATTAATAGAAATCTAGAATCCTGTTTTGAAAATCTTCGGGAAACTCAAGTAACTTCTACCAATCGATTCTGTAATAGCCTAACAAGATGCTATTAAGGCGCAGATACCCCTCAGTAACTGATTTTAAAATGAGAAACACGTCTAAACAGCTAGTCCTATATTTTTTGAAAAAGTATATGTTACATTTGACCATTTACTTAAAAATTTGATCTAAAAAAAAATTGAGATTTATTATTATAACGTAGTGTAATAAAGGGCCTACCACCGCTTTAGTGCCGTAAAACGGTCACTTTCTAAAACTCCTTAGAGTAACGGCTAGGATACAAGGTTTGAAAAGAAAAAATATTATTGATTCATGTACATTATTTGTGAAACATTTTTTCGTGTACCTAATGGATTTGCTTTAAAAAAAATTAACAACACTATATTTTTTCGCTACTATTGGATATTCCTCCAAATCGACTTGGATGTTTAAAAATATTTTTACCCAAAATATTCGATAGCTAGAATTTCTCCATAAATGAAATAGCATATTTAAATCAAAGAATATTTTGTAAACAAAACTGCCCAAAAGGTGGTTCAATATTGATTTTCTTGCTTCGAGCAGGCGCAAGGCCAGTACTGCGTTAACATTGGGGAATATATACGCCTTAATTTGAAAAGTTATGTCTAACACGGACAAAAACACAACAATCGCACCAATACCGCCGTTCGTATTTTAATGATACACATAACACCATCTCAAACACAATTTAATTATCTACATTTTGAACAAAGGCTTTTTTTAAAATTATAAAATAAAAAGACAAATACAAAAAAAAAAACTACTGGATTTTGGGTCGCACGGGTGTGAAACGAGTGCACGTTTCGTTCCCTCAAGGTCGTTGGCGACTGTCGTCGCCTTAATTATAATTGCTCTTTAGATTACAATCGTTACGGTTTAATATTAAGTGGAGGAAACAATTAAATAACCCACACAGGAAACTAACCAGGAGAAGCCAGAAGAATTTTTAGCTTGATTAATTCCACGATGAGTGTTACATTTTCAAAAACACCGTTCGGAAAGTAAATAATGTATGTATCGGCTTAATCAACACACGCACGTGTCCGCAATAATGTTATTTTCAATGACGCGAGGTTGAATCCAATTCTCATCCGCACGCAGCCATATAATCTCCCAGACAACACCCATATGAAACCTTACTGCCTAGAAAATAAGGCCTACGACCTCACGGGTTAAGCCCTGACATTTCAAAAAGTGATTTCTACCTAACTACATTGTTTAAAAGATTTCGTGGCCGTTGTAAAGTGATCATATTGTATGGCACGTGTGAACGGTGGCCGAGGTTCATTTGAAAGAGCGTTTCCGAATAATGACAGCGAAAGAATGAGTCATAAGTCTTCCATTATTATTACAGAGGTCCTTTGTTATGTTGCTTGCCTTCTACCTGCTGGATGAATATTTTAAATTTGTGGGCTGTTTGAGAAGTTATATACCGTCGCATAGATAGCATAACAATTACAATGCATTTAGTCTTATGAAAGCAGATTCGTGTCTGCTAAGAGAGGTAATACTAAGATACCGTATACAAGCATCTCAGCATTACCTCTCTTAGCAGACACGAACTTAAAGGTAAAGTCTCTGAATGGCTTCAACTATTGGCCTATCAGAAGACTGAAGACCTACTTACATATATTGAGTAACATATATCATAATAGCTGACCCCCGCGGCTTCGCTCCCGTCAACTGGCTACCTATTAATTTGTATCTATCTTCAATCGTTTTGTCAGCGCACGCCAAAGAATGAATTTTATAGGCAACATTTTGCTACCTTGTGTTAAATTATTGCCATTTTCATAATTTGTTCCGTATGGTGCCGGACGTAAAGAATTTCACCATCCCATGTCTTCCCGTGGGTGTCGTAAGAGGCGACTAAGGGACAAACCAGAGAATGGGCAGCAGCGTTCTCTGTGCTTCTATAACAACCATACTGCGATCGCCAACCCGCCTGCCAAGCGTGGCGATTATGGCAAAACCCCCCAATGAATAGCACAAACAAAACATGGCCCCTAGTACCCGGCAGCTTGCCTACCCTCGACTACGGTAGCGGTCGAGGCTACGGCATGGCAAGGGGTGCTAAGAATCTCCGGACGAGATCCGGCTACCCCAACAATCACCGACGACTGGACCTGGCAACGTACAACACGCGCACACTTCGGACCGACGAGAAGGTCACCGAACTCGAGGAAGAGTTGAGCAGGTTGCGATGGAGTATTATAGGGTTATCTGAGGTCCGAAGAGAGGGGGAGGACTCGATAATCCTCAAATCCGGTAACCTGCTCTATTTCCGAGAGGGTGACCGGCAGTCCCAGGGTGGTGTCGGGTTTATCGTCCACAAGTCCCTTGTGAACAACGTGGTGAAGATCGAGAGTGTGTCGACCAGGGTGGCGTACCTTATACTCAGAATATCCTCAAGATATTCGCTGAAGGTCATACAGGTCTACGCCCCAACCTCGGCACACCCCGACGATGAGGTAGAGACCATGTATGAGGATATCTCCAGAGCCATGCATGGTTTCAAAACTCACTTCACCGTTGTCATGGGGGACTTCAACGCGAAACTGGGCAAACGAGACGAGGATGAGCTGCAAGTGGGGCAATTTGGAGTTGGACAACGGAACCACCGGGGTCACCTTCTGGCCAGTTTTATGGAGAAGGAGGGCCTCTATATGATGAACTCCTTCTTCAAAAAGCGTGAACACAGGAAGTGGACCTGGCAGAGCCCCGATGGTGCAACAAAAAATGAGATCGACTTCATCATGTCAACCAAGAAGCAAATGTTCAATGATGTCTCTGTGATCAATTCGGTAAAAACCGGGAGCGATCACCGCATGGTAAGAGGCACATTGAACATTAATATTAAGCTTGAAAGGTCTCGACTGATGAAGTCCACGCTCCGGCCGGCGCAGATCCAGGTCCAAAACCCCGAAAGCTTTCAGCTTGAACTCCAGAATCGTTTCAAATGCCTAGGGAGCTCCGTGGATGAATACAGCAACGGGTTCGTGGAAGCTGTCCATACGGTTGGGTCTAAGTTTTTCAGGACCCGTCGTACAGATAGGAACAAAAAGCTCTCTGATCATACCCTCAAGCTTATGAAGGAGAGGCGTGAGATGATCCTGCAGTCTTCAGATGAGGCGTGCAAATACCGGCAGCTCAATAGACAGATCTCTAAATCCTTGAAAAGAGACCTCCGCCGATTCAATACCGAGCGTATTAAAGACGCGATCGAGCGAAATAAAGGCTCCAAGGTGTTTGCAAGGGATCTGGCTATTGGGCAGAGCCAACTCACGAAACTGAAGACCGACGATGGCAGGATCGTATCCGCCAAACCGGAGCTTCTAAGGGAGATCGAGACATTCTATGGGCAGTTGTACACATCGATCAGCAAGCCCGTTGCGAGTCTAGCAAACGACCCAAGAGCTAGATTGACCCGGCACTATACCGAAGATATCCCGGACGTCAGCCTGTACGAGATTGGGATGGCTCTGAAACAGCTCAAAAACAACAAGGCGCCGGGTGATGACGGAATTACGGCCGAACTCCTGAAGGCGGGTGGCAAACCGGTCCTTAGGGCCCTTCAGAAGCTGTTTGATTCCGTCATACTCGAGGGCAAAACGCCACAGGCATGGTGCAGGGGTGTGGTGGTACTCTTCTTCAAGAAGGGCGACAATGCCCGGCTGAAGAACTATAGGCCCATCTCACTTCTTAGCCATGTCTACAAGTTGTTTTCAAGAGTCATCACGAATCGTCTCGCGCGCAGGTTTGACGATTTCCAGCCCCCCGAACAAGCCGGATTCCGGAAAGGCTTTAGCACCGTAGACCACATACATACGCTGCGGCAGGTTATACAGAAGACCGAAGAGTATAACCTGCCTCTCTGTTTAGCGTTTGTGGACTACGAGAAAGCCTTCGATTCGATAGAGACTTGGGCTGTACTGCAGTCTCTCCAACGGTGCCAGATCGACTACCGGTGATCACCTATGGAACCGAGACGTGGTCGCTCACAATGGGCCTTATCAGAAAGCTCAAAGTCACCCAAAGGGCAATGGAGAGGGCTATGCTCGGAATTTCCTTGCGTGATCACGTCAGAAATGATGATATCCGCAGGAGAACCAAAGTTACCGACATAGCCCGAAGAATTGCCAAACTTAAGTGGCAGTGGGCAGGGCACATTGCTCGCAGAACGGATGGCCGATGGGGCCGAAAAGTTCTGGAATGGCGACCGCGAACCGGAAGACGATACGCTGGAAGGCCTCCCACTAGGTGGACTGATGACCTGGTTAAGGTTGCGGGAAGGCGCTGGATGCGAGACGCACGGGATCGGTCAATGTGGCGACGCCTGGGGGAGGCCTATGTCCAGCAGTGGACGTCTTTCGGCTGAAATGATGATGATGATGATGATGATTTTCATAAGGATCTCTATTTTTTTTGAAAATATAATATAGCCTGTGACACTCAGGAATAATGTTGCTTTCTACTGGTGAAAGAATGTTCAAAATCGGTTCAATAGATCCAGAGATTACCCCTTACAACGTCACAAACTTTACCTCTTTATAATATTAATATAGACAATGCATTTAAACAAACTCTCACACCCACACACTCACACCATACACACACTCACACATTGATCACGCACATCTGTTAAACTTTAATAAAATAAAAATATGATTATAGAATAAGAACTACCGAAAGTTATCCCAAGAATATTGTAAGTCTACTTACTGCAGCGACATTCAAACTAATTTATTCGTATTTTATTATGTGATACTTCCTGCGGCTGAACACTGAATCCCACAAGTAATTCTCATAATATAAACCCCCCTACACATTTATCTTGCGAAAAAACACCCCGATTCAAGTACAACGCCCATAGCTTTTGAACGGCTGAACCGATTTTATTCAAACATAGCTAAGAACACTTTCGACAAAATCACCTTTCAAGCAAAAAAAACTAAGATCAAAATCTGTTCATTCGTTTAGGAGCTGTGATGCCACAGATAGCAACACACGTCAAACTTATAATACTCCTCTTTTTCCGGCGGGGTTTAAAAATACAAGCTCAGGCATAGCTTGGGCATCGTAGCAAAACCTTTTCTGCAATACCCTAATACGATGCATATATTAATTTAAGATAAGATGAATGTATTAAACTGGCGACAATAAAGAATTTTTAATTAATTTAAGATTATTTTCCACTAACTCTAACAAATCCATAAGGTGTATAATTCTCCCTGATTTTCAATTTCTGAAGGGTTTCATCATAAGCATCAATGAATCTTTACGAGAATTGAGGGTTTTAATTATGCCTCAGCTTCTACGATCAATCTGCAATCAATCTGCCTAGCCTTTTCCCAACTATATTAGGGTCGGCTTCCAGTCTAACCGGATTCAGCTGAGTACCAGTGTTTTACATGGAGCGACTGGCGTCAGATCTCAGGCTTCTGACTACCCGTAACGACTGTCAAAGATCTTTAAATGATAGCCGGGACCAACGGCTTAACGTGCTTTCCGAGGCACGGAGGAAACTCGGTATGTTGAAATGGTCACCCATCCACGGACCGACCTCGTCAAGCGTTGCTTAACCTTGACGATCGACCCGTGCGGCTGTTATTATTTAGCCACAAGCTCCTCAGCTACTACGATATTACAAAATATTTCCGTAAGTAATATACTTACTAGCACTTTGCAAACATTAGTTTCGCTTTCTCCGCCCGAAGATAACGGATCTCCAGACACCATCAAAATAATAAAAAAATGTTTTTGTATCGCACATAAAGCAACATGCAACAATAATATTTATGTGTATACTGTGATGGAAAGCTCGCTAGCCTTTCGAATAGAGACAGCAACTGACTGACCTATTTTCCCTCAGCTGGCTCTTACAATGGGGACATTTAAATTCGATCCACTCTGTTTCCTATCAGTTCAAGATCTTCATGACAATGATAAGTTGACCTCACTAAAATTACTTCGCCGATGTCGTGCAAAGATTTATTTCCACTATCAATGTCATTCGCGAAATTGTATCAAGCATCAAGCTAACATTTTTATTCCTTACAGAAAATTCTCATTTCCGTCGTCTCTCAGCAATCAATTCAATAAATGAGCAGCCAGGTATAGTAGTCACAATGGATCTTTGTGTCTCTGAAGTTGGCTGCAAGACCCTGCGCAGTTGCTATTTTTGTGTCAATGTTGAAGTAGAAGATAGCATTGTATAACTGCCTCTTTCACTCGCTTACGTCTGTCACATCGTCCTTTCTCGCTTACTCTATGCTGTATACTCGATGACGGTTTTTTCCGCAATGGTTCGCAGAGCCATCTTCAGAGACACAGATCTGCAGTGACTACTTGTATAACTACCTCTTTCACTCGCTTACTTCTGTCACATCGTCCTTTCTCGCTTACTCTATGCAGTATACTCAATGACAAAGTGTTTTTTGCTCAATGGTTCGCAGAGCCAACTTCAGAGACACAGATCTGCAGTGACTACTTGTATAACTACATCTTTTACTAGCTTACTTCTGTCATATCATCCTTTCTCTGTTACTCTATGCAGTATATTCAATGACAAACTGTTTTTTGCTCAATGGTTCGCAGAGCCAACTTCAGAGACACAGATCTGCAGTGACTACTTGTATAACTACCTCTTTCACTTGCTTACTTCTTTCACATCGTCCCTTCTCGCTTAATCTATGCAGTATACTCAGTGACTAATTGTTTTTTGCGAAATAGTTCGCAGAGCCAACTTCAGAGACACAAAGATCCGCTGTGGCTATACTTATTACAGTAAGGGCTGGCCATAATAAATATCCCATCTTTACGCATGACGAAATTATATACGGAGAAACTGTAAAGCAATATGTGCCGGTTGTTAAATCCAGATGTTAAACTACCACATAAATCTAACAAACTTTTCGGAAAGAGACTATTACGTCTTGCTAAAAATGAGTGCAACAGCGAAAGGAATGTATTTGTTTTCATTATGGCAATTCTGAAGACTGACAAGGACGTACCGGACTCTTAGTTGGAATTGGAACGTAGGGTGTGTCTAAAATAGTTACTATTAACAGCTTTACATATTTCAGTAAGCGTGCAAGGTCGGCAAGACGCGTTGTTACGAGCACGTCATTGAGAGACTTAAGTACATTAGCTGAGCTGTGTGTAGCCAATGTTAACTCGAGAAGGATAACATAAAAAGTCATGGCGTCTCCTTTTGCTAACTGCTTATTACTAACTGGATAGGCTGCTTCGTTTTTTTGTGGTCCACTCTCATCCTATGCGTCATCACTCAACGCAAATTCGAAGGAGTAGAAAACCAATCACTTATGATTCATCGTATCAAAGTTCGTTGATTAGAATCACGTTGCGAGTTCTTGTTTTTATAATTTGGTGTTAAATATAGATTGTTTTCCAAACCTAGTGATAGACACGTGCCAATTTCAACGAAAACCCTTTAAATACCGATCTACCTGAAGGGTTATTCGCTGACCGACTAACACAAAAACCCTTTTCGATTCGAGATTAGACATTGTCTGCATAAATATTACTTGAAAATATTTCCATTGGACCCACTCGCGGTATTCACAAACAGATCTTGAAAAGGGCCACATTCCCAGAAAGCAGATACCTTTTTCGCATACGTACTAAAAATAGGTAACTCCTTTGTTTGTGGAATGAAGAGTTTCACACAAGTACAAATAAATACATGATCGAGGACATTCGATCTCAGAGGTTTTCATAAAGTTCAGTTGTTAGACTGTTCTTCAACGAATGGACTGCTCCGTGTGGCCCAAAACTTCGCTACCACCACAGCATCGTCCTGGAAGCGTAAAGGTCACTTAATAAGAATGGTAAAGACAAGGGTACACTTACCGAGTCTAAGTTCACCGAAGTTACCGCAGCCAATCTTCTTGCCGACGCGGAAGTTAGGCCCCACCATAAGAACGCCCGAAGACGAGGTGACGGAGTGCCTCGACGTATGCATCGCGCTGCTGCCGCCCACACCACGCCCGCCCACCGCACCGGTTGCGCTGCAATAGTGAACACACAGCTTAACATCGTGAAGAACACAGGAGTCAAGACGGATAAGATTTTAGATTATCTCCTACAATTTCGTTCACCTGCGGATGGGGGTTTTCCATAACAGATTTTCTTTCTGAATTGACACAAACATTATGTAAAATTAATGAATAGGAAATTGGAGGAATCCGGAGGATACGGGAATCATCTTACACATTGACTCAAGAAAGTTAAAATTGTGGAGTGCCTCCGGTAATTTTGTAACTGCAAATAGGGTTTTCCAAAGCAAGTGTACTTTCTGAACTGAGACAAGTTTGCACCTTAGAGTAAAATTAATGTGTTTTTAAATAGAATTGACATTACCTACGACTAGCTTGAAACCACCAACAATGATTCTTAAGTGATAAGAAATATTCCAATTTAAAGAGCAACCGGTTTCATGGACAAAATGATATCAGTAAGGTTAGCGATATTTGTATAGCAATGCAGTATCGACGTTCATTGATTATATTATAAGAATGACACAATATTATCTTTTATATTGACACAACTTTTACCACTTATTTCGATATCTTCGGCATAAGTTCAGATAAGGTTGGTTAACTTAAATGCAAATATCTAAGGTATCATTTTCATTCGAAAATCTTATATAATTATGTCCAGCAGTGGACGTCTTTCGTCTGATATGATGATATAATTATGTTGTAAAAGTGCCAACATACTGATAAATAGGATCCCTGTACCTAGTTCGTTTTACCCGACTGCTGAAGGAGGATAATTTGTTTATCAGTCTATGTATGTTCTTTTCTATGTGGCGTTCTAGACACCAAAAGCGTTGGCCGATTTTGTTGATTCTTACGTCAATCGTCTTAATCTTGCGAGTGTCACTGGCTACATTAAAATCGGAAAATATAAAAATGGCGGCTTTTGGGCGCCATATTGTGGTGGCCCATTTCTCGCGAATATGTATCCTCCGACTGCACAGCGTGATTTGCTTCTTGTGTAGTTCGTCTTTTTAGTTCGCTTCTTAAGTAGTCGGATATTTTGATTTTTTTAATGAACAATATTTTGCAATTTTAAGAAAGGATCTTTTCTGTCTTCAATGTAGCCAGGCAGCCATTTCGTTAGATTCAGGACTGTCCCATATGTAGCAACAGCAGTTTAGTCATTTCAATCCTTTTGACGAGCAAACAAAAACACGGCATTTCCGTGATGATCACGATTACATAACAAAAGTACATAACTCAAATGTATTCCTGACCACTGCTCAAGTATTACTTGTGCTTTAGCAGTTTTCCCCCTGATGATTAAGTACCATCATTAAATTAATATCGAACAATTAAGTACTTATGAATCGATATTATTCGAACAATGAATGACGTAGACTTTTGGCAGAGTTTTAAAGGGCTCGATTACAGGAAGCAATAACAAATTGCTTGTTGAATGAATTAGAAGTCGAGTGTTCTAAGAGTGTCTATACATATAACAAAGCGATATAATATCAACGTTATCAGATAAAGCTAGTGAATAATAGTAACTACCGGTAATTATAAATTATAAACCAACATACTAGTAATTATAATTTTAAAGCTACATTTACTGGCATTTTATACAATTGGGTTAATAGTGGATGCAATAAAAATCGGTTAAAGGTACTCGATTACGTGGCAAATTTAATTCAGTCTACCTATTTCTATTTTGTAGTATTGGGTGGAGAACTACCAACTAAATAGACCGCATTGAACGCTAAGCTTGGCGACATTGCGGCAGGCCAAGACGAAGATGGTAGGACGACCTTGACTCCTCACCAAGGAATCCGTTGCGTGGTTTGGAAAAATTAAGCGGAGAAACAAACAGAGGCAGACAGCTACCTACTTTGTATAAACAATTTAATTCAGTCTACCTTCTATTTTTGAAGTATTGGGTGAAGAACCACCAACTAAATGGACCGCATTGAACGCTAAGCTAGGCGACATTGCGGTAGGCCAAGAAGATAGCAGGACGACTTTGCCTCCTCACCAAGGAATGGCCGGCATTCAATCATCATGGAAGTCGTATAATGCATGCAGCTTTAGCAAAGAACAGAAGTGGCAAATGGAGATCGGCGCCTGTGCCCTGATATGGAGAAGTTGAAATCGATCTATCAGGGCGACAATTCGGCAGGCCAAGAAGAAAATGGCAGGAAAACCTTGCCTCCTCATCAAGGAATGGCCGGCATTCAAACATAAAACAGAATAACGCGAATCAAACATCATGGAAGTTATCATAATGCATTCAGCTTTAGCAAAGAACAGATAGGTGTCTGTGCCCTGATAAGGAGAAGTTAGAAAAAGATCTATCAAGGTGTCTTTCCACCCTCTATTATGGATTAGAAGGTGAATTTTACGAACTAGTCGCGCAAAATGAATTTTTGAACTGGGAACACTTTGTATGACGCTAACGCACATCAGCCATATTTGGCAGTGAACAGATAAACCACATGCCTACTGTTTAAAAACCAATACATCCAAATTAGATGTGTTCAACTACAGGAAAACTACCGACCCCATCATCGTAACTTGGGTAATTCTGGTTTGCAAAGTAATCGCCATTAATTGGTTTATTGCCACGAGCGAAAAAATTGTGCGTGTTAACTTATAAGATCTTAAGAAAATCTTTGAAGCACATCTTTTCTACGTAGGACGCAGCAGTGTGATCTTTTATGACGAGACGAGAACAATAATCTGGATCTAAACGATCGGGACGACGAGGACAGGGCATTGTGGTACAACTTGGGACCCATCTTTCAGAATTTTGTTATGATTGAATGAGTAGTAAGTACGTCCTTACATCTTGCTTGGTTTACCGATGACATTGTCTCTTACGGAATGCTGCAATGCCTTATCGGACAGGAACAACAATCTTTTGCAATACACAACTGGCGCCAAAACCAGTCAACGATGAAACGTCAGAGCCAGAAAAGTTTAGTAAAAAAATGCGTTTTATTTTTCATTCATTGATTAGTCCGCAATTTCGTCAGATGGAAAATGATGGCTGAAAAGGAATGGATCTTTATAACGAAGGCAAGATTTTGAGGAAAGGGAACGCAGGCGAAATTACATTTGACCTCTTTATAGCTACCTATGCGTGTAGGAGATCCGGAATATGATCTATATTTTAGTGACAAAATTCCTTGAATAGTTCTTGCTCTTCTTAAAAGGGAACCCCGTTTACGGTTTTATATCAGAGATAATATAAAACAATAGATACTACACAACACATTGCAATATTTAGTTCTGCAAGCCTACAATACAACAATGCTATAGGAAAATCAGATTTGCATTTATGTTAAGAAATATGTAAGTAATGACAGCAAGATAAACATTGTCTTTTATTTGAAATACTGTTTATCATACAGGTGTGACAAAATACTGTTATTATAGGCAGTAATCGAGAGGAAAAGGTCTTTGTGCAGTTTGAAAACAATCCTACTCAAAGATAGGTTTTTTTTTGCAAATTACGACGACCAACTTCGCTAAAAAGGTTCTGTTCGGCAGTTTGTATTTAATTGCGTAATATGCAGTTCCACATCCCTGTAGTTATGGTTTAAGTACCTGCCATTGACGTAAACAGGGAACCGAGTGCTGTGGTTAGAGCGCGACATATGGCAAGGCCAATGGTCTGGACCGCATTCTTTTCAACAGTTCATTGTTACCGTCGAAAAGTCGCAATGTTTGGTTGGATTGGAAGAGTGTGTAAGTGCATCTGCGCTATGATGGGCACGCATTTCTCAGGTAAAGATTTAATTTTGGTGTAGATCAGTAAGATGACTGTTGCGGGGATGCAAAATAAGGCTCAGACTTATCAGAACTTAGGCTGATTTCATAGCTGTCCGGCCCGGGAGCCCGGGTAGCGCCCGCAGTGCTCAGAAACGATGATTCAGTACGAGACGCTGTTCGGGCTCAAACCGGAGCGGGTCGCGTACGGACCAATACGCGTCGCTGTGAAACGATATTCTAGGGCCTCACATGTGTCTCCGTTCCGGGAGCACGTACGGGTCTCCCGGACAGCTGTGAAATCAGCCTGATAATAGCGACCCGCTCCGTCCGTGCATGGGACAAATTATATACAGAAACTTTCCTCATTTATCGCTCTTTCTATAAGTAAAAACCTTATCAAAATCCATTGCGTGGTTTAGAAGAAGTAAGCGGATAAACAAACAGAGACAGACAACTAGGTATTTAGAGAGGATGTAAGATGCAAGATGGCTGGCAGCAGCTGGATGACTTGGCGAAAATAAGAGTAAATGGCGTGCAATTGGAGAGGCCTATGTCCTGCATTGGACTGCTGTAGGCTGATGATGATGATGGTGATGGTAGAATAAATTTGATAGCCATAATGACAATCACTACATACCTATTATAAAACAAAGTTCTCAGCCGCGTCTGTTCGCGATAAACTAAAAAAAAAACCGGCCAAGGGCGAGTCGGATTGGCGCACGAAGGGTTCCGTACCATTAAAACAAAAAACGGCAAAAAAATCCGTGTTGCCTGACCCACATGAACACATACAACAATCCGACAACAACCGTCGGGCAGTTGGACCAGACACACCCCCCGTCTGGTCGTCTTTTCTATGGAGGATTGTCGGACTTTCAAAGCGGCAACAGAAATACATCATCTGTGAAAATTTCAACTGTCTAGCTATCACGGTATATGTGATACAGCCTGGTGACAGACGGATCGTGGAGTCTTAGTAATAGGGTCCCGTTTTTACCCTTTGGGTACGGAACCCTAAAAACTACTGAACGAATTTTTATGCGGTTTTGACCAATAGAAAGAGTGAGAAACGAGGAAGGTTTTTGTATATAATTTGTCACGGGCGAAAACGGGGCAGGTCGCTAGTGATAATCAATATTTATTATAATAATACAATTACTCGCGATTGAAACGATTCCTAATTTATCAACTTTCCTTGATTTACCTTCCTTTTACATACAATGCCAATTTAATAGTAGATACCTGCCTAGTACCTACACAAGTCAAATTTCAAAATTTAAAAAAAACCCCAGGCACATTTATCTTGCGAAAACATCACGATTCAAACAGCGGCTGAACCGATTTTATTCAAACATAGCTAAGAACACTCTCGACACAATCACCTTTCAAACAAAAAAAAAAAACAAAATTTGTTTATCCGTTGAGGCGCTAAGATGCCACAAACAGACACACAGATACACAGCAACACACGTCAAACTTATAACACCCCTCTTTTTCCGTCGGGGGTTAACAAAAGCATACAAATGATATCAGCGTCAATTCCCGCTAGGTATTGCGGAAATAGGATGAAAGAATGTATGAATACAATAAAATTAGTTGTGTATTACTATTATAATTAGGTACTTCCTAATCTAATAATTTTTACGTAATTATTTTATTAACTAGGAAAACATGTACGATGTTTACAAATATTTATTATATTGTGCTTATTTTCCTAATGTATGGAACCCATTCAGCAGAAGCTGGCCCAAGATAAAACTAGAACAGTATAAGGTCAAGGTAGTCAAAATTGCATGCCAAAAAAAGTCACCTTGTGTCTTGAACTAGCTGTCGACGATTAGGTACTTACAAAAAAATCTGCAATTTCCAGCTAAATAAATCTTAGTAAATTGACTAAAGAAGCTCACCAATTCTTAAGCTCTTTAAAGAAATGTACTTGAGGAGTTAAATACTTAATCTGAGACATAAGCTTGTTAGTATTCCACACGCTTCAGCTTTATGTTATAAATAATAATAATAAGTGTAGAGTGGAGTAATAATGAAAATATTATGTACTTTAAAGGAATCAATTTTTTTTATATAGTAAAGAAAGATCAAAAGTACCTAGGTATGTGTTGGCTTGCTATCCGTAAATGGGGTGTTACCTCAAAATGGGGTTACAGTACTGGCAATAGTTTTTAGGGTTCCATACCCAAAATAGGGACCCTATTACTAAGATTCCGCAGTCCGTCTGTCACCAGGCTGTATCTCATGAACCGTGGTAGCTAGACAGTTGAACTTTTTACAGATGTATTTCTGTTGCCGCTATAACAACAAATACTAAAAACAGAATATAATATATATTTAAATGGGACGGGATTTCTTTTCCCTTTTTTGGGATACGGAACCCTTCGTGCGCGAGTCCGACTCGCGCTTGGCCGGTTTTTAATGTATAACAATTATAATAATATATAACAAGGTTGAAAATTCTTAGATTTGAAGATTCATTAAGTAATTGGTACTAAATTGAAATGATTTAATGTATTATCCCAAAATGAGGTTTCAGTACCGGCGATAGTTTTTTTTAAAACTTATAACAATTTATATAATATATTACAAGGTTGAACAATCCTAGATTGAAAGTTGACTATGTTTCATTAAGAAATTGGTCAAACATTAAAGTGATTTAATTTGTATCAATAAAAATACGCAAAACCAAAACAAGTTCGATACAATTGGCCGGATGGCGATTCGATGGCGCCGTCATTTCCTGACCGACGATCTCTGAGAAGATTTAGAGAAAAATAAAACTCGTTATCATGAAATTCCTTTCGACAACACAACCACCTCTAATTCGATGGCATGTGATATCCACCAACCCGCACTGGGACCGCGTGGTAGATTATGGGACATTCCCTCTTCACAGAGAGGGGCCCATTGTCCCAGCAGTGCGAACATTAAATAGTTGATGATGAACCATCTCTGTGGACTGTGTCTGTCGTAAAATAGAAGTTAAAACAGTCCACACACAATTAGGTAAATATCAATCTTTCTAATATTCAATTTTTAAATGATAATGATTTATTATCATGTTGTGATAAGAAAATAACCTGCATAATTAGTCATTATGCAGGTTATCAATTGATACACAGATAATAACTAGTAGATACTTGTAATTAAAAATGAAACATTAATTACAATAATCATTAAATTCTACGTACTTTAGTAGTGTTTAGGAAGAAATAGAAAAAGTTTTTAATAATCTCACATCAATATTTATTTATTAATGTTATTAATGAGTTCCCACATATTAATATTATATTTAACCTCCAAAACAAACTAAGATCTGGCCTTCACATTTTTTTATAACATTTTTGCTAGCGTTCAACTAATTTCCTCAAACAAAAAAAAAATAAGATGCTTCATACGCTACATCAAAAATGTACAGCAGCTATAGTGAATCATACCAACCGTTATTGGCATTGAGTCTAAAAGTGAAAGTTACAATGCACTTCCAACCACCGAAAGCATAGGAGACAATTATCTAGCCACCACTCGTCAAGCAGACACTTTTTAATGCATTTTCAATTTAGAACATAACATAACATCACGCCTGAAGTCCCAGAAGGGTTAAGCAGAGGTGCACCTATTTGTTGTAGACCCACATTTTGCCAGATATGTATAAGTCTCATGTGATAGGATAGATGGATTCCTTTTTCGCACTTACGACGCACATTTGGTCCATTGTGCGTGCAGGCCTCGTCTCTGTGGGAGGGAATGGGCCGTAATCCACCACGCGGGCCCAGTGCTTGTTAGTGGATATCACAAGTCTTCGAATTTTTGGTTCTAAGACGTTTCCTTACAATGTTTTGAGACCAATGGTGATGAAATAATTTACACAAAGTAAAGTGCCTGCCTAGGTTCAAACCCACGACCTACTACTTTGAAGTCGCGGCCGTGACCACCGGGCCACCACCTCTCAGTCCCATGTGCTGTTTGAGTCCCATATGAAAGAAGAGGGGAGTCAGTTATGGCATGACAGGGGACAGGGGCAGGAAGATGATGGTCCAAGTGCCATGTAATAATACAAAGAGGATAAACTAATAAATAAATGCTGCTCAGCAATAAAGCTTACAATCACTAGAGCAACAAGGCAGTAAAAACAATCACGGACAAATACAGATAAAATCTTTCTTTCAATTTAGATAAGTCCATAATTTGCATACTAACTATTTGTGTCAAGCCTGTTTTATATGTTGCCGTTGTTTGTTTTAAACTTCTGTACTATACTTTGCGGTTTCACTAACAGTGCGACATTTTAAAAAACAATATGCATAAAGGGTTTGAAATAAAATGTAAGCCTGTGTTTAAACATTATATGCAATTTATTGTGAATTTATTATTCTGTCTGTTACAACTAGAGAATTGATTCATCAATATGGAATTATGTGAAAACCAAATAGCATTTTCACATTAATTCAGTTTTCATAGAAACAGATTCAAATGTTATTTTATAAAGTGAACATTTCCTCTTGCATACTCACAATTTCCTATGCATTGTGGCATGTATTTAAATAAATACAATAACAGTCACTTTGGGTATACATAATTAATATAAAAAATATTAGTCACTTTGCCGCAGACAGTTCACTTGTCAATTTTGAGTGACATACCACCAAAGCACTCTTGATTTCTATAGAAAACCTGACTAAGTTGGTCAAGTTAGTAGCTAGTTATGAAATGACACTGTTTTAACAATGCTAGTGTAATAAATTAAATGGCTTTTCAAAAAAAGCATCACTTACATATTTTTTATGAGACCTAAATGAAGGTTTTATTGAATCAGTTCCAACAATAAACAATGCGTAACTGGACACAGATTGTGGCTGTAACATTTGATAAGTAAATGTTTTTATTAAGAAAATGTTATCAACTGTAAGTATTGAGACAGATACATGGCAAGATGTTTACCGTTCATGATTCATCAGTACTGCAATACTTGGGTACCTATTGTGATAGCTAATGTGCTTACACTGAGTGACATAATAAAGCTTCACTTACTTAAGCAGTTCATTTCCTAACACACAGGTTGTTATCCTTTATGATAATTATTTATTGATGCAAATTAATTTATGTAAGATTTTGCCTATGGCTACATACAATCTATTGAAATTCTCTTGGCATCTGTGTTCTACTTACCTCGTTTTTTTATATGTTTTAGTTTACAAACATTTTGGGTGCATGTTTACTAGGATCTGTATTGCAGATTCTTCTTTTTTTTTTGCCTAAAAGTGTTTGAAGATATAAGTACCATAGATATGGATTATGGTGACCAAACATCAAAGCAAGGTAAATTAGGAGGAATAGGTAAATTGCATAGAATCTTGATTGTTTTCAAGGAGGTCAGATAAACTATGGATAATATATAATAGAAACATACTACCTATAAATAATGTTGAAACTATTAAGTTTTCTGACCGTGGCAGTCTACAGTTCTATTTTTAAACTGAGTAACCACAGACAAACGGCTATCACAGACCATGATAAACTAAAATATCATTTTCATTCCAATTTCAGATAAGATCATGATTAAACTGTGTTAAAAAAACTACAATGCATGTTCCAAAAGCAAAGTTTACTTACTAAAAGACCAATAATTTTCAATGTACTTCCATCAATGTAAAATTGAAGCATTTAATGTATTTCTCTTTGAATGGGTAATGCAGAGTTTATTCTACAACATCCAGTATTAGAAACATGTGACTGAATTGCAAAAACTCTGTTTACATTCACACAGAATCTGTTAGATCATTGACTTCAGTATTTGTAAGACTTTTTGCTGACTATTTACTTTAGATGATACTGTAATAAGTAACTATATTTTCTATTGAACAAGTACTTGATATAAATATATTTTTAAGGTTATTATAATATGGCATTATTTTGTATGAAATTATCTCACCTACCTTGTGAGTCATCATTTTTATGACTGTGTAAACGACCCAAATATCTAGTCATACAAAATATTTACCTAGATTTACCCACTGCCTTGAAAATAAAATCAAATGAATTGACACAAGTTTCAACTTGTAGGCTAATGAGTACTGGCTGACTACATTTGAGGATGTTGATTCAAAGTAGTCTTTTTTTTTATTCAGTGGTCAAACAGAAAGGTTCATTAGCTTTTGATCTTGATTCATTGAACTGCAACTTCAAATGATGTCATATTCAAATAAGTTGGGTTATATGCTTGTGCAATGTGCTAATACATTGCTAGTCCATCCTCAGGAACATTATAATAGCCCAAAGAATAGAAGAGCAAACTTAACCTCTTTTCACTTGTCTATGTATTGCATGCCACGGCCGCTTGAGCAAATTTGTATTTGGAACCACATATGAAGTTCACAAACTGGAACCTTATATCTTGAGGTAAAGACATGATTTTCACTATCTTAACTGGGGCATGATTCATGCATGGTAGTAATGTAAGCATGGAAAGTCTGGAGCTACAAGTAACAGGATAGCACCGTGGCATGACAAATCCGGTTACAAAAATTGTGCTTTACAAATGTTATTGCTGGCAACTTGAAGTGCAAGAAGTATAGGAAATAAAGGTGCTTACGATGCTCTCTTTTCTTCACTCTGTCGTTCTTTGTCCTTGCTATTATCACGCTTATTCATACTACAAGACTTGTTGTGCAGGCACAATGCCCAGCACGCAGCTCACTCCCAGTGTCCAGCGTCTGCCGGGGCCGCAGTGCAGCCCATGTCACCACAACTTCCACGACACCAGCCAGCGACGCGTCGCCATAACACAATCCAACACAACAACACTTTTGTCACTTCTTTTTAATATTATTATTGCTATTTTTTTTCTTCACTGCGATTCTATTACCACTGCACTATTATACAATTTATCTCAAAATCATTTTTGTTACACTGCAAACACAATTTGAACGTGAACACGGATGTTTCGACGACATCAGACGAATCGTATCGGAAATCTCAAAACGATAATTGTCCTTTCTCTAGCAGTGTTAATTGATTATTTTATGCGATTTTACTCGGAAAGGGAGCGAGAGTGAATAGAGGTCGCCGTGCCAATGTTATGTTCATTGAAGAGTAACAACAAGCGATGTGGGTGTCCAACTTATTCAAATTACCAAAATCACCCCGCAGTCACCGAATCTTCAAGCAATCTACGTAAAATGGGTTGAGCTAATTAATATTTATTGATAAAAGAAATGAATGTATCGAAAAAATGTAACAATTGACAGTTCCTTGTGAGAAGTCAACCCCAATAATTGTCGTTCGGCACAAAACGTTTTGAAATAATTTACAAGGATTCTCAATACTGGAGTTTAGAGCACTGTGAGAAACTTAACTGCAGGAAATAGAAGCACAATTCGTGATTTTTAGTTAGCTTTCCGTAGGATTAGTCACAACGTCGCCGAAACATCAAATGGACATTTGTTCTGATAAAAAAGTTTAGGTTTTGTAATGGCCACCAATGTTACACTTTTAACACTTCATAAATTGCGATTTAAGAGATGTATTGCTAAATGTTTTAATCCAAATTAATTTATAAATTACACGTTTACATAAATATATTACCAACTAACGATAAAATTTCTTATTTATAAAATATTTAACTCAAAGAATAGTCACTGATTCGCCATTCGGCGCATGCGCAAACTTGCAGCAGTTCGTGTTGTCAGAGTAGTAAAATGTTTTTTGGTATTGAAGAAATTCCTATTCAATGGTTGTTATGATATGTTTTAAATTTTATATAAATTTATTCACTTGATTAAAAACATATATTATTGCCTACTTTTAAAATGATTACCTATCAAGGTATTAAGGTAACCTACAGTTACGCAAAAGTCAGTTCTGTTCAGAGTTCTGGTAATACTTATTTTTTCTTTGGCAACATAAAAATAAAATATAGATTGCGTTCATGAAGAATAGTTTTTGGTCAAATGCTCTCTACGAGCAATATTGTGTGATATTGAAAAAAAAGTTATGTGATAAAGTACAAATACTTTACTCGATTCTTGCAGTTAAATAATTTCATTTTAGGTCTTTTCAACGTTTTCAACATTGTTTCGTTTAGTTTTTTCGTGTTGGTCACAATTTTGAAAAGACTTATGACGCACAGACGCAATTTAATTGGTTAATATTTGACGTTTGAACATGTGTGAAATTGGCGGCTGGTTTGAATAGTTGAATTTGTCTTCAAAAAGGATGAGACCGGTGTCGTAATAAACTCAGTTAATTGCCTTAGTTCTATCGTTTTTTCATTGCACAGAAATAGAATACCGGTGATTAAAATAAAGGGCCTATACCTAACGCCTGGACGTTAGTTATTAGTTTTATTTCAGTGTATGTAATAACTAATTCGTTTTTCCAGCCACTAGAAAACTAGAAACTAAACTACTACTACTATATTGCTTAAGTATTTTTTATCACACAATAGCATAGGTAGGTTGTTATCTCATAGATCTATTCTTATACTTATTCTTTTTTGTGAAACTTAATTCCTTTAAAATCATTGGAACTGTAATTTTTATTGTTGTCTGTCCGTCTTCCTTTTCAGGATAAATGTTCTCGTGGTTTCGGCTGCTGTAGGTTAATTAATAGTTTTGTATCATGTTGGTAAGCTAAAATAAATCATTTTTAGTACTACGTAGATAACATTATGTTATCGCTACATATATGCTGTTTTATTATTCTTATGTAACAAAAATAGAAGTTTAAATAAAAATAATATACCCGAGTACTTACATATTTTTTATTATACTTACTACAGGTTTTGATGAAGGAATTTTGTTTGACTTACGCTTCCATGATAGAAAAATAAGTAGATAAAGTTATAAGCCGGATCTAGTCTCATGGCGCAAAAAAGTTGCAAGGCACAGAAACCAGCTTCTTCAAGCGTCACATTCAGCCTTCACCTGTATAAAAAACGCTGTATTTGGCTTGTGCACTGACCATGTTGCTATTTTATTAGCCAACCTAAGGACTAAAAAAAACAGGCCAAGTGCGAGTCGGACTCGCGCACGAAGGGTTCCGTACCATTATCGCAAAAATAGCAAAAAAATCACGTTTGATGTATGGGAGCCCCACCTAAATATTTATTTTATTCTGTTTTAAGTGTTTGTTGTTATAGCAGCAACAGAAATAAATCATCTGTGAAAATTTCAACTGTTTAGCTATCACTGCTCATAAGATACAGCCTGGTGACAGAAAGACAGACATACGGACACTGGAGTCTTAGTAATAGGGTCTCGGAGCCTTATTGCGTAAGTGAATTAGGCAAGGCGAAGGGTTTGACCGACATCAATCGAAGTTTTTCATCTCACAATATTTACGCAATAAGGCTGACGTTTTTACCCTTTGCTTTGGGTTCGGAACCCTAAAAATAGCTGTAATTAACAACTACCCACATTAGTAAATCGCTTGTACATACTTGAAAACAAAAGCTACGGAAGTGCCTGTGTGTAGGTTAAGCTGTAAGCATTTTCCTGGTGCATACAGTTCTCGCCAAACTTCATGGCCACCCTAAAGTTGGCTACAATGGCTACGCAGTAATAAATCTCATACAAAAACAGCACCGATCCGTGCCTTGCGCATAGGAAAGACAACTTCAGGGCGGCTCAGAAATTTGGCGAGAATTATACTGCAGTACGAACTTGACTCTTACCGGAACCCGGCAGGCCCACAATGTGTGGAAAATGGAGAAGGAGGCCTTTCCCCAGCAGTGGGATATAACAGGCTACTTAGATAAGTTACTGCGGCTTAGTAGGTAAATTAGGGCACTCGCCACTCTTCACTATGTCGTCTTTGTTTTTTATATCAGCACAGGATATTTACCATAATGTAAGAATTGTTCATATTTTTGGTAATATTATGTTAATTCAGGTGGAGACAGCGGTAGCTTGGTGCTGGTGGCCACATGTTGGCCCAGGCTTTGTTATGGCATTCTGCGAAACAGTCGTCTCGCAGAAGGAGGCTGCGGAAAGGGAAAGAGAAATGCTATCCACTCACCCGATCCGCAGCAGACGCGCCGGGCGTCGGTAGAGGGCGGACAACGCCCTCTTCGAGCCCCCTAAATGGGTCCAGGGACGACAGACTCGGGGACGTCCGTCGCCCGCCACACATTACCCCGAGGCGGTGGCGAGTAATGTTCCACGCGCGCCCCTCTTAGGCGTCGCAGGGGGAGTCAAACACCTAACTCTCCCCCAACCCGAGGTCGAGACCAGCAGAGCCAGGCCGGCACTAGCCGGGGGTTGCGGAAGTATCGTTATTCCCGCGACCACCCCCCCCCCCTCCCCCGTCGTAGGTGTGAGATGGAACACCGGGGTGGCAGTCTGACAGACCCCTCCACCCCCCCAGGACGGCGGACATCCAATGAGGATTTTCAAACCCGGAAAAAAAAGTACCAGGTTATGGCATGGCCAACAAGTGTTTGGACAATGGAAATCGTTTAACTTTACGTATCCACAGCCATAATAAAACCTATTATAATACGTACTGTTACGATAATTGGTTTGAAATGTATGATAAAGATAGATGGATCATTGTTTCTTCACATCTGATATAGACCGTCTGTTGACCTATGAGCGTTGGCAGTGAATAATCTATCCCGATAGTAATAAATGAGTGCTACTATGATTTTTCCTTGGTACATTTTCGTCAAGGTCCTCTTGGAGTTCTCCAAGGAAGTTTGTTCGGTCCTTCAAGACCGAAAATAAGGTCTTGGAGCACATAATGGGGTAACTAAGGAAGCTTGCAAAATCAGTTTTAGCACCTACCGTATTTATTTATACAGAACACAGTTAAAACTAACGAAAAGACATGGCCCGTGCTATCTATATTTAGCCAGGCATTGACCGGCAAGTGAAGCTAGAGAAGTTTAATGGATCGAATTATTCAAGGCCAAATTCAAGAGCATCTATTAATACTAACTATTAATTGTATTGATGATTCAATTAAATATTCTCCTTGACATTATATTGCAGTAACCTTTAACGAACCTTGTCTACTCCTGAAATGCAAGCAAAGATGACCTAACCAAAATTCGGATTGCACTGTTCGATTTTCGAATGAGAATCGTGGGTGTCGGCCTGCACCTTTTCATATAATGTGCATAATGCTCTTGCGCCGGTCGTGAAGTGATCGTTCATTTCGCGTATCAACGCCCATGGTTGTTCTGTTTCGACACAGACACAGACACTTCTCCTCTCCACTCCAGCCAGTGTGTAAGCGTGCGCGCTGCTATCGTGACGTGTTTTAGTAACTACCAGATTGCTATTATTGTACGGTGACATACTGATAATCCTTGAGTTGACAGCCGAGTGATTAAAAGTAAGTTTTATTTGCTAATATTTTTATGGTCCTTGTAGACTTGTGTTCTGGTGGACCGCCTAGGGCCAGCTGACCCAAATTCTGTATTGTTTTTATCTTGATGGTAAGTATTGAATTTCGATCAATGATGTTTCTTAGTTAAGTGGTTTTAATACTAATTGTGTTGTGGTATAGTTTTGAACCTACCTTCGTCGTTGTAACACGAACACGGTTTCAATTCAAAAACATAATTACTATATCATTTGAACTCACACCTCACACCCATTTATTAGATGCCCCTCCCCCAAACATTGTTTTTAAACGTTTGGGGCCAAAAATAATTAATGTTAACAAGAATAAATATTATTATGGAAATTGGCACAAGCAGAAGAGGCGGTTGGTGAAGTCAGACTCTGGATGTTGAGGGTAGAAACGGAGCCATAGATATATTTTTTAGTTTTAACTACAAGGGGGTATTTAAAAAAGATAAAATGTGTTCGATTATGTAGGTACTTACCTAAAAACGCGATAAAGGAATTTCCGCATACTCTGTTTTTTCATTTTTTCCTGTCTGTAATCAGGCGTATCCTGATGATTAGGAGACCTACTGAAATTGATAATTATTATAAACTTTTGTTGTACCATTGCTGAAAAGACCTCCCTTCCCTTCTTCTAGTTTTCTCGGTCTACTGCGACCTCTGAACCAATTCTCCATCACTCATCCCACCGTCAGCGACCGTGTCGTATAAATATATGTTTATAATTATTCTGCATTTCTTATCTAAAAAAGTCCTACATATTATGAAGTTGATTGCCTATAATAAATTAATTTAAGAAACAATTTGCTTTGATTTATCTTTTTGAGGAGGGTAGATTTAATCAGAAAATCGCTTCGTCGTGGTTAGGCTGCCCAGGCTTTGCATAACTATACGCCCGCCATTTTGAAGATATCTACAATGTAGCAACTGTACAAGATATACGAACGACAGCCGGAATCAGCGGCTTAAGTGCTGTCCACACATTTCCGGGTTCCCGTCCCTGACGGAACAGGGCAGGAACCGGTTACATACGATTTGTACGGACTTGTTCGCACATCTTCATATCAGGGGGATCCGGATCGTTTATGCAAATCGTAAGTAAATGTTCCGTCAGGAACGGGAACCCGGAAATGTGTGGACAGCGCTTTAACTTGCGTTTCGAGGAGTTTCAGTACCATCCATCCACGGACCGACCTAAGTAAGACAGTATACCTACCTACAACTGTTATTATTTAGCCACAAGGCCATCCACGTAAATCTAATAAAAAAACACACTGAATTAAGTCTCTCTTTCCAAATTATAATTTTTCCAATTATTGTAGCACATAAGCAGTTAAACACATAAATGATACAGTCACGTCCGCAACACTGTAATAAAAGTTATAATTTGAGAGGAAGGTCGCTCTATGCAGTTTCTTTATTATCAACTAGGTTACTTGCAACTTTTAGTACATAAGTAGCTAAGTAACTAAGAGGAAAAAACGCAACTGCACCGCATATCATGCGATCTAGAATCTTTTACAAAGTTGGAAATTAATCAATGAATAAAATCTCGCTTCCCCATATTACCTACAAAGGATTCGTTAGTTTTTATTAGATAGGTACTAGCTGACCCCTGGGGCTTCGCTCCCGTCAACTGGCTACCCTGCCTACACTGACTACCCTGCCTACCCAGCCTACCCAATAATATTTTATATGTATCATCAATAATTTTCTCAGTGCACGCCAAAGAATGAATTTTACAGGCAACATTTTGCTACTTTGGTTTACATTATTGCAATTTTCATAAGGATCTCTTTTTTTAATATATTATAGCCTATGACACTCAGGAATAAGCAGTGTAGCTTTCTACTGGTGATAGAATTTTCAAAATCGGTTCAGTAGATCCAGAGATTACCGTATAGTAAAGTTTGTGAGTTTGTGACGTTGTAGGGCAACGTCACAAACTCACAAACTTTACCTCTTTATAATATCAGTATAGATTTAGATAATGTGCCTGAAATCAGTGAAATAATTTCTGTATGTAGAGGAGTATATTTCTCGTCAAACTTCTTGGCCGCCCTGAAATCAGCTTTCCGGTGCGGTACTGTTTTTGTATGAAATTTACTACTGCCCAGCCATTGTAGCCAACTTCAGGCAAGCCAAGAAGTTTGGCGAAAACTATACCTACAGGCTCATGTTATGTTTTCATCCTCAAAGACAATACGTACTAACTTCCTTGTATGTACTGACTGACGTATTAACGGACATAATGAGAAGATTTATGTGCTTCCTACCTAACTACCTAGAAGGCACACAAATTACCTAGCTTATCTACCTATAAACAATTTTAATTAAAATGGTAATTAGCTAGTTACGATAACTGGTTATCTCTGTTGCGATCATTTTCTGATTTTAGTCGACTTCAAGGTTTACTCTTGAAGTCTTGATTGAAGAAGGTCCAATTCTAATATGCCACAGGTTTTTTATTGCATGTTCTTTGATTCTCATTCGGTCGAAGCGGACATGTAGGTTAGTACCAGCCTAGATTTTCAAATTCAAACTGGTTACTTACCTAACAAAAAGTGTATGGGTTGTTTTAAACCAATAGGTTATTGAACTTTTAAGTGTTTCAAACAGATTTAAAAAAGAATTGTCCGTTTTTCAGATATGGAAGAGTTATGCACAAACGGACATATATTTATCTACGGCATTATGGATGTTACCACACCAATCAATAGATCGTTGATTGTTAGACGTTGAAAGACGTCGGCCAGCCAATTGGTGTGGTAGCTTTGATTTTGTATAAAAGAAACTGTCGTTTGACGTCGACTGATCCATTCCGGCATAGATCGACGATTGATTTCTTGGTGTAGGGTATACGTAGGTTTTCCACCTCTCCTGAAGAAGTCTGCCTGAGTTAAGCCCCGAAAATAAATTTAAGGCAATTGATTCAAAAACATTCCGTATTTAGACTGCCATGGAGGATTTAGGAGGCAAACGGCAACGCTAGTATAGTAGTCACAGCGGATCTTTGTGTCTCTGAAGTTGGCGCTGCGAACCATTGTGCAAGAAACAGTTTGTCATCGAATATACTGGATAGAGTAAGCGAGATAGAAGGATGCGATAAACGTAAGCGAGTGAAAGAGGCAGTTATACAATGCTATATAGGTGAACCTTCAACATTGACACAAGAATAGCAACTGCGCAGGGTCTTGTAGCCAACTTCAGAGACACAAAGATCTGCTGTGAGTATTATAGTACCTGACACCGTTACTCCAAGTCATCCTGGGTAGCGTAACTAGTATAATCATGCTGATTTATTATTCTCTCATTGTCATTTAATAGCCCCTATATTACTAGAAAATAAAATACTAACGATTATAATGAACTAAGTGATATCTATCTAACTAGTTAAGTAGGTACCTTCATAATCGTGTTGGTACGTATTTAAAACGCTTTGTTTAAAACATCTGACAGAACATTGTTTTGTAAATTCAATAGCAATATGAATGACAGCGGTAATAAAATACTTACCTACCTGACTCTCCGTTTCAGTAACTGGATTTCGTCGTTCCATATCCATACATACACACCTAACAAAAAAACTTTTTAATAAAAAATCAAACCGACTTCCATAACAAAAAACTACAAAGCAAAAAGTAACTTCCGAAGTCGGTGTCTTTTGTACCCATTTTTTTCAGTTTCTTGACACCGACTTCTGAAAAGTAAGTTATTTTTTGCTTTGTAGTTTTTTGTTCTGGAAGTCGGTTTGATTTTTCTTAAAAAGCTTTTTATTTTTCTCTTTTTAGTTTTGGTAGGTATCTCCAATTAACATGATAATCATTTGTGGCCAAAGCACATCTCATGACGATTCCAATAAGCCCAAGCACGACTAGGATACATTGTTTTATTTCAGAGTTTCAGTGCCTACCTTCCGGCTTCATCATCAGAACAGTTCCCATTTTCATCAGTACCATTCATTGATAAGTATTTGCTTCATCATTAACTAGTCGAGATATTTTATACCCGTGACATACTTAGCATTTAGAAGTTCCAGTGGCCATCTGTGGTCTTCTTCATCAGTTCCACTTCAATAAATTATACTTTTTGAGTGCAATCGAGGGAACTCCTCAAATATTATAGGCATATATATAGTGATTTTCGTATTTTCATCAACAATGCAAGTAGTACACGTATGTAGTAGTACCTACCATATAGGCAGAAATCCAATCTCAGGGCTGCCACTGAGCCCCCCCGGTGGGTTCCCGCATTGTCGAGGCGAGGAGAGGGCTCATTAGCCGTGGCATGGTCACCCACGGTGAAGCGACGAGGCACCCGAGGAAAGGCCGCTCGTTAGGGCTTATGCCGATAAGCCGACGGTGTAGGGGCCAACACGTGGGATGCGGTGCGGTATTGCGGACGGATTCACCACCGTCTGATTGCGGACTCGGTGGGGCTGCAGGGAAGGATGAGTGTCGGTATAGCGTTGGCCACTCTCCCTAACCCTTGCGGCCGAAAAATGGTAGGTGGCGGGGCCACTGATATGACCCGTCACAAGGAGGCCAAGGGTGCCATACACGGGGTCGTCTGGTGCCCATGTGCTGGTTTGGTCCCTGGGGTGTTCGCGACGTACATTGTGTTCTGGTGCGCCGGTGATGGCGGGTACCCCCAGGGGAGGGTCTGGTGATGGACAGCCGCGGCGGGTTCGCGGTGAGTGCTAACGCGTACCTGTGTTCCCGCCATAAGAGGCACAGGAGGACACCGTGGAGTTTTAGTGGGTTAGAGTCCCACATAACAGCGCTATCACTCCGTGGTGGCGCAGTATGCATGAGCATTAATCTAGAACAAGAAAAAAGTGCTGCTACTGAGATTTTTTTGCCTTGTCGGGAATCAAATCCACCGCGCAGTCGCACTTACAAGGGAAGTAGTCACCTCTACGAAGCGGTCTCATTTTTTTAACAAACTTCAATAAAAGGAGGAGGTTCTCAATTCGTTTTTTTTATTAGTTTGGAATTGGTTCACACAAACATCGTAGACAATACGAACTTCAAATCTGTGGTAGAAAAAATTATGTTCCACGAAAATTTGTTTCGTTATCAAATCGACCTACATAATGCCTGACAGTATTTTGATGATAGCATAATTATATACCACCTAGTCGACTAGTCGTCATCAATTTAGCCAAAAGACTTTTGGATCAAAAAACCCGACTGCTTAAAAAGCGAACTTAAAAGACGTAAACAAAAAGGAAATCATGCTGTGCAGTCCGAGGATACATGTTCGCGAGCTGGCTGACCAAAACCAGTATCCTCCGACTGCACAGCATGATTTTCGTTTTGTTTACGTCTTTTTAGTTCGCTTTTTTTGTTTTTTTTTTTAATTAACTTTTTTATTTATAGTACACACTTTACTATATTTTTTTTGTAGTTATTTGTTTTTTAGAATTATCTACATTTAAACATATAAGTGTTATATATTTTTGAAGCCACCTCTTAAAATCCTTTATTTTGATTCCCCCACGATGGGTACCGACGAAATAAAAAATTTGGTACCCCACAATATGGCGCCCAAAATCCGCCATTTTAATATTTTCCAATTTTAATGTAGCCAGTGTTAAGACGAATCGATTGACGTAAGAATCATCAATATCGGCCAACGCGTTTAGTCTCTAGATCGCCACATAGGAACAAACATACATAAGTACATACATAGACTGATAAACACATTACCCTCCTTCGGCAGTCGGGTAAAAATAAAATTGCTGGACATAGATTTCCAAGCTTCGGGAGACGACGCTGGCGTCACATCGGCCGGTTATCTGCTTCGCGAAGATGTGGTAGGTCTTTCAATGGCCAGCAGCGGCCCTCCTTAGTTGTTGCTTCTGCAGAATTTCGCTACAAAGATATTCTTCTGTAACAAGTAACATATTAAAATTTAAAAATCTTAGGCTCATTTTTATTTCATGCTACATAGTTTATCTAGTAGGTAGTAGACACGCTTCGGTCTACAATCTATTGAACACGTAATACTACACAATACGTTATCTTGCGAAAACATTCCGATTCAAACAGTAAAACGCCCATAACTTTTAAATGGCTGAACCGATTTTCATAAACATAGCATACCTATTTTTATTTTTAATATTTTGAAATTTTATTACTTTCTACAATTGACATTTTTACATTTGACATTGTTTTATAGATACCTACATTTCTGAAATTTTATAATTTTTGGACCGTTTTAATTATTATTTTTAATGAGTTTTTGACTATTTAAATTCAATTATTCATTAATTTTATTTTGTGTTTTATCTGTCTATAATTTTATGTATGTTTATGTATCGACTGGAATTATGTCTGAAATAAATAAATATATAATAATTATAGCTACGAACACTCTCGATAAAGCCAACTTTCAAAACAAAAAAACAAATCAAAATCGGTTCATCCGTTTAGGAGCTATGATGCCACAGACAGATACACAAACACACGGGTACGCACGTCAAACTTATAACACCCCTCTTTTTTCGTCAGGGATTAAAAATGAATCGTATCAACATGAATAAGGTTCGATAATGTTGATTCCAATTTAATCGTTGACAGATAGATAGCCACAAAGACCAATGTCGGATGGCAACATAACAAACTAACTAGCCATTTCCTTCGGCTGGGTTGTACATACACACGGAAATAAAATGACGTAGCTTGTTGAATTACGAGTAGGTATACAAGTACAGTCGACTGATACGATCTATTCCTGCTGTATTTTGAAATTGTATTTTAAATAAAAATTGTTAAAATGCTGTATTTTGTATTTGGTATTTTATATCATGCATGCAAAGGATGTATTTAAAATATCAAACAGAGTAGGTAGGTCACCCCCATGTATTGGACGTAAAATTGACAAGTATCTTGTCATAACCTAACACCTGGCTGTATTTTGAGTTTGTATTTTAAATAAAAATTGTTAAAATGCTGTATTTTGTATTTGGTATTTTATATCATGCATACAAAGGATGTATTTAAAATACCAAACAGAGTAGGTAACATAAATTAAAATAAGAATCTAAAAAAAACATAAATCAATTCAAATCATAATAAAACAATGTAAAATAAAATTATTAAATTAAACTTTGATTAAATTAAAATTGAACAATTATTTACCCTAAAAACTAAATTATTAATAGAAATTAAGTAAAAAATCTAATTTAATAATGATTAAAACAATACCATTAATACACAATACGATTTAAAATATCTACAGTAGTATCAAATTACATTATTTAATTATTGAAACACACACATTACACACTACATTAATTAAAATTACAATTACATTATTAAATTACATCGTATTATTAAAAAAATGTGAAATGTCAAGCAATAAAACATTACCATTAATATACAATACGATTTAATAGTATATTATTGCAAAGGCCGGGAAATAGGAAATTGCAGGTCGAGTATGAAATTGAAGGCCGAGCCGTAGGCGAGGACTTCACTAATACGAGACGGGCAATTGAGACAAAAAATTACACCTAAGTTAATTAAAATTTCAATTAGATTATTTAATTATATCAAATAAAAAAATAACTGTAATGGGAAATATAGCAGTATAAGTTAGAGTAGGCAGCTGATCACAAGTCACGTTTAATGATTTCAGACTTATTTTCACAATATAAGACTAATTGCGTAGGTAAGTGAATTCGGCAGTTTCCTTTTAAATAATTGGGTATTGCGTAACGCTATTAGGCTGCAGGTTTCCTTAAGATGTTTTCCGAGACACCGTTGTCAGCGATGTCCCAGATAATATGAATTTGAAATGGTGACATTGGTACTTGCCCGGTTTTGGACCCACGACCTCAAGCACGAGAGGCGAGGTCTTGGCCACTGGGTCACCAAAGCACGACTTAGCTATTACTCGATTATTTATTTCACTCTGTTCTGTCACAATGCAGTGCAATGTCCTCCCTTTCTACTACCTTCTTGGTATGTACGGTTGCACTGATACTACCAACTATTTCATAATTTAAAGAAATATAATAATTATATTCCTGTTATTTTCAAAGAAAAATAAACGTGTCAAAATTTCCAATAGGTATTTAGTAGATTAGATATTGCATAATCCGATAAAAATAGCAAACATGCAAAAGAGACACGCTTAGTGCAAGATTTTGTGTACTAGTGAGGTTTAACATTCAAAGAGTATACAATAATCATATCACTAATGATATTCAAATAAACAGATATGTTATGAGCGCGCGCATTGTGAAGACTCGAATAGGTCACAATTGTGACCTTTAGTCTTACTTTATTTCACGCATGGCAAAGAGCGGTAGGCTTTGTTGAAACAAAAACAAAATAAAAAAATATGCCATCGTGTGTATTTGTAATTTATTTATTTATTGATTAAAATAAATATTTTTTAATGTTAGATGAATGAAAAGTGTGTATGTGTGCTGCCGCTGCTGCGCGGAACACTTTTTTCAATTGTTTTGTGAGTGTATAACGTATCTGTTTATTTGAATATCATTGCATATCACTAAACCAACCGTCGCGGTTTGCATTGGATATAGGGTATTTTCTAATTCCTTGTAAGGTTTTTTTGTGAGACGATGGTGAATTCACATTCCATTATATTAGACGAGATGGGCCCCGTATTTCTTTAGGTGGTCACGCCATGTCAGGAGCACCTGTGACGTTTTTAGGTCCTCAGAAGTGGAGAAAGAAAAAAAATATATTTGTTTGTGACCTGCACAGGAAACACGAGAAATAAGCATAAAATTAAACAATAATAAAAAATAAAAACCCCGTGATAGACCAAAAAGATTCCTATTTCAGCATGTGCAGCAATAACCAAAAAATAAATAATAGGGCCCACTGTTGATACCACGGACACACGGAAACTGAAAATAAATAAATAATAAAATACATAGAATAGACACGGAGGAGGTAGACACTTCTGACACTTAAACATGCATTTGCATCCAAAGACTCATCACAGTGTTTTCAAAAAAAATATACTGCATAACAGGTAAATGTTACTTTATTATTCATTTTATTTGATACGATTAACGCAAATAAATATCCAGAAAATATTTACTACGTCATGATTTTTTTATTGCACTGTGCCTTGTCGAGTACCTCTATACTTTTTTCCCCAGTGTAATACCTTGTCCTCTTAACCCATTGGATTTAACATTGACCCTTATTAGCTTCTCGGTACAATGACTGCTCCAATTTAACTGGCTGTCTGTCAATGCCTTGCCCAACCATGTGACCATATAGTATCTAATGATAAAATTGCAGAGGATACGGTATATTTCATCTGAATAGCAGTAGTGTTGTGAACATTCTTTCAAAAATTTCTTGCTTATCAACATTATGGGCCAATTTCACCAATGAAATTAATCGCGATTAGTTCAACGAAACTCAGTTTAAGCAAATACATCGTTCTGATTGGTAATTTCTCAGCGGTCTCAACCAATCAGAATGCTGTGTTTGCATAAACTGAGTTTAGTTTAAGTCATATATATTCTCTAATGTTAACGCAGTACTGGCCGTGCGCCCGCTCGGAACCAGAATATCAGTATTGAACATCCTTTTGGACAGTTTTGTTTGCAAAATATTCTTATATTTACAATTCTAGCCATCAAATTTTCTGTATACAAATATTTTTAAACATCGAAGTCGTTTTGGAAGAGTATCCAAAAGTAGAGAAAAATTTCGTGTTGCTAATTATTTTTTTTAAAGCAAAACTATTTGTTAGACGAATAAACCATGTTTCACAAATAATGTACATGAAACAATAATATTTTTTACCTAGCTGGTACTAAGGAGTATGCTTTAGAAAGTTACTGTTTTACGGCACTAAAGCGGTTGTAGGCCCTTAACTAATTTCGATTTGTTTAATTGTTGCAATCGGCCCTAAATCATGATTATGGCTACTAAGATTGATAGTAAAGTAAGTGCTAAATTATACTAAATCCGGTTATATAAAAAAAAACTTCTTTCTTTACATGTGTAGATAGGATATCTACAGATTCAGTTATATCATGAAGACTCCAAATAAAAATCAATTGGCTTGATTCGAATGAATGAACACGTTCCAAAAATGTTCTTCGTACAGTGCTTATCCCACAACAACAAATCTCATTTTTAGGGTTCCGTAGTCAACAAGGAACCCTTATAATTTCGCTATGTCCGTCTGCCCGCAGCTTAGCTCGGAGACTCTAAGTTATAATTTGACATGGAAGTACATATTAATCACGCCGAAAAAGTGGTAAAAAAAAGTATGAAAAAAAAAGGTTTTTCCCGCCTTTACCACCTTCACGTAAAGTGTGGATGTTATTTTTTCTCGTCTTTCCCGTTGTGTGGGCTATCGTTGGATAAGCCATTAAATAATATTATTACGGGTCTCTGAAAACCATTTTCGATTCAGGGATCCGTTTGTAAAATTAAGCTTTAATTGTTAATTTTTGTTAGAGTCAAGTTTCCTCCCCCCCTGTCAGCTAAATGGTCGCCTTTGGAAATGTGAAAACATTCACGGCAGTAGGATATATAACGAAATTAAAAAGAAAACAAGTTTACGAGTAATAGTAGACCAACTTATAAAATGTACTTGGAAAAGTAAAAAAAAAATCTTTTGGAGAATTATTCCATTTGGAGCTAAGTTCGCCTTTGTACATGAATTTTATTATCAATTCGTTTAAATGTAATATCTTGGTGTACAATAAATAATAAAGTAAAGTAAATGTTCGGTGCTTTCATTGATTATTAATTTTAGTATTTTTACCTAATTAAGTTGGTGAATGTAGCTGATTGAACGGAACCCTCGGTGCGCGAGTCCGTCTCGCACTTGGCCGGTTTAAATTATGTTTCATTTATCAGCTGCGTGGGTAGGTGTTATGCAGAAGTGGAAGTTGGTACTTACTTAAAGTTTGGTACAGTTTTGAGCTGACTAAATTGTACAGACTAATAGTTGAAAGTTTGGTACAGTTTTGAGCTGACTAAATTGTACAGACTAATAGTTAAAGATTGGTACAGTTTTGAGCTAAATTGGACAGACTAATAATTAAAGTTTGGTACAGTTTTGAGCTGACTAAATTCTACAGACTAATAATTATGAGAACACAAAAAAAATAACTGTTGTGTAAACAAATTCGGTTGAAGGTAATATACCACAAGGTACCTACACTTGTCTCAATCTTTATCCTCAGTCGATTGAACTCACGGAAACTATGTAGCTATGCATAATAGAATACAGGAAAAGCTTTATAAAACTTTATTAGTAGGTATTTAGTTTATAATAATATGAGCTATAAACAGCCATAGAGCCGCACATAAGTACGTACTTAGTAGGTATCTACATCGTATGATTTATCTATATAACATGCAAATTGCAAATCAGAGAATATAATAGTATAGGATTATAGTATTACGATGGGACGGGCTGTGGAGAGCAGTGGTGGCCCAGTGGTATCGGCAGCGACTTACAAGTTGTAGGTCGTGGGTTCGAACCCAGGCAGGCGCTTTACTTTGTGTAAATTATTTCATCACCACTGCTCTCAAAAACGGTGAAGGAAAACATCGTGAGGAAACCGGCATGCCTAGAACCAAAAATTCGAAGATATGTGACATCCACCAACCCGCACTGGGCCCGCGTGGTGGATTATGGCCCTTCTCCTCCCCTCTCACAGAGAGGAGGCCTGTGTCCCAGCAGTGGGAACATTAATAGGCTGATGATGTGATGCGACGGGCTGTGGACTGTGGTAAAGAATAACAAAATTTATAAGTATTCGGTTTAGGTCATCGTGACGTCACGCTTGCCGACGTTTGTCCCGATGCTTCCCTTACGCACAGGACATACGATTTTTTAACCCCCGACGGAAAAAGAGGGGTGTTATAAGTTTGACGTGTGTTGCTGTGTATCTGTGTGTCTGTCTGTGGCATCATAGCGCCTCAACGGATGAACCGATTTTGATTTAGTTTTTTTTTTATGAAAGGTGATTGTGTCGAGAGTGTTCTTAGCTATGTTTGAATACAATCGGTTCAGCCGTTCAAAAGTTATGGGCGTTTTACTGTTTGAATCGGGATGTTTCCGCAAGATAAATGTGTCGGGGGGGGTTTTTAAATTTTGAAATTTTACTTGTTGTGAATAACTTGAAGGTTCCCCTAGTCGACGGCACGAACTATTTTGTGTGCGGGGTTTAAATGCATGCTATCTCATCCGACAACAAGTGCGAATGATATAGATGCTGTGATGAGCAGTAAGAAGCTAGTTCGCGTGCAAATTAGCACTTTTGCAAATTTGTATCGAAATGGATGATTCGTTTAGGACGAAAACGAGCGCACGTGTAATGTGGGCAACCTTACAGGCTAGTCAGTCATTCTTCCATACAAACTTAGTATGGAGATTAGTCCACTGTTTGACGGTGTACGCTCAAAAAAATAAAAATTAATATCAATTTGTTTCATCATTATCTAGCCCTATATGGAAACAACAATCAAAAGTTACATATTTCAACACTAATTTCAACGCATCTTTGGGCGGAAATAAATACCATAATAAGAAGGAATATTGCAAAACAGTCACCATATAGGGACAGATCAGCAGTTAAAAAAAGCAAATAAATTTATTTTAAACAAATACATTCAGTTGTTTTTTTCATGATACTCATACTCCCAAAGGTCTGTTTATAAAATTACGCGCGCTCCTTTTTGTTCTAAATCATCACCCATTTATTATGTTTATACCTTGAGTGTGTATTCGTACGCGCACTAGCTTCTTACTGCTCATCGCAGCGTCTATCTCTTTCGCACGTGTTGTCGGATGAGATGGCATGCATTTTAACCTCGCGCACAAAATAGTTCGTGCCGTACACTAGGGGAACCTTAAGGAAAATAATTCTGAATTCTGACGAGATAGAGAAAAATCTGGGATAGGTTTGTTTCTGCAGCACTTCTAACACTTGACTAACTGGATTTTATAAGCACTTTACCAATAATTTCTTCAAATAATTTCAGGTGGTCCTCAACATGGTTAACAAGATCTCAGAAGAAACACAAAAGCAGGTGGAGCAGCTTCGGAGTTGGATAAGCACGCAGCCTCATTTGCCCAAAGATATAGGTACCTAAGCATGCAAATTTGGTGATACTCTTTTCCTATACCAAATCAAGAAGATCTTCAGAACCTTCAACAGTCCTCTAGTACAATCGTTTGCTCTCGAATATCAGTAATGAAAGAAAAAACATATTGAAGATGATCTTTATTTATTTATTTATTCAGTTCCTCCAATGAAAGATGTACACAAAAAATACAAAAAATCATCAATATGAAGTAATGACAAGTGCACTCCCTAAATTATAGGAGGCCACAGCATACATTTGGGATTATCGACTAAATAGAAACTAAAATATAAACACTTATTGTAAATTATAAAACATATAAAAAGAAAAAAAGAAATCAAAACATGACATACTTATAAAAATGAAAAAAACTCTGCTAATATATAATTAACCTCGACTTTGCCAACATTATGGCAAACCAGACGGCAAAAAATCTTCAAAAGTAGCAAAATTGATATATACTTTTTATAAACACTTTATAGGTTAAACAATATTAAAATAAAAACGTAATTACATAATAGTAAACTAAACTGAAGAAAATTTAGTTACAGAGCGCAAAGCACTTTTAAAATAAACTATAAAATTAAGTTTATCTACTTCGGTTTCGTTATATTCGAATTACAAAATTGACAGCGGTTTCATTATGATACCCATAACGACATCGGGTTGCATTATGCGAATCGTCATAAATTCTAAAACACAAGCAAAGACATTCTGTACATACAGCCAGGTAGATACCTATAATATTACTTCGAAATCGAGACAATGTAAATGATGTTTTTAAAAATGGAACAAGTTTAGAACAAAAGTATCGCATACTATTTGGCTGTTGCGGCTACAAGATCTTTGCCTTATCTATACTTCTATACTAATATTATAAAGCTGAAGAGTTTGTTTGTTTGTTTGTTTGTTTGAACGCGCTAATCTCAGGATCTACTGGTCCGATTTTAAAAATTATTTCACTATTCGATAGCCCGATTATTGAGGAAGGTTATAGGCTATAAAACATCACGCTATGACTAATAGGAGCGGAGTAGTAATCAAAGATGCGAGTGAAACCGCGAGGTTCAGCTAGTCTTATATATATATATATACACATATATTATATATCTATACTAATATTATAAAGCTGACGAGTTTGTTTGTTTGAACGCGCTAATCTCAGGAACTACTGGTTAGAATTGAAAAATTATTTTTGTGTTGGATAGTCCATTTATCGAGGAAGGTTATAGGCTATATAACATCACGCTACGACCAAAAGGAGCAGAGCATAAATTAAAAATGTTGCAAAAACGGGATAAAAAAATTCCATTTTGAGAGCTTCCGTTGCGTGCGCTGCGTAAACGGTTTAAGTTACGCAACAATCATGTATGTAGGGTAGGTAGGGTAGATGGGTACATAGGTAGCCAGTTGACGGGAGCGAAGCCGCGGGAGTCAGCTAGTACCTAATAAAGACAAAATAAAAAAAGTGGACGCGGGATAAACAATAGTCAGTGTGTAGTTAAGTTTCTATTAAAAATACTTATTTGTCTATATCTGAGTTTTATTCCTTCCTTCGTAGATAAAATCTTGTATGCAACTGTACGTTATTGGTCTTTTAATAACTCGTGCCCACCTATTTCGGTACGCGCTACGCTTGTACCGAAAAATGGCACTCGTATTAAAAGACCGTCCATAACGTAACAGTTGCATAAATCGCTATTAAATCTGAAACATAAAACTATAGAACAACTTAAAAATAAAAACTCACAGAACCTCAACTAATGACTTTTTAAATTTAGGCAATGGCTCACAAATGTCAATGTCACAAGTTTTCGACAAAGTATTATTATTGCCTACAGAGTCTGTTTACATATAGAGACCGAGATTGGTTTTTGAGTTTTTTTTTTAATGATAATAATAGTAGTCTAGTTTCTGAAGACAGTAGGTATACTATATACCTATATTAGTTTTTTGCCGCGGCTTCGCTCCCGTGGCCCTCCTCACAAGACCTGCTAATTTTTTCGCGATATAAGTATGTATTATCTTATCACACCTAACGGTAGTGTAGTTTACTATCAGTAAAAGAATTGTCGAAATTGGATCAGGAATTCCAGAGATTACTCATTACAAACAAACACGCAAATTTCTTTATGATATTGGTTAAGAGAACTTGAGAGATAAACCTCCAAATATAATGACATGACTTTGTGCATTATATTATAACAACGATATATATAATATTTATCCGTAACATAACACTCATCAAATAGAATGGAAAGTTTAATTATTCAAACTTGAATAAGATAATAATAGCAACTATTTTAGAATTCTCCAACACAAGACAAAGCAACCAAATGAGTCACAAACTCATGTTTTTAAATTCTTCTTAAATTGTATACACCACAGATTAAATAACATCGACGTAAAGCCGCAACCAATGAAATGAATAGTTCATTAAAATTAATTTTAATTCCGAATTTGACAACCTGAACTTGATGGCATTGAACATTTTAACTCGCATATCTAGGTAACAAGTTTTATATTTCTTTATTCGGGAAGTATTTAGTAGGGTTGCCAACCGTACTCTAAAATAGAGAATTGTACTCTATATCATCCATACAAACGCCATCATGTAGGTGTACTCTATAATCTATAACACTAATAGAGTATGCTGAAATACTTTTATTTACACAATGTTTACTATACTAGTGCCCGCCACTTCAGCATTTATTGAGAGATTATTTTCGAGAATGTGAAGTGACATTCATGACCGAAAATACTCTCTTCAGCGGGAAGAGAGAAACAGAGCTTCGTTGAAATTGATTAAAAATGAGTTATTGATCTATAAACATTTAGAGTTAGAATGTTTGGAGTCATACAATCCATTTAAAAACTATGTTTTTTTTATGTGCTGCAAAAAGTACGACAAAATACCTTTTTAAAATATAAAATAAATGATACACTTTTTTGGAAGTCCGTACTCTTTATTTACCTCCTTTGAAATCAGATATACTCTATTTCTTATAATAAAATTTGGCAACCCTAGTATGTAGTCGAATTGGACGATAAATATTTTAACTATCATCAAAATAGACATCGTCTGTTGATTGGTTGGATACATCTAACGCTAAACCGGTTATCGCAGTTTCGGGCTTCCAAGTTGTTCGTACGGCTGTCGGGTTATCAAGCTCTCTGAGGCATGAAAAGTGAACAAATATCAGCATAATATCAGTAGCTACTCGTTTCCAAGCCCCTGTTATTGATTCGTCTGAATCGCACAAAGAATAATTGCCACCAGATAGGCCATTCAGCGAGCATCGTTGAACTGAATGAATGGAAATCTGTTGTAACATGCCTACTTGTATTGTACTGTATACCAAGTTTTCCACAATTGATACCATTTTGATTCGACTTTCAACTTAATTCTCTTTGCGTTAAGGTTCAGATTCTGGATTTTCTATATCGCTTTGAATTGTTTCAAGTGTACATCCTATAGAATATTATGTGCAACTTATCGATGTGCTGCTATCTCAAAACAGTACATACTTCAGTTCTGCGGTGATGTTGGCATCCATGAAGTATCTATCTAGTAAGTGTTTTTTTGTAAGAAAAGAGGAGCTCGGGGATTAATAATTACAGCCGCAAAGGGCGGTGACCATAAGCTCTTAGAGTAAGGTTATTTTGTTTTTATTTGAGATAGAGTAAGTGACAGATATACACGTCATATACATCTGTCCCGCTCCAGGTCGATCTTCAAGGTTAAGGCCCTAACTCCGCTTTAGTGACGTAACACAGTAACTTTCTAAAGCATACTCCTAAGTAACGGCTAGGTTAAAAGGTTTGAAAACTATACATTTATTATTGTATTGACTAGCTGTGCCCGGGCTTCGCTCCTGTCAACGACCTACCCTACATACCTGCCTACCTACCCAACCAAACTACCAATTTTTTTTCTAGGTTGATTCTTTCGCGGAGTATCTTAACACCGCCATTCAGAAAATGACATCAAATGCACAACGACATCTAACAAAAATGGAGTTCAAATTTGCGAGAAACTGATTCTGAATTGCGTGTGTTGTGATATCTTACTTCTTGAATACTTTAAATTCATCTAAGTTTTGATAGAGTGAACCGATTGCGATGAAACAAAAGCTAAGTAATACTTCAAGTTACGCACAATTTGTATGTATAAATTTATCTACACTGGTTTCGTACATTTACCGTGATGCGTGCACAAATAAACAGAGAAACCGACAAGCAGACAAAAAATAAAAAAAAATCTGGTAATGGGTTCTGATGGTTATCCTTTAACACCCTGGTAATTTTTTTTGGAAATATTTTTGATGTACATTTTTTTTTCTACAGATTTATTATACATCCGATCCCAACAAAGCTGAAAAAGAAACAGATTTATTGTTTGTTCGTAGGAAAAGTGCTTTATCATATAATAACATCATCACTGTCATCAAATGAGAGTTAGATGACTTGCTCATAGCTCAAGATCATGTTCAATTACACAGAAAACCATAGGTTTCCTACATTTTAAAAGCACAATTTGTGACGCAGTTTTATTAGAGTTCTCGACTCAACTAACAATGGTATAAGTGGCATCAACAAAAAGCGTGTTTAACATATTTCCTGTTCAATACCTTGCGTGGGTAACACAAACAAGTTTTATAAAAATAACCATTGAAAATTGTTGTCTATGATTTAGAATACAAGTTTTTAAATTTGGAACTAATAGCGAAATAGTGACAGGCGAAATGTGTAGGTACTAGGGTACTAGGGTATGCTAGTATTATATTATCGGTGACTAGGGTTAGTACCTCTAGGTGTAAGTACCTCTGCCAAACCCACAGACTACTATTAAACCCCTCAGTGAATACTGACGTGATGTTATGTTTAAATTTTCAAAATTAGAATTTACAATATTTGGATTTGGAATCTTTTAATCGTCGAGATTTAATTCTCCGTTTTTTTATAAATAACGGTGTTTATTTTTACCTCTCGGTAGAGAGTACTTATATTCCTTGATTTTTACAATGTTTGGACACCTGGAGACAATGCTTATTCCTTTCGTAAAGGCTTTGTGTTTCTTCCCTGTACATTGTTTAAAATACCAAGCCACGAGGAAATGTCCGAAACCAATATTTTGAGACCATTTAAGCCTATCTACGGGTTTGTTCGGTAGAATTGTGTAAACAGTGTTGACAATATAGTCTAGATATGAAGCCGACCGACGAGACCAAGATTGTAGATGTAGATACGGCGGTATTTGTTCCATCATAGTTTTGCGTCCTATCTGCACGATTATTCGTGACTTTGAATAGTCCAAAGTTGTAATTATTCGATCAAGAGCACGGGTCTATTATAATACCATTAGGAATAACAACCATGTTCTTTTGTGACTTCTTTTAAACAAGTCTTTATCATTTATTTATTTTCCCTATTTGCCATTTATTATTAATTCCTGACTTCCACTAAAAAGGGTTATGAGCGGAAACAGAGGTAACGAACTGAGCGGATCGGAGTAAAATAGTTGTACACTTCCACATATAAAGAGTTTCAGCATTTGCCTTCGAGCGTGCGACTCCGTTCAAAACTAGCGTGCGATGCAGTTGTGCTGCGGACCCATTTTAACTCACTCAATCTGCTCCGCAGTCCGCTTACTCGCTCGCGGTGGAATTGCTCGTATGAAAATCAGTGTTGCGAGTCGAGCGAAGTCCGCAAGTAATCCGCTCGACTCTGCGACCACTTTCGTGACTCTTTGAACTCGTTTAGTCCACTCCGCTCAGTGGAAGAACTTCTATGCAGTTTGCCATCGCGAGTTAAACGGACTCCTTACAGAGCCCGTTCCGCTCGCATTGAAAGGATGATATCTATAGCTCTATACCAATATTATAAAGAGGAAAGATTTTTTTGTTTGTTTGTACCGAATAGGCTCCAAAACTACTGGACCGATTTCAAAAAATCTTTTACCGTTGGGTAGCTACTCTATTCCCGGGTGACATAGGCTACTTTTTATCCCTGTATTCCCACGGGAACGGGAACAACGCGGGTGAAACCGCGAGGCGTCCTCTAGTTATGTATAAAAACAGTTTTATCCATAATATCATCTTTTTCATACAGTCCATTAATCGCATCTTACTTTTTACTCCCTGTTGATAATAAGTGGAAGTATAGTTCTTCCTCTTAACTAAGAAAAAAATAGTCACAAATAATTTCTCACGTTTCAGAGGACAGGATCATACTTCGGTTTCTGCACAGCTGCTACTATGACGTCGAGAAAACGAAGCATACCATAGAGCTGTTCTTCAAAATCAGAGACAATTCCCCAGAGCTGATCAACCACAGGGACCCACTGTCACCTGCTATGCAGAAGGCTTTGAAAATCTCGTGAGTAAACAGCTACATATTATATTTTAAATTTGGTCCAATGTTTAGCTACATATTATATTTTAAACTTCGACTGCTTAAGCTCAGTGGATTTTTTTATGGGACATCCCACCAGATTATTCCCAAACCACTGCAACTCCTGAAAGCCAGAAACAAAAGTGGCGACCACCAGAAAAGTGCCGAGGCAATGAAGCCAGTGTCAGTTAAATTCATTCGCCGGGACTTCATCAAGCTCAGTGGATTCTGAATGTTTTAAAGTATTCGTTAGTATTCTTCATCCATATCATATTAAGCAGTTGCTTATTTCAACTATAGTACATTGTGATACAAGGGTGGAAAGTAGGGTATTGAAAACGAGCTGTCTGGTTGCTGGTTTTTAATGACACGAGTTTGCAATAACCTACACACCCGTGTATCACACGACGTTTTTCAATACAGTTGTGGGAAATAGTTAAAACAAATCAAAGAATTAGATTTGGTTACAAAAAAACAAAATGGCGCGTTTTTGCAACAGGACATATTTTTTTTACAACGAAAGCAGCCTATACAGCCTATTCGATTTTTGACAAATGTTGATGTGAAAATAATTAAATTAAAACTGGTAATTAAATATATTAAACAACCATTTAAAAGTATTGTGAGAATTCAATGCTAAAACGTACGGAATAATTCATTATTCCTCGTATTAAATCTATCCAATTTTATTCTATGTATGAAACTCCTTGCTACTAAACTTTTTTAAATTGACTTATAAATTTAAAACTCAACTGCAAAACTAATGATCGAGCTCGTAAACAAAAGTCATGACCACGTAACAGAAAGATGCCTATGCAAAAGATTTAATTTTCGAATCATAATTATAGCCTCTGAAAGTACACCATGTTTAACAACTGTATTGAAATAGTACATTATGTTACAAGTGTGTAATGTTGGTGATTACCACTGAGGCGCCATTGAGACCCGAGCCGTAAGGTGAGGGTCTTAAGAGAGCCGAGGACGGTAATCATCAATACGCACTTGTATCATACGACGTTTTTCAACACACTTGTGAAGAAAATAATAATAAAAAATCATTTCCAACAGTGAAAACGAGTTGTGATTTTTTTTTTCGCAATGGCGGGCAAAATTAATCAGTTTTCCTATGCGCGCGCATCTAACAATGGCGATCGGCCATAGACTTAAGATAATGAGTTTTCTTTTTTTTTGGCTGTTCGCGGATAGCGTTTTGGCCACGTACAAAATGGGGAATTTCAAGTTTTCTTTATTACAGACCAAAACAAAAGTTATATTTGAGTGAAAGTTTTATTTAAATAAATTAATGTTTTTTCTTTCTTCTTTCTTTTTCTTATTTATTAAACACGTACAAGTTGAAATTATCTCTTTAAATACGAAGTTGCATGAAATGTGTTGCATTTGTACTATTGAGCACGATTTTTTTTGTATCGAAACTTTTTTGAGAACAAAGCAACTCAACCAATAAATTAAAAAAAAAACTCTATAACTCACTTGTGAATAATAGCAATGAAAAAGTCACAGTTTGATAACAGGTGACATTATGTGCCTAATTGCGGTGAAATAAGAGCCACTTTATGAGCAAGTGTGTTGAAAAATGGTTTATCTACTCTCATATCGTAATATTCGAATTATAAAATTCAAAACGAGTTTATATTGGCATGCTTTATAAACACAATACCGAAATTTAAAAATAGAATCTTATTATAACACTATTTCTCTAACAAAATAATGCTATAAAACAATTTTTTTTCTATTACGATACAGGACAAATCCAAGAAGTTAATCACTAAGGAGTTTCCATTTTTTTTTTTTTTGTAATGCCATTTTATAGTACTTAATATAAAAAGATTTGATTCCAATTTTAAATTGTCTATGACAATGCCCGCCTTAGACATAGCACGCACTGTGATTTTTATTCGCGCGAATTTTGTTTCCTTCTACCTGTTCATAGAGCTCAAAAAATTCGGGCGAATAAAATTCGCTCCGTGGTGCGGTGGATTCTGTGGCAAAACACGGATTTCTTGCGGAATTATTTCCGCACGATTTCGTTACCGATGCGAACAACTTCATACAATTACATAGGTCGCAGAATGGGCGGAAAAAAATCGCGCGAATAAAGATCGCAGTGCGTGCTAAGCCTTAGCGCATGCGCAGTTAATGCGGTGATGTGCTGGGTTTTGGCGCCATTCATACGTTTTGCAAGTTTTGCTGTACTGAATTTCATGAGTTATTTAAATTATTGTGTGTGAAATGTCTGATATCAGTGAATGTGAAGAAAATTTGACTCCGCCCAATATTTTAGATGCGGCGAAGGAAATTACTCTTAATTTATTACCAGCAAAGTCGAGAAAAGTATATGACAAATGCTATCACGATTTTATGGCATGGAAAATGAAAAAAGAGGTATTTAGTAGGTTCAATCCCAATTTATGAGTGTAGATAAAGTAGTGTATGAAACTGCACATAACTAGGTATTAAAACATTCGTGTGAAAGCTATTAAAAACCTCGCCTACGGCTCGGTTTTTAAACACACACTCATGTTTTAATACCCCTCATTATGCAACAGTTTCATAAACTACTATTTTACACCACCTAACGTCATCCTTGTATGCTGATAGTACATTCACATCTGGCCAAGTTATAATAGTGGCCAAGTTATTGCCGTTAACTGAACACAAATCCTGACCCGAGCGCGAACTGCTTCTGAGAAATTTTTACATTTTCCGACCAGGAAATTTGAACTCTCATGATAAGTAGTAACGTTTAAGATCACTATGACCATAGGTTTTCTAGTATTTCTCTTCTTTCTTAATCTCGCTCAACCGCATCAGAATCTCGGTTCGATTTAACGGTTCCGTACCCGGATAGTCCAAACGGAACCCTGTTGATTATTATTACGTATATTTTATTAACAAATACCAATATGCTACATTTGTTACTGGAACCTAAATGTGCGAAGACCGACAAGAATTTAGCCGGTTTTATGGGTTCCGTACCCAAAGGCTAAAAACGGGACCCTATTACTAAAACTCCACTGTCCGTCTGTATGTCTGTCACCAGGCTGTATATCATGAAACGTGATAGCTAGACCGTTGAAATTGCCACAGATGATGTATTTCTGTTGCCACAATAACAACAAATACTAAAAACAGAATAAAATTAATATTTAAGTCGCAAAAACGGCACAAAAAAAACACGTTTGTTGTGCTCTGGAGTGTTTTTTTGTGCCGTTTTTGCGATAATGTTAAGGAATCCTTCGTGCGCGAATCCGACACGCTTTTGGCCGGTTTTTTTTATCTTTAGTCAACTTGAACAGATGCATCTGCGTTCAAATCGTGTTTGAATGTGAACACAATTATTCCGCTAGTGTCTCGTGTTCTGCCAACACTTTGCGGATGGTCGTGACTACACTAATTTGGGGCGAGCTTATGGCTGTTGGTAATTCGTTCTAATCTCCGCTGTAAATCGCTGTACCAACTAACACCGTGGAGTTTAAACTGGGTTATATTTATTGCAGTCTCTTAACGATGGTGGGGAGATAGTGAACAGTGGTGGCCCAGTGGTAACGGCCGCGTCTTGCAAGTTGTAGTGGGTTCAATCCATGCAGGCGCTTTATTACCCGACTGCCGGAGGAGGGTAATGTGTCTATCAGTCTATGTATGTTTGTTTCTATGTGGCGTCCTGGAGACCTAACACGTTTGCCGATTTTGATGATTCTTACATCAATCAATTCTTCTTAATCTTGCGGGTGTCACTTGCTACTAAAATTGGAAAATAGAAAAATGTCGGCTTTTGGGTGCCATATTGTGGGGGCACATTTTCTTTTCTTTCTACCTCATCGTGTGGTTTTAAAATAAAGGGTTAACCCCTATATTATGGGGGATACGCGATGGGTTTTTGTTAGCCAGCTCGCGAATATGTATCCTCTGACTGCACAGTATGATTTTCTTCTTGTTGACGTCTTTTTTGTTAATTTTTTTTATTAACTTTTTTTGTGTATATTATTTTATCACCACTGCTCTTAAAACGGTAAAGGAAAACATCATGAAGAAACCAGCTAAGAAATGTCTTAGAAACAAAAAAAATCGACGTCTGACGAAAAAGACATCTGACGTCCACCAACCCGTACTGCCCATTCTTTCTCAAAGAGAGAAACGCACCAAATGGGCGTCTATGTGCGGCAAAGGGGTCCATCTATCCTAGATAGGCGAAATCTACCAGTTAGTAAACTGACACACGGGTAGACCAAGCCGTGGGTTAGGACATTAGTAACTCATAAACGACACAAATATGTGGATGTTTCTAACTATTCTGAATCTCATTTTTTCAATATTTTTTTTTGTTTTTCTTCTTTTAATTGGACTTTTTACAATAGTTCGCAATCATCTTTATAGCCATTTGCAAAGAATAGTTACAGCACTGATAACACCATTTGTGCCACATGTTAAATTTAGTCTTGTTATATTTTTTTTTTTTTACTTTGTATAGATTTTTTTACCGATTATTTTGTGAATGTGTGAACATTGTAGGCCTTCTAGATGTTAGTTAACATTTGTTAACTTTGTTATATATTATATAAACCTTTTTTTTAGTTTCTTACGACTTATTGTCGGGCCTACGTTGTCCCCCCATAGTAATAATGCTGTAACATGGAAATATTGTAAAACCAAACCATTTTTTAAAAGAGTAACCATGGAGTTTCTTGCCGGTTCTTCTCCATAGGAAACGACCAACCCGAACCGTGCAACTTTTGTGGACGTTTTATAAGTGCCCATGTACGCCTATGTAAAATAAAAAAAAATGACTTTGATTTTGAGTATTATTTTAATCTCGGGACTGGAACTTTTCTACCTCAGATAACGTCATTGGTAGCAGCGTTCTGATTCCATCAAAGCGTTTTATGTCTAGCAAGTTGTGTTGGTTGTGCTTTGATCCTATTCTATTATTCTACGTCATACCGGTAAATTAATCATTTTCATATAAGATAGAGCCGACTGAATGTTTCATTACACCGCTTAATAATACTCGGCAATGAACACTAATTATAATAAAACAGGTCACGCTTCGCTGCATTGTCGTGTTGCGTTAATTATTTATTTCTAAGACAGGTTTTATTGCGGTTTTCCCTTGGAATCATACTGGTTCTTTATTTGATTCACTACAAAGAGTTGCACAATAAAACTACCTTCCTCCCGCGGTTTTCCTCTCCCTAGTATTTTTAATTCTTATTTGTAATTTCACTTATAGAGGAAGTCTAAAACGCCGGTGACCGACAAGACGTGTGGAAATTCTTAATTTTTACATAATTCTGCTCGGAAATATGCAATGATAAATATAGCTAAGTACACCCTCGGTAAAGTCTTCCATTTTCGCTTTTAAAATTTCTGGATGCAGGCCAAAATCTCGAAACTACTTTGCCGACGAAAAATTCACCTTAATTAACCCAATATTTTTTCTTTTTCAGAAAAATTGCGAACTACCAAATAGGCGGGGATAGAAATATCTGGTTCTGGCAACTAAACGACCCGGGGCTAGAACAGTATGATTATCTCCAAGATGCTAGGATGTTCTTCATGTCATGTGACGCGTGGATGCTGGCCAATGACTACTTAGCTGCCGAAGACATCGTGGTCATAGACGCTAAGGATATCTCGCTCAAGTTTATCACGAAGTTCAATGTGTCTGTTGCTAGGAAACTGTCTAAGTATCAAGAGGTAGGCATGATTGAATTATTTGCTTTGCCAATTTATACTCAAGTTTGTTTGAAAACCTAATGAACGCCATCGTTATGTGACGCGTGGATGCTGGGCAATGACCACTTAGCTGCCGAAGACATCGTGGTTATGGACGCTAAGGATATCTCGCTCAAGTTTATCACGAAGTTCAATGTGTCTGTTGCTAGGAAACTGTCTAAGTATCAAGAGGTAGGTATGATTGAATTATTTGCTTTGCCAATTTATACTCAACTTTGTTTGAAAACCTAATGAACGCCATCGTTATGTGACGCGTGGATGCTAGCCAATGACCACATAGCTGATCGTGGTCATGGACGCTAAGGATATATTGCTCAAGTTTATCACGAAGTTCAATGTGTCTGTTGTTAGGAAACTGTCTAAGTATCAAGAGATAGGCATAATTGAATTATTTGCTTTGCCAATTTATATTCAAATTTGAAAACTTAATGAACGCCATCGACGCTGTTATTAAAGTGGCAGCTTAGATACTGGCCCAAATTGCCTAGAAAGATTTTTATTTATTTATTAATTCACACATACAAATGTTATAACTGGTATGATCTAAGCTAACAAATGTAGTCACAAATTGCCACACTCAGAGATAAAATCTAATCACACACATTAGGGCGTCATCAGTTGGGATTTGTCATAACTGCTTCGGCCTGCTTTTAATTACGCATATATTTTTATTTTTAAATTGTTGTTGTAGACGCTTTTACGCTTTTCTTCACGAACGTCTTTTCTCACAATATATGTATTTTTCCAACAAGATTAATGCAACCAAATAATTGTAATTAAAACTGATGGAAAAGAGTGTCTGTGGAGTATCATGCGCATTGGCACTGACGCTTGCAAATATGCAACTAGATTAATATTTTGTTTAACAATTCAAAAGTACCTCTATAAGGTTTAGTTGTCTTTTTTTCCAATTCATTTTCGTGATCCTAGTTGACCATTCACTGGTTATTAGCACAAGTTACACAGAGGACAGTGATCTATTTAGGGTGTAATATGTATATGGCATAATAACATTTGTATAATATTACTTGAAATAAAGTTCACATGATATATTTTTCATATGCTAAGAAAACGATTAACCTAATTTCATGTGATCTAAAGTTGTTTTTTACCTTCATTAGCTCTAATAACATTTAGTATAACGTTCATTTCATATAATTTGCAATTTGTATAATGCTCTTTTTATATGTATAACCTTATTTTCATATTTACAAATTTTCTAAGGTAACGCACAGTTCTTGAGAATAACAAATTATTGTAACCTAACCTCTAAACACTATAGTTGCTTCTGCATCCTCTCCAGCGCTGCGGGAAGTGCAACCCCTTCGCCCTTACGTATTACAACAATGCTTAAGCGAATAATTACTTAGCTCAATAATGGTACAAGTATACAGGTGTTGAAATTGAATCATTTGTTGTTTTAAGAAGTACCAGGGTGACAGAAATTAATAGAATATAGGCGCCTAAACGATCTTACTAAGTTATGCACCAACGATTAAACAAAAAGAGGAATATAAAGTATTTGTTTATTATTCACTATATCGATAGAACTAGAAGTCTTAAAATTCATCAAACTTTACACTGACATTAAACACTTGATTGATGACTTTCAACATTTTTGAGCTAAATAGTAATTCGCTTAAGCCCCTAGTTCTAGTTCATTTCTGCTTTCCTGGTAGTTTTAATAAATAAGTATTAGGACATTTGAATTTTAGAACGGCTATCGATATAATTAATTACGAATTCTTCATGCTCTTCTCTATGTTTCATCGTTGGTGCGTTTCGAGGAATACTTTTGGTGCGCTTCATTTGTTTCGCTTCAAAGCTACCCAGTCTGTTGGTATACCACATAGCTTGACCTCTTATACCCATTTTTGTTAACGGATTCGATCGTCGCATTAGCTATTGCTACGGTTTGGTGGAAGTCCTATAAGTAGTTAACCAAACATTGGCCAAACTAGGAACTAAGACAATTTCATATCTCTTAGTTTTGTCATTGTTTGGCTTTAGCGTTAGCACTTTGTTTGCCTTTCACCGATGAATACAAACTCGACCCGATGTGTGAAGTGCATTGTTTTAAATACCAGCTGTGTTAATAAAATTCTTATCTGTATTGTTATGCAAATTACGACCATTTGTTATACTTTTCAATACAAATAATTAAGTTAATAACTTCTGGCAGCGAATGTCTTCTTACAAAGTGTCCTTTATAATAATGCAGGACTGCAGGTCATGGTCCACCCGTACCCTAAGTTTTATCAAAATCTGTTTAGCCGTTAAGGTTACACTAGTCGAAAATTCTTTCATACAAACGTAGTCTGGCGATTATTCCATTCTTTGACGGGGTACATTCAAAATAAAAAATTATATCAATTTGTCTCATCATTATCTAGCCCTGTATGCAAACAGAAAAGTAAAAAAATACAATATTTGAAAGTTATGAGCGTCGAAAGTTCCATATTTCAACACTAATTTTAACGCATATTTGGGCGGAAATAAATACCATGAGAAAAAGAAAAATTGCAAAACGGCCTCCATACAGGGATAGATTAGTAATTCAACAATGCAAATAATGTTATTTTAAAAATATACGTTTATTAGTTTTTTCATGATATCTAGACTCCCAAAGGTATGTTCATAAAATTTCGCGCGCTCGTTTTCGTCCTAAATCATCATCCACTTCGCTACAAATTTGCAAAAGTGCTAATTCGTACGAGAACTAGCTTCTTCCTGCTCGTCACAGCATCAATCTCTTTCGCACGTCTTGTCGGATGAGACAGCATGCAATTTAACCCCACGCACAAAATAGTTCGTGCTGTTGACTAGGGAAACCTTAAGGCGTGAAAACGTATATAGACAGAAGACAGTCAGAAATAGTAACACTCCTATTTTTATATTAGTAAGGATAGTATTAAGTGGATATGGATATCCAAGGTCGAGAAGGTGACGATTAGGTTAACAGCCTTTTAATAGGCAGTTTTCTCACGAGGCCTTAAGGCCAGCGGCACGTCCCGCAGAGTTAGCGCCAGCGGGTCAGGCTGGCTTTAGAAAGTTGTAAGGCCACATGCCACGAAAATCGAGCTACCGGCAAACAGCCCCTCTCACAGAGACTACAGAGAGAAGCTCTGTGTCCAAGCAATAGACACAAGTCTTGATATTGCCGATAGTAAAAAATCTCTTCTTTGTGATCCTCAGGAAGCCATGCCGATCAGACTGAAGCAGATCCACGTGATAAACGCGCCGCCCTTCATAGACAAGCTCTTCGGGCTTATGAAGCCATTCCTCAAACAAGAAATCACTGATATGGTACGTATTTTACTTACTTATGTATACGAGGTAGTTTACTGAAAATTTGTTTTTGTCCGTCAGGTACATTAATAAAAACTATTGGATACGTATTTTTTTTGACACGTAAACATAAAGTGACGATATAATGCGTTGAAATATCGTGTGACGAGACGCCGCTAGTACACTTTATACTGCCTTAGTGACGTCACAAGCTCCCACTACGGAACTTTGATGCGCTACAACTTTGTTAATTTTTATTGATTTGTTAAAGCTAAAAATGCGTGTCCAATATTATTTGATAATCTCACTGACGGACTAAATTGAATTATCATTTTTCTACCCATGAAACATACCTATTGTGGGAGGCTAATCTAGTTTGGCCTAGACAGAACTGAGTAAATTAATGGTCTATCTTAGAAGCGACTCCGGTATATGCATCAAGCTTCGATTTTTATTGCGATGATAAGCCGGGCACAATAAAGGCGGAAACAATTATACTTATACAGCTTTTACTACGCATAAAATAACATGTCGCCAAACAAAAATTACGTATTTACTAAATCCAAGCGCCTAAGCGCAAGTTCGTTCATGCATGGAGTACTGCTCTCACCTCTGGGACGGATCTGCCAAATATCAACTTGATGCACTTGAGTCGATTGACAGACGGGCCAAGAGGCTTATTGGCAACGATGCACTGGTTGCCTCAAAGCTCCAGAGCCTTGAACATCGACGCCGAGTTGCCAGCCTGTCGGTTTTTTATCGGTTACATTTCGGGGAGTGTGCGATATGGAACTGCACAATTTGATTCCGCCTATCCCGTTCCATCATCGGACAACAAGACGTACGGCAATGCGTCACCGGTACATTGTGGACATCCTACCCATACGTACAAATACTTTCATTGTGCGCACAGCTGAGGAGTGGAATTCGCTGCCGGAGTATTTGTTTCCTGATAGCTACAACCTTGGGGTCTTTAAGTCAAGAGGTTACTTCTAGGCAGGCGTGCTTTACCGTCGACCACATCATCGCTTACCATCAGACGAGATAGTGGATAAACGCTAGCCTATCGTTATATTTAAAAAAAACCAGAACCAGATCAGCTTTGCAAGTTGTCCATGCTTCGGTTATGTAATGAATTTGAATTAATAGTACGTTATGGTACAAGTGTGTAAAGTTGGTGATTACCGCTGAGGCGCCATTGAGACCCGAGCCGTTAGGTGAGGGTCTTAAGAGAGCCGAGGACGGTAATCATCAATACACACGTGTATCATACGACGTTTTTCAACACACTTGTGAAGAAAATAATACTAAAAAATCATTTCCAACAATGAAAATGAGTTGTGAATTTTTTTTCGCAATGGCGGGCAAAATAAATCAGTTTTCCTATGCGCGCGCATCTAACAATGGCGATCGGCCATAGACTAAAAATAATGAGTTATCTTTTTTTTTGGCTTTTCGCGAATAACGTTTTAGCCACGTACAAAATGCGGATTTTCAAGTTTTCTTTATTACAGACAAAAACAAAAGTTATATTTAAGTGAAAGTTTTATTTGTTAAACACGTACAAGTTGAAATTATCTATTTAAATACGAAGTTGCATGAAATGTGTTGCATTTGTACTATTGAGCACGATCTTTTTTGTATCGAAACTTTTTTAAGAACAAAGCAACTCAACCAATAAATTTAAAAAAATCTCTTTATCTCACTTGTGAATAATAGTAATGAAAAAGTCACCGTTTGATAACAGGTCTCATTATGTGCCTAATTGCGGTGAAATTAGAGCCACTTTATGAGCAAGTGTGTTGAAAAATGATAAAAATACCTACTTTGATTTAATATTACAGATCAACTTCCACGTGCCGAAATCCGAGACAATATACAAATTCATCAGCAAAGAAGACTTGCCCGAAGACTATGGTGGCTCCAAACCTAGCATGGAGGAAATGAATAAAGAGGTCATGGAGGTTGTTATGGAGCAAAGGTAAAGTCTACATTTATAAAAATAGGGATGCAATGAAAATGATAATTCTATTTAGTCCGTCAGTGAGATTATCATATAATATTGGACCCGTTTTTTTTTGCTTTATAAAATAAATAAAATTGACAAAGATAAAGCGCATCAAAACTCACGAGTGGAGGCTTGTTACGTCCCTTTGTCGCCCGTGTTACTACCAATCTTACTACCAGTAGTAATACTGGTAATTAAATTCCCTTTCTTGCCAGTAGTAAGTTGTTAGAACGGTAATTACAATTTGCCCTTGTTACTACCAATGATAGAAAAAAAGAAAGAAAAAGTGTTTATCCGCCACAAAAACGATATACTATTACTATATATTATTAATAATATTATTTTATATTTGTTTAACAATTTCGGTACTCTAGGGTCCCAGCTCTTTGAAAGGCGTACCAGGAGCCGAAGCCAACTCGCAGGGGCCTTGTTAGATATGAATCATGATATGTAACACCAACCGATGATTATCCCTGTATGCACTACGTACTTAAGTGCACCCAAGGACAATTACCCGTTGGTGCAGGACTACTGTTAAATATGGAGACAAAGATATTGGGCTATAGGTTTGGAAGGTTTAGTACATCGATTTATTGTTTTTGTTTTTGCGGTAATCAATGTGCGGACTTTCCTATCCAGGGCATCAAGTTCTATTTGAGAGAGACAGGGCCGGATTTAAGGGAGGGCATTCGGGGCAACTGCCCGGGGCCTCCACAAGAGAGGGGCCCCCACATAAATTTTATTTATTAAAAAAAACTTACACAACTATAGGGTATCTATAGTGAAATCTCTAACTCGAATGTCAAGGGAAATGCAAAAAAAATCGAAACAAAAAGTTTTTGACTTAACAAGAACTTCGAGATACATATGATTTAACTGCTGAAATTTCGAGCGACTAAGTCGCGATTTCTAAGTATATTTTTCGATTTGTAGAGTCAAACCTAACCTAAAAATTGAATTGAACTTAGAAAATTTAATGAATATATTCATTAATTGCACGTGTACAAGACAAAAACAATAGATTAGAAGCTCCTAACCCGAACATTCATTTTGGATTTTATTGCCATTATTTCGGAGAATTCCAAGTAAGACGTCAGATGTCATTGTATTTTACTAACTACGACTTTTGGAAACTCCTTTTTGAAATTCGAGATATAGAGAATAAATATGTATTATCAATACTTCGTAGGAAAATAACATTTTGTTCGAGTTACAATGTTTAAATAATTCGAGATACCGCGTATCTAAGGGTTCAGCGGAAGAAAATGGCATTTTTTTCGACTTACTGAGGATTTTGACTTAACGAGGTTCGAGTTATAGAGATTCCACTGTATTACTATTTGAAAACTTATCTAGTAATTTTTATTTTATATGATTTTAACATTATTTATTAAATCTTAATTTTACTTGCAGCAGCGTATTGTTTTACTGTGTTTGTGACCGATGGTCGATCCGTGATCTCGTCTCGTTAGAGCTATCACTCTGGGAACACAATGCGGGGTGTTGCGGTGCGCGGGATTCACGCCGCCCGCTTGCCTGTCTCCCCTCCCATACGATTATATAAAAAAAATATTGAAACACTTGCAAGAAAAATATGATTTAATCTATTTGAAAAATAATTAGGGTCCTCCACTCCCTTGTTGCCCCAGGGCCTCCACACCTCTAAATCCGGCCCTGGAGAGAGAACATCAAGACCGGCATGAACCAGCCGTTGAAGGCACGCACCTTGTTCCGCCTGATAAAAGACTATTTAGTACTTTTTTCAGGTGACGAAAGAAGCGACGACTATTTCACTTCAGTAGCATTGATGCCTAGTGCTTCCGACAAACCCCAATATTTGTAAGTTTCGGTTGAGGAAAGGGATCTAAGGTGCATGGAATCTAAGAGTTGTATGCCCACGGATTCCATAATCTCCCCTCGCTTTACATGCATGACTGCACATTTGTCCACACCAAATTCCATCCTGATGGAGCCACTGAAGGTTTCTGTTACCTTCAGTAGCTTCATCAGTTGCAAGTTGTTGGGGGCAAAGAACTTCAGGTCATCCATTTAAAGGAAGGATATGACCTGACCCTCTTCTCAAACGATAGTCCAGGGCCGAACCCTCCAGAAGTGTACTTAGAGGGTTCAAAGCTAAGCAAAATCACAGAGGGCTCAGACTGTCGCCCTGAAATATTCCGCACTCGATCCTTATAGGTTTGCTGTTTTTCTGAATCTGTCGACATCCTGCAACATGAAGGACCGTCCTTTACTGCCCCATACATGACGTCAGGATGGTGCGCAGAATTGCATCAATTTTATACAACTCCAGCAACCTCATGAGCCATGTATGTGGCACTAAATTATAGGCCTTCTTGTAATCTACCCAACATGTCGCCAGATTCTTTATAATTATTTATTACTGGCTGTCACACGCGGCTTCGCTCCCGTCAACTGGCTACCTACCTACCCATCTACCCTACCTACCCTACATATATGATTGTTGCGTAAACGGTTAAAAGGAACAAAAGGAAAAAAAGGAATAATTTGGCCCAAAAAATAAAATTATGCTCCGCAATAAGTCCCAATTCCTACCAGTAGTGCCTGAGATTAGCGCGTTCAAACAAACAAACTCATCAGCTTTATAATATTAGTATAGATTATCATTGGTAGTAACAAGGGAAAATTATAATTACCCTTCTAACAACTTACTACTGCAGTAGTAAGAAAGGGAATCAAATTATCAGTATTACTACTGGTAGTAAGATTGGTAGTAACACGGGCGACAAAGTGTTACGTCACTTTGTCAGTATAAACTATAGCACACCGACACCGTGATGTACTACATTGTGCGCACTGTATCGTCGTAATGTTTCGTTTACGTGGCAAAAGAAAAATACGTGTCCTTTATTTTTAGGTTATTTAACTGACGGACTAAATTGATATTTTTTTGTCTACTACCCTGTCCATAATCTTATGAATAGGGTAGGTGCCGTCCCAAGACGATTTCTACTTTCATTCCATCTTGTCAACCTATGAATACAAAAAATAAAATACCGGCTGAAATTTGAGTGGTTGCTTTACCGCGGCAGAATGATTTGCCATCAAGCACCCGGTATTATATTATCTGTGGTAGTCAATGATATTCAAATAAACAGATATGTTATGAGCGCGCGCATTGTGAAGACTCGAATAGGTCACAATTGTGACCTATTCGATTGATTGTTTTATTATTTTATTTGATTGATTGGTGATTGTGATTGTGTCTTTAGTTTATGTCACGCATGGCGAAGAGCGATGGGCTTTGTTGAAACAAAATAAAAAAATGCCATCGTGTGTATTTAGAAATTGTACTAATTATGATAGCAAAGTACATAAAACAGAAGGGATCTCATACCATATGTAAGTACGCAATACGCCTCAATTTACAATTTTTTTTCCTAATATTCTGATATTTGGAAGTTAGAAAAAGATATCAACACTGTTGGTCAGAATAATGTTTGTTTACATTCACACGCAAGTGACAAACACTAGCTGTCTCTTTTTGTCTTGTTGGTTTTATCAAGCCATCCCTTTCGACTTGTAGTGAAATGTCAGATGAATGAAAAGTGTGTATGTGTGCTGCCGCTGCTGCGCGGAACACTTTTTCAATTGTTTTGTGAGTGTTTAACGTATCTGTTTATTTGAATATCATTGGTGTTAGTACTATCGAAGCATAGTTACACTGAACAAATAAATGTCATTGTTTTAAAAAAAAAAACATCAACTCGAAGCGTGAGAACCAATAGTAATTCCTTCGACGTAAATATATGTTACATTAAACCATTTTCTTAATAATTTGATCTAAGAATATTTTTAGTTTTATTCGTATAACATAGTGTAATTAATTTAAAACCGGCCAAGTGCGAGTCAGACTCGCGCACGAAGGGTTCCTTACTATTATCGCAAAAAACGTCAAAAGGATCACGTTTGTTGTATGGGAGCCCCACTTAAATATTTATTTTATTCTGTTTTTAGTATTTGTTGTTATAGCGGCAACAGAAATACATCTTCTGTGAAATTTTCAACTGTCTAGCTGTCACGGTTCATGAGATACAGCCTGGTGACAGACAGACAGACAGACGGACCGCGGAGTATAGGGCCCCTTTTTACCCTTTGGGTACGGAACCCTAAAAACGACAATCGCACGAAAACCGCCGGGCGTATTTTAATGAAATTGTCACCATCGCAAAGATAATTTTATTATCTACATTTTGATTTAAGGATATTTTTTTATGCATAGAATAATAAGGAAAGTAAGAAAACCACTGAATTGTGTGTCGCGCGGGCGTGAAAAGAGTGCGCGGTTCGGTTTGTTCGCTCAAGGTCGTTGCAGACTGTAGACGTCTTCACTATCGCGGGTTCAATTTTTTGAGGTCGCATTCGAGTCTTGTTTTTCACGATTGTTGATCTGCCTTTTTTTGATTCTAATGTTTATTTATTTCATAAATCGACGAAATAATTTCGCTGCAAGAAAACAACCATTAAAACAGCGTGTTTGTCTTCGATCTTTCGGGCAAACGTTTTTTGGTCAATAATTCTTCGAGCAAACGAACATTCGGCCGGACGTGTTTTGGTCAAGGGAACTTCGGGCAATCGTGCTCTCAGGCAGACCATAATATACTTTATGGTCTATTGAAATTAATTAATTTGGTTTTGGTTTTGCAGTATGCAGAGGATAGGTAATATAAAATTGAAATTGTTTTAATAATTATTATTTTGCTTCTATTACAGAAAAACATTTTTGGACGAAAACTTTTGGAAAACATCTAAGAAAGGAAAGACACCAAAAGAAGCCACCTTTAGATCTTTAGACATAGACTAGTATGAGATACCTACGTTTAAAGGTGCTCCCTCACCTGAAGCGTTCGCCTGTAACGTAACATTTCAGATGTGATTTTGAGCATTACATTACAGTACTGCCTTCCTGGCTTGACGAGCATTCGCCTGTAATATAACATTTCAGGTTTGATTTGAGCATTACATTACAGTATTATCTCCCTGACTTGACGAGTATTCGCGTGTAATGTAACATTTCAAATTCGATTTTGAGCATTACATTACAATACTGCCTCCCTAACTTGACAAGCATTCGCCTGTAATGTAACAATTCAAATTAAATTTTGATCTTTTCATTACAGTACACCCAGAGTTGACAAATTGCGATAGCACAATCTCTTCTTCTCCCTATCTTAGACTATGCTGATGCCAGCTATCTTGATCTCACCCAAGACCAATTGGATAAGCTTGAGCGACTTCAAAATCTCTGTATCAGGTTCATATTTGGCTTGCGTAAATATGATCACGTTTCTGAATTTCGTACTAAGCTCAAATGGCTTCCTATGCGCCTTCGCCGGAATGCCCACATATTTTCTATACTTTATAATGTGCTATTTAATCCTTTTACTCCTTTATCTCAAAGAACGCTTTCAGTTCCTCTGTGACACCTATTCTAGGTCCTTGAGATCATCGGAAAATCTAAAATTAAGTATCCGTATGCGTTCCACTTCCTTCTTTGACAAATCTTTCACGATTCAAGCAGCTCGGTTGTGGAATGCATTACCTATTGAAATAAGACGTGCTCAAACACTGCCAATATTTAAGAAAATGGTGAAGGAGCATTACCTTTCACTATAATTTTTATTCTTCTCTTGTCTCTGTTATATTTGATATATTAGTATATTTTGTATATTGTATTTTTGTATTTTATGTTATTATGTCTAAGTAGTGTATTATTTATGTTAATTTGTACACTGACAGCCCTAAATTCTTCTCCTATTGCTCAGTCCATCCAAAGGTTGTCTGTAAGAGATTGCCTAGTGCGATAAGACCGCCCATTGTACACTTGTTATTGTGAATGTTTGTCCTGTATGTTTTTTGTGGTGTACAATAAAGTATATAATAAATAAATAAATTGACGATCATTCACTTGTAATGCAACATTTCAGATTCGATTTTCAAATGATTTTGATTTTGTAATGCTCGGTTCTTTTCTCTCACCATTGTAATGCTCGAATCTGTAACATCACAGGTTGCGCACTGTAATGCTCGGTTCTCCTCCCTCACTGATGTAATGCTCGACTCTGTAACGTTACATTACAGACGAATGCTCGCAAGTGAGCGAGCACCTAACAGTAAACATGACAATATTATGCTTTACTATACTTATGAGTTTTAAGGAGGAGGAGCTGGCCTATCGCTTTTTAGCAAGCATATTCAGGGCGAATAGTTCAGATGTATTTATTTGTGACACACAGGTTCACTAGGTTCGAACCCCGCGACCTACAACTTGTAAGTCGCGGCCGTAACCACTGGGCCTTGAATATGCTTCTTTTATATACCCTGCTAGCTCCTCGCAATACAGGGTGAGTTTTTCAAGTGGGCGTGGATGGCCAAATCCGAAACTGTGAGGCATAACGAAATACACACGACGGAGTTACGAGTTCGATTTTGATTTTTCAAAAACCAATATACCTAGCCAGGAGTCCAACCAGTTGATTTCGAAAAAATAAATACGCGCTATATTAATACACCATCTAATAGTCTCGCTAATAGGGGTAATATTCTGGGGAGTAATTTCATACGGCAAAATTGAGGAAAAACTTTTTTTTTTTTAATAATGACCACCTTTTTTGTTCAAAGTGATGGCCAATACTTTCAATACATAGACGGATTCGATAGCTCAAGCACATTTAGCAAAACAAAAAAAAAATATTCCATTTATAATATTCTCCAAAGATTTTTTCATATCTTTAATTGCACAAGACGAGTCATTCCCCCAGTTTCCCAGCTTTAAATTATCGGAGAACGAATGTGACAAATTGTCAAGCACGCGTTATCTGCTGTGATTGGTTGAATGAATTTTTAACAGCCAATCACGGCAGATAACGCGTGCTTGACAATTTGTCACATTAATTGTCCGATAATTTAGAGCTGGGAAACTGGGGGTTTGTAGATTTCCTATTGAAAAAAAGTATTTTGTTAATAATTTTGTCTTTCCTCAAGTTTGCTGTCTGACATGACTTCCCTGAATTTTATCCTTATTAGTGACACTATCCGATGATGTATTTATACAGGGTGTGTTTTTTTTGGAAAATCAGCTTTTTCGATTCGTTGATATTAATGGATTTTTCAAAAATCCAATGATGCAGTTATAGTTTTCATCGAAATTGGGCTCGTGTCTCTGAGTGTTTTCGCTATTCCTTATTGTTTCGACTTTGGCCATCCACGTCCACTTGAAAAACACCCTTTAAATTTGGGTACCTATGTGTGATATAAGTTTGTTAAAAAGTTCAGAATCTTTGTATAATTCTGATGTAGCGTTAGTAACATATGTTAGCAAAATGTTTTTTTTTATTCAAGTGAATGTGTACTCCTACCGGTCAGCATTATAAGTGGTTGTCGTGTAGGTAAAAAAATTTTTTTTTTCAAAAATGAGTCCGATGTTTATATTCAATAATTATACCCCATGGTTTCGGCTTTAGCCTAGCATGCAAAAGCCGAAACTATGGGGAATAGCGAAAAACGCACAAAGGAGTCTCGGGCCTAATTTTGATGAAAACTAAAATTGCATCATTGGATTTTTGAAAAACCAATATTCCTAACCAGAATCGACACATCGATTTGAAAAAAGAATCTCACGCGATAGTGTCACTAATAAGGAAAAAAAATGCTGGCCAGTGACGTTATAATGCAAACTTGATTTGCTGATTTCTTGATGCAATATAACCATAGGTGACAGTTTTGGAACAGCACCAACATTTTTTTTAATCTTTTTAATACCTAATTGATTACGATCCCGATTTAAATATACAAAAAAGATTTACAAATGTTAATACACACTTTTATAATGTAAAATATAAGCATACAAATATAGCTGGCTGTGTTATTATGTCTGTGCCTTATTGTTTGTATATTTATTAAGTAAATAATTAATTAGTTATAAACAAGTTGTGCCTCACAATAAGCCAGGGTCTTGCGAATTTAAGATATATATTTTTTAAAGGTGTGTTCATACTCAATTTTTTTTTATAAATATAGAACAATGTTACAGTTATTCTGTTATATACGTATAAAAAGATGCAGATGAAAAATGTTGGTAAATAAACTAAGAAAGTAATAATTATGAATTTAAAAGTGTTCTCTAGCACACGAATCGGGGTCTTAACCACAGGGCCTGGGAAAAAAAAATAAGTACTTTTAGTTAGTAGGTACTGACTAAATAGTATATGTTTTTTTAAATAACTGTATCTTTTTGTACGTGACGTGACTATACACAATTTTTTTTGTGCAATCTAATGTGACAAAAATATTACAAACTATTTAAACCCTTTTTGGGTATATTTTGTTACCTATTATGTATTAAGATAACAAGCAGATATTTTATAAAAGTGAGTGATTTTATACAAAGATAATATTTATACTTTCAACGAATATAAATATTTCGGTAAAAGTATAGGTATATATTATGAAAGTATGACTATTGTAGTTATTTGTAGATGTATTAACTAATAAAAATATACATTCCATTAGTTAGGGGCAGGAGTATTGTGTACAAAATATGTGTCAAAAATCAGTTGGTTCAAAATAAAAATAAAACAATTAAAAGAAGGTAAACGAGTTTTTTTTTTACCCGACTGCCGAAGGCGGGTAATGTGTTTTTCAGTCTATGTATGTATGTTTGTTCGTATGTGGCGTTCCAGAGACCAAACGCGTTGGCCGATTTTGATGATTCGTACGTCAATCGATGCGTCTTAACCCTGCGAGTGTCACTGGCTACATTAAAATTGAAAATTAGAAAAATGGCGGCTTTTGGGCGCCATATTGTGGGGGCCCAATTTTTTTATTTCTTCTAATCCCATCGTGTGGGGTATCAAAATAAAGGGATTAAAGAGGCGATTTAAAACATATATAACACTTATGTTTAAATGTACCTAATTCGAAAAAAAAATTTACTAAAAAGTGTTAAATAAAAAAAGATATTAAAAAAATCAAAACACCTGACTGCCTAAAAAGCGAACTAAAAAGACGTAAACAAGAAAAAAATCATGCTGTGCAGTCGGAGGATACATCTGGTTTTGGTCAGCCAGCTCGCGAATATGTATCCTCCGACTGCCCAGCATGATTTTTTTCTTGTTTACGTCTTTTTAGTTCGCTTTTTAGGCAGTCGGGTGTTTTGATTTTTTAAATATTTTTTTTTATTTAATTAATGTTAATGTTATTGATGTCAAAAATGTCTAACATGAACTCACATTCCATAATTTTGTATCGATTATTTTTGCATTTACTTAAATTCTTTCGCCTTGCAAACGGTCAAGGCTGATATAAGGTTTTACCGGCCATTCAACCATTCGAATATGTTGTAAATATGTATTGATAGTTTAGAAATCGAAAACTCTTTGTTACTATTTCACCAACTCCGTATAAATTCTCGTTAATTCTGAATCGTGAGGTCTTAGTGCGAGTTTTTACTCACGCTCAATCGTGCTATCGTGAACATCAATTTTTATTGAAACTGGGCATAAGCACACTATGTGCTTTCTCCTAGTTTTTTAAAGTACTCTCTATACTTCATAAAATATAGCTTGATCTTTATGACAGCTGTCAGTATCAATACTTAAAGTAACAATAGCGCTTAACAAGCTACCAATAACGTATACGTCAGTTTGACATATGCCGCAGAGATCAAGCTATCTTTAACGACCATCTCATATGTCAAAATGTATAGGTACAAAAAAAGAGGTTTCTCCTTACCGTCACCAGCAAAACTCGCACCAAGGCCTCAGAGGCCTTAGTGCGAGTTTTTATTCACGCTCAATCGCGTTAACGTAAACATCATTTTGTATTGAAACTCGATAAGCGCCGTCTGGTGACGGTAAGGAGAAACCACTTTTTTTGTATACATTTTGACATAAAAGATCGTTTACGTATCACGAGTGAGCGTGAGTAAAAACTCGCACCAAGGCCTCTGTTCTGTTTTTAGGGTTCCGTACCTCAAAAGGAAAAAAAGGAACCCTTATGAGATCAATTTCTTGTCCGTCTGTCCGTCTGTCCGTGTGTCACCACCGTTTTACTCAGGAACGGGTGACCTAGCAAGTTGAATTTATATTCGATACTAAGGTCTATAGTCCCTATTAGGTGTATAAAAATCAAGGTCCTGAGTCAATACCATAAAGAGATATAAGCAAATTTAGATTTTCGCGAGAACTTGTTAGTACCAAAATTTACCTTAATTTTCAACTGTTTTATTTTTCGGCATTGTGGTATTCATTCCACATCTTTTAGTCTTTTAAATTTTATAATACTATACAAACCATTATCTTTTGAATTTGTATCAACCAAAGTGACACACTTTTATGTATTCTTTGATACTGTTTAGCACCTGAAATGCATATTTTTAGTTATCTCATATCGTTTTAACTTCTTCATCTTATTTTACTGTTATTTTGTAAAATCTTAGAATATTTTATACTCTGACATTTTCATCTGATTTGACATCTGTCTGTCAAATTTTATTTTCTTAGTCCATGGATTAACATACCATGGACTAGACCTTCTAAAGCTGGTTGTAAATTAGGTATAATTTTCTCGATAAGGGCAGCGGCTGACTGCCCCCTCTGTAAACCGTTTTTTTATTCGTTCTGGTCTTGATTTTATAATAGAGATTTGAATTTGAAATTTAGAAGATATGAAAGATCGAGGAAAAACGGGCGTCAGCTTTTTTAGTTTGGTTTTGGTTGCGAAATTTGATGGACATATTTTTACCCTTGATTTTTATAAAGTATATTCTTAACCTGCCAACTACAGATATAAAACTATTGAAAAACACTTATGCCAAACTGGAAGCACGAAAATGGCATAAAAAGAGCTGAAACCAAATAAAACTTGGATCGAAGAGCTAAAACGAGGCGAAATAACGAAAAACAACCGCTGCGACATCATCAGCATAGCGACAAGTTCTACAGGGATCTCTACAGCACAAAAAAGCCAGAAGACACCAGCCACGAGAACCAAAACATCAGCAGCCACGGTTACAGACTAAAAAGACCCCTAATCGAAGAAAATGACGTCACTGAGGCATTGAACAAACTGAAACTAGACAAAAGCCCGGGCTCGCACAACCTAGCAAACGAGACTCTAAAGATAGCTGCCCCAATACTAGCTACACCCTTACAAATTTATTCAACTCTATACTCGAATCTGGAGAGACACCCACTCAATGGTCTGAATCTAATATAATTCTGTTATACAAAAAAGGCGACCCGAATGACATTGGGAACTATAGACCTATAAGTCTGCTGTCGAGTCCATATAAGCTATTTTCTACAATACTGACCAAAAAAATTACCTCTACATTAGAAACAAGACAACCCGTAAAACAGGCAGGATTCAGAAAAGGCTTCTTTACCATCGACCATATTCACACACTCGAACTTCTCATCGAGAAATATCAAGAGAGAAGTAGACCATTGTACTTGGCATACATCGACTACAAAAAAGCATTCGATTCGGTGTTACACGGCTATATCTGGGAAACTCTAGCAACACAGAATGCGGAAAACGAATATCTAAGAGTAATCAAAAGCATATACAGGAAGAACAAAAGTAGAGTTAAACTAGAAATAGCCGGTTCTTGGTTCCCTGTAAAGAGAGGCGTAAGACAGGGGGACCCACTGTCACCTATACTATTTATAGCCACATTGGAGTCGATAATAAGCAAGCTTGACTTGAATGAATGCGGTATAAAAGTAAAAAGCATTTAAGCCACCTACGTTTTGCCGACGACTTAGTGTTGATATCAGAGAAAGGAAAAGAACTACAGCACATGGTAGAGTCTCTAAACAAAGCTAGCAAGCTCGCCGGGCTAGAAACGGACCTCTCTAAAACTATGGTAATGACCAACAGCACTAAGGTACAAATATACGTCGACAACGAGCCGCTCCATTATACCGAAAAATACATCTACCTAGACAAGCAAATAAGCTTCGACAGACTAAACAACAACCAAGAGATTGAGCGCAGGGCCCAGTTAACATGGAATAAGTACTGGAGCTTTAAATAAATATTTGAGAGCAACATGCCAATCATACTGAAGATTAAGGTTATGAATTCTTGCCTTATACCATGCCTGACTTATGCTTGTCAGACATGGAAGTTTAACAAAAATATCATTAATAAAATTATAACGTGCCAACGAGGAATGGATCGGAGTATTTTATACATAAAAAGAATAAATAAAATAAGGCATACAAAAATACGCAATATTACAAAAGCAACAAACGGTTTAGCACAAGCTTTTGCATTAAAATGGAAGTGGGCTGGACACATAGGACGCCTGCAAGATCAAATGTGGACAAAAAGAGTGACTGAATGGTGGGGGCCAGTAGGCAAAAGAAAGAAAGGGAAACCTTGCAACAGATGGGAGGATGAAATTAAACGCACAGCGGTTCCAAACTGGATACAAACAGCGCAATCCATAGAAAACTGGCTCAATTTGGAGGAGGTCTTTACCTGCAGAGGGTTTCTTACATAATAATTTCTCTATTATATTACCGTATCTAAAAATCTTTTTATAAAATTGTAACAACTAACTATTAATATAATAAACTACTAATTCTTTTGATACTAACAAAATTAACTTCGCAAAATAGCATTTTCTGAAGAAATAAAAGGCTTTTTATTTTAATTTTATATTTATTTATTATATTCTTAACCAAAAAGTACTCTTAAATTGTTATATATTCAGCTGGTGAATGAGTGTAAAAGAATCTTTAAAATCAATAAATTAATAGCCTGGACTCTTAAATGCCCCTGTTATAATAACAAGATGTGCCAGTCTGGCACGTGGAGTATGAACTGCGGCAAACAGGACCTCAGCGGCGCGGCGGTATCCTCGCTGAGGCCACGCGCACACAACCAGCAGTACGCGCAGGGTGCGCACGCTGAATACGAGGGCCCACATCTCGCGGTAGCGCTCCGCCAGCCGTCCCATCGCACCGTGCCACGGTTGCCCCTTCGCCTACTTGGAAGACGGCCGTAGCTGATCCCTAGTCGTTTTGCGCGGGCGGCACGTCGTACGAAGCCGGCCTTTATTTTTATCTATTTTATTAACGTAGCTTGCGTTTAGCTCGTCTGAGCCAAACGTAACGTTACAGCATTTACGGAATTTTCATTAGTCTGGTGAGTACAGTGCGTAACACGTGCCACGAAAGATGAGACTGGACACACCTCGTGGTTTGACTTGGCGGTATGAGGTCTGAGTGCGGGCAGGGACCGGGCGTCATCGGGGCGACGGACAGAGCGCGGGAGACGCGGTCAAGTCTCATCTTTTTCAGTGTGAGCACGACCAGAGTCTTCTTGAATCTTGTTCATACTTTTTTACTGTTCTTCCCTGTTAGTTTGAAATTGTTGCTGTTGTGTTGTGTGTGTATCGAATAAATGTTTTCTATTCTATTCTAAATTACTATAACTATGCAACATTTTGTCTGCACCATCACGCCCAGTCGTCATCGGGGCGGCGGACAGAGCGCGGGAGGCGCGGTCAAGTCTCATCTTTCGTGGCACACACTGTACCTACCTAGTGGTTATTGGGATATCGTACTTAGCTGACTCTTAAATGGGATTTTACATGTTTTGAATGCTTTATTGGGATATTTTGAAAAAAATAACCGTTGTAATATACGAGTAGCACTTTTTTATTGTAAATGATATACTTTCTATTTATTTTATATTATCTATTTTACGTATTTTTATTATTTATTACTTGAGCACCTACATATTAACATTATATTTAGTATTTATTTTATGTAACCATGCCCGTGTGTCACTAGCGGAGTACCTACTAAAAATCAGCGCTGGGTGTCTGACGTCAAGCAAATGCTGACCCTGAAACCTTGTTCGTACTTTTTTACTGTTTTCCCTGTTACTTTGTAATTGTTGCTGTTGTGTTGTGTCTGTGTCGAATAAATGGTTTTTATTCTATTCTAAATTACTATAACTACTGCAACATTTTGTCTGCAAAGCTCGACTTCGCCAGCTGAGCTTAATGCCTCTCTATTGTTGTGCCTATCTCCAAGCTCCTCCTCTGTCTGTCTCATCCAAGTTCAAGAAATGATAAATGATTTTATTTCTGTAAGTTGTACAAACACTTTTACATGTCGAACATATGTTTTTAAAACTAGATGAGGTCGGCGTTTCCTATCTGACTACTCTGAGAAGAAAGGCCGAAACAAACTCAGAGGTCACAGTCTCTTTTAAAGTCCAGACAAAATCTTGGTTAGATCATGTGAAGACCATGTAGACTGATGTCTGAAATGGTCTTTTGAGGAAAGAACCAGCCAGATTGAGTGGACCTGTCCAGTCAGTGCACGCATTTGTCAATAACCGAGCAGCTCAACTCAGAATTTAAGGAGCTCAACGATTCGACGAACAATACCAAAGAAAGGACATTCGGGTAGGCCGCATAAACTACTCAAACTGCCATGACCATGATTAAAAGCTAAGATAAATTTAAATTAAAACAAAAAAAAACAATGATCCACATAGTCTTCACATTCACAATAATTAAAATGAAATAATATAATACTTTAAAAAGTAAATATTCTTGTCATTGCAAGAAAACCAAAAAAAAAATATAATAACAAAATTCACGGTGCAAAATATAATAAAAAAACAAAATTAATTGGAGCAGCTCAATCCCAAGCCTTTTTGTCCTCAAGGTAATCTTAAACAATGTTATCTTCCCATTTCACCGTCGGATGACCATCACTTCTACTCCTAGTATTCTTGGAAGTCCGCCGTTCGGTCACTGTCATTGATATAATAAAAAAGTTCACTGCCTTACTTTAGCTTTCATCACCGCGCCTTGCCATAAATGTCCTGCCAAATTTCCATTGAGTTCCGTATTTCGATTTCCAATATTAAAATCTTCCAAGTAACTAGTAACTAGAATAGTAGATTGTTATACAAGGGTCGAATTTTATATAGCGCAGCGAGGGCGGCTATAGTCCGACCTTGTGACTTTCACTCTGGTAAATACTCTCCTTTTCATTTCGAATAGGTATAAGGAAAGTAAAAAATTAGATCTAAAATATGTATTGATAATAATAACATGAGTAGTACCTACCTATATAAAATTAAGTGAGAATTTAGAGAAGTTTGTGAAATATAATGTAAAATTTTTGTTTGGAATATCTAGTTACGCTATATATTATGACAAATTGAGAATGAGAATATTTTCCTGTTTCATACTTTTTATGTGATTTTTCTGCAGTCGGGTTGATTTTTTGAACTCATTTTTATATTAAGTATTTTGAGGTTTTTGCACAGCCACATCCAATGATATTCAAATAAACAGATATGTTATGAGCGCGCGCATTGTGAAGACTCGAATAGGTCACAATTGTGACCTTTAGTCTTTAGTTTATGTCACGCATGGCGAAGAGCGATAGGCTTTGTTGAAACAAAACCAAAATAAAAAAATGTCATCGTGTGTATTTAGAAAGTGTACCAATTATGATAGCAAAGTACATAAAACAGAAGGGATCTCATACCATATGTAAGTACGAATACGCCCCAATTTACCGATTTATTTAATTTTTTTCCCTAATATTTGGAGGTTAGAAAAAGAAAAAAACATTGGTGGTCAGAATAATCTTTGTTTACATTCACACGCAAGTGACAAACACAAGCTGTCTCTTTTTTTCTTGTTGGTTTTATCAAGCCATCCCTTTCGACTTGTAGTGAAATGTCAGATGAATGAAAAATGTGTATGTGTGCTGCCGCTGCTGCGCAGAACACTTTTTACAATTATTTTGTGAGTGTATAACGTATCTGTTTATTTGAATATCATTGGCCACATCCCATTTTTTTCTGTTTAAGGTTTGTTGTTTTACATGTAACTAGATAATGCATAAGTTACAAGAGTGAACTCTAGATAAAGTATGACGATGGCGTAGTTGATTTTGTAAATTTACTACTCACTAAAGGACATGTATAGGTATGTGCTATGTTGTGTGTAGTTCTTTTAGCTACCGAAACATATAGATTTATGATACGAAATTTGAGAGACTCATGGCAGTAATGAGGGAACAAATGAACATAAATGCATACATGTATAAATACTTACATGAATACATACCAATCAACAAACACTGCGACGCCGAAGTCGGGTAAAAAAATTGTTTTCATGACTTTGACGGCATATATCTCGCAAACGGTACGTTTGACAAAAATATGAGGTACCAAACCCTTCATTTTAAAAGCCCTGTTCAATGATACCACACATGCTGGAGTGTCCCAAGTGCCGTTATACCTGCACTTGGAAGACCTTATCCTCGCCACTGACGCCGCAATCGGGTGGCCTCCTACTAGCCCAAAATTTATAAAGAGTTTTCCATCGATTCGAAAAGAAGAAGTCGATTGAAACTCTATATACTTAGACTGTTTGGGCCCCAGGACCTGCTTTACCCACATGCTAACCAGGCTATAGCCTAGGGCGCGATGATAAGACAAATCACAGCAGATAACACGTGCTTGACAATTTGTCACATAAATTCTGCGATAATTTAGCGGTGAGAAACCTGGCCTAAAGTTTACAAAAAAAGCATAAGATATAATCTTTATCTATCGCTAAATTTTAACCTAATGAATGACGCCACATCGGTTTTACGGATTTCGATCAAATTTGGGACACGGGTAGAGCATGGCCTGGATTAGGATACTTCATGGTGGTAGTAAGTTGTGGTGGGATAATTTCTGCATTTCAGTCGGGGGGAGCCACTTAAAAGCATAACTTAAGGTTACACTCATACTCCCATACAAACTTAGTCTGGCGATTACTCCACTGTTTGACGATGTACGTTCAATATAAAAAATTATATCAATTTGTCTCATCATTATCTAGCCCTGTATGGAAACAAAAAAGTAAAAAAATAATAATATTTGAAAGTTGTAAGCGTCGAAAGTTCCATATTTCAACACTAATTTTAACGCATCTTTGGGCGGAAATAAATACCATAAGAAGAAGGAAAATTGCAAAACGGCCTCCATACAGGGATAGATTAATTATTCCACAATGTAAATAATTTCATTTTTAAAATATACATTTAGTAGTTTTTTCATGATATCTAGACTCCCAAAGGTCTGTTTTTTAAATTTCACGCGCTCGTTTTTGTCCTAAATCATCATCCATTTCGCTAATGTCTATCTAGTATCATAGATGGCGTTGATCTGTGACGACAGAATTTTATTGATACCTATAATATTAGTTAGGAAAGGTGAGGTATCAAGCATTACCTTCTCAAACGAATAACTATTCTAATGGGTGATGTAACCATTAAATAATCCGAATTAAGTATTACCAACAATTTCATTGTTACTGAACTTTGTTCCGTTCGACATTAACTCCAAGCCATTTTCGCCAATTAGCCAATTTCCAAGCAGGACACACTTCCTTAACAGTAATTAAAACCCATACAGTAAAACAATGAATAATAATTTATTGACAAGGTACGAGTATGACGTAGGTAGACACCTATTTGAATTAAGTGTTTATTATTGTTTGTTTTGAACAGCCATGCTATTCTCTAAGAGACAGTTTCTTGCCTGTGCAGTTTGAGACAGTCTCGAGATCGACCGATCGTGATTCGCGTGAAGCGCTGATTTAAACGGTATAAGCGTTGTTATAGTCGTCGACAAACTCTAGGCTGACATCTCCCGTCACAATTTCGTAGACAAATTAGGGCTTGAAACAAATTCTTTAAATTATAATCGTTAAATTTCCACTGAGAGTTTCATGGGCTTACAATGTAGGTATAATATAGGTATATTATTAAGTATTTTATGTAATAGTGTGAAATTACAAACGATTTCATAGTAATAAGAGTTTAATTAGTGTATTTTTATTATTGCATCTTAGGGCTGAATGACAATTTCTTTGCCTATTTCGTAAGTAAAAGCAACGCGCAGTGCAATGACGCTGCCACACACAACACTTAACATCGCAACCGACGGATTTTGTTTGATAATTTGTTGTTCCGTTCTGGCGTGATTGAGTAACAAACATAAATCCACATACACATCTATCCATCCAAACTTTCACATTTATAATATTAGTAAGATTAAAATCCAAAAAGAATTACGCGCAAAAATAGTGGCCTTTGGATTTGACAGATAAAAACGAGGCTGTAAGCCAGGCTGCAAGCGTCTCCGACGCTGTTTTTTCTTACGGAATACCAAAATGCTTAGATGAAGAACCTAAATGTATGAAGAACTGTCAACTAGTGTCAACTTGCTCGACATTGAGTAGTTCTAACTCACGGCCGTCACAGCTTAGAGCGCTAGTGTCGCTATTCGCGGCTTAGCGAATACCAAACTGTAGATTCGTCGCTGGCACAGCACTGCGCTCAAGGCTGTATCCTTAGAGAATAGCACTGCTGTCGATATGTTGTTTTGAGAGAAGATCGTGAATTGGGAAGAGTACACTACGAAGGATACAGCCTTAAAGTAAACTCGTGTTTACTTTAGGACGCCCTCAGGTTACGCGTAGACCGATGATCATTGCAGGAAGGATGAGTATCGAATTCAGTGTAAGTATCCGAGCTATTGAAGAGGCTTTTTATCCAGAGCAGACACAATAGGCCGTATGTCGTGCGTCTCTCGGATCCAGCGGAGTCTCGCAGCCTTTACTTTACCAGCAGCCGAATTGCGAAAGTGAATTCGGCAAAGTAAACAGTTTGGAACCTTCAAAGAGTTCGAATCATTTCTTTCAACTTTTTCGGTATTGCGAAACTAATTTGGAAAGAGTACGACCATCTTCCTGATGATTTATTTCCAAATAATTAAGCATTAGAAGAAAGCATTAATAGTTGTAAGTAAAACAAAATTAAATTGTTTTCTAATGCTTTTAATTAAAAATCTATAATGGTTCCTTAAAACTGAAAAATTTATTAAAAAAAACTGATTAATTTTTCCATCCAATCCCATCGTGTGGGGTATCAAATTAAAGGATTTTAAGAGGCGATTTCAAAAATATATAACACTTATATGTTTCAATGTAGCTTATTCGAATAAAATTTTAACTAAAAAGTGTCAAATAAAAAAAAAAAAACAAAAAATCAAAACACCCGATTGCTTAAAAAGCGAACTAAAAAGACGTAAACAAGAAAAAAATCATGCTGTGCAGTCGGAGGATATATCTGGTTTTGGTCATCCCGCTCGCGAATATGTATCCTCGGCCAAGGCCAGTGTATGTTACCGTTAGGTATACGTAGAGGTAGCAGTGGTGTGGCGTGGGTTTCAGGCTCCCGGGGCGGAAGGAAATTTCACCTTTAAAAAAAAATAAAGCAGCCTTTTATTTCAAGCGTTATAATATTTTTCATAGAAAACATGTAAATATACGTTTTGACTTTGTCATTTTCTTTATTAACTGAGTAGGTACACACATTTTGACATTATAATTCAATCTAATTTTATTTTATTTTGAAGAAATTCTAATTGTTATATTTATCATGGTAATTGATTAAGGAGGAGGGAGGAGGTCTAAGGATTTCTTTTTAACTCTGTATTTTGCTGTTAGTTTAGTAACCAATATCATCTGTAAAGGATGAGAATGGGTATCTAACGGAAACTGGACAGGACACTCTGGGCGTGATGTTTAGAACTCACTTCCCGGAATGTATACTGCGCGACAGCGATGAAGAGGAACCAGTCACAAGGGACGAGCTCACAACCACACGTCCAAAAATAACTGGCTCACGGCAAAGAAAGTGGTAGATGAAAATAAACTGAAGCTTGCCATAGCGCACTCCGGAACCGTGGTCCCACTGCGATGTCCCACTGGTGGGACAAAACTTTTTCGTGGTCCCACCAAACACACACTTGACCGTTTTGTTACAATGTGGTATGTAATAGTAACTACTTTCTTGAAACAAAATAAAATAATAAGTAAACGAGATAAAATTGTAATAATTAAAAGGCAATAAAATTAAAAATAATTCCAGCATTTTTTTTACCGCAAAGCTTTTAAATAATGGCCAACTGAAATTTCGCCGTGAACTAACTGCATTTGAAGTTCTATAATTTCGTCGTCTTTTTCTATTTCGATTTTTCTTCGTTTTTGTAATGTGTTATTATGATTTTAAATTTTTTGGATAGTCACGTTTTGTTGGAGCACTTCAAGGAGTTTTGCCAACGTCACATAGTTTTTGTTTATAGACTTGTTTAATAAAGAATGCCAGCTTTCCATAATATTATTTGTCCTGTGTCTCTCTTGGGCAACACACCATTCATTTATAAAACAATTATTTTTCATCCATGTTTTCTTTACGTATGCCATAAAGATATTTAATTTTTCATCTTCTTTATTCTTAGTCCGCGATTGGATATATTTCCATCCATCGTCAATTTTTGTCAATAGGAACCGGCGGTAACACTGCACATAAACCAACTATACGTCTGTAAAGTTTGTGTTTGATGCCCAACGATGTCGCCTTCTTCCAGATACAATTATTAAAATGTTAATAGCATCTCTTTATAACCACATCAGGTAATATTTTTTTTAAACCATTAGATGCAGCTATTTCGAAGTCCATATGAATCCTTATTGGGTTCCACTCGTTTTTAAATACGGTCTTTATTATATCAAATAAAGCAAATACGACGCTTCTTTCTTATCGCTCCTTAGAGCATAAAAAATTGGGACTGCTAGGACTGAATTGGGCGAACTAAATATGTCGCCGTGTATATTGAATAATTGGTAAAACGGATCAGGAACACTCTTAAATGTTGCATCTAGGAAAAAATTATTTATTTGGGGAAGTAAATACGTCACTTCAGTATTGAAGAATATCAGTATTCTAGTAGCTTTTTCTATAAATTCCCCTAGTAATGATAGTTCGCGTAAAGTGTTGGGCACTACAACCTCGGTAAATTTTTGAAATTTGACTTTTTTACATTCCATGCCTTTTTACGGGCAGTATTCAAGCAACTCTTGACGTTTTAAAAATTAGGCAACGTCGCAATATCATTTTCACGAATAAATGGTGTTATATGCTTCGTGTAAATTTTTGGAAGTGGTTCGGCAGATGTAGATGCTTCCTGTTTAATTTTTTCTTCGACTAAATCCAATTCATTTCTCTTTATATTAGGATGACACTCCGTGCCCGCCGCTGATGTTTTGTGCTCGATTTGTTTAATTACTTTGTCTGTCTGTCAGAGAAAAATAATAAAGGGAAGTTGTTATTTACACCTCTGTCATAACTTTCTCTGCCTGCTATAGATATATCGGACCCTGACTGTACCAAATGCAACTATGTATCTAATTCGATATGGAGATCAACACTTATTAATAGATACGTAGGAAATTTTGCGTACCCTAACATATAAAAGACATTTGGATAAAAATCTTACCTCAGTAGTTATAGATCAAGTACATTTTAAATTTCGCTTTTGGCTACAGTTCCATATCACAGATTTATTCGAATAAACTTTTTGACGATAATATCTGCGTCCACGGTAGAGCAACACTGGCCGCCTTTTCCGTTTATAATTTTATACTCGTATATAATACTTATCCATATTTAAGTAATCTTAGTATTCCGCAAAATTATTTTATTGTGCTAGCATAATATTTTCCATTAGGACAATTTCAAAAACAAATGAAATTAATATTACTGTCAGTTCAAGTCATAGTATTTTTTTTTTTTTTTTGCATTTCAGATTTAATAAAGAGTTTTATCAAATTAGGGAGGTATACTTCAAAATCGAGTGGGTCCTCTTTAGATTGCTACCTACCTAGGTACTTGCTAGGTACGTAGGATAATACCACAGGACAAGAAAATCTTTTTTATAATGTGGGTAATATTTACCATATGGCGTTCCTTCAATTCGGCGTAACAAAACGGTCAAGTGTGTGATTGGTGGGACCACGAAAAAGTTTTGTCCCACCAGTAGGACATCGCAGTGGGACCACGGTTCCGGAGTGCCATAGCGGGCTTCCAGCCTCTCAAATCCCCTGGTCCGGATGGCATCTACCCAATACTATTGCAAGAGGGGGCATCTATTTTAATACCTCATTTGAGTAAGCTCTACAGAGCCTGCATAGCCTTTGGGTACGTACCCAAGGCATGGAGGGAGGTCAAAGTCACCTTTATACCAAAGGTGGGTAGACCGACTTACGAAGAAGCTAAAGCTTATAGGCCAATCAGTCCATCATCCTTTCTCTTAAAAGCTCTGGAGAAACTGGTAGACAAGTACCTAAGAGAGGGACCACTTAAAGTATTCCCTCTACATAAGCTACAGTGCACCTACAGCCCTGGCAAATCTACGGAAACGGCATTGCACTATGTTGCGAGTCGAGCCGAGGCTGCGATAGAGGGACAAGAGATCTGTGTCGGGGCTTGCCTCGACATAGAGGGAGCCTTCGACAAGACAACATTTGAGTCCATACGCATCGCTGCAAAGGAACATGGCATCAACGATACCACGTGCAACTGGATTGACCATATGCTGAGAAGCAGAATAGTCAGGTCGGAACTGATGGGAGACAGACTTAGTGCAAAAACAACTAGAGGTTGTCCGCAGGGTGGAGTGCTTTCACCATTATTGTGGTGCTTGGTAGTAGACTCGCTACTTACCAAGCTCAATACCGGACCATTCTACACAGTAGGCTATGCAGATGACATAGCTATAATGGTTAATGGTAAATTCCCGAACATAGTCTCTGGATTATTACAACAGGCATTGAGGATGACAGAGGAATGGTGTACAAAGAACCACCTCTCTATCAACCCAAGCAAAGCAGTCATTGTTCCATTCACGAGGAAGAGACAACTAGGAAACCTAGGAGAGCTCTCCCGCAATGGAATAAAGCTGCCCTGGTCCACCGAAGTTAAATATCTGGGTGTAACGCTTGATAGAGAACTCAGGTGGAAAACTCATGTGGAAAATATTACGACGAAAGCCCTACGAGTGTTCTGCATATGTCGTTCCACCTACGGTAAAACTTGGGGGTTAAAGCCCAAAGTGATACGATGGCTGTACCGGACAATGATAATACCTATCATCACATACGGCAGCATAGTGTGGTGGCCAAGAACAAAGCTAGCCTCGTGAAAAGCGCCGCTCACCAGCACCAGATTACAAAGAACAGTGTGTCTAGGCATCACGGGTGCTTTCAGGACAACACCTACGGCAGCGATTGAGAGATACCTCAATATCCCTCCTGTTTGTGTTTGAAAGGTCTTTCAAGGTCCAAATCCCTACAATAGAGGACTGGACGAAGGGAATCGATCCACCAGAACAAGATAGTCTGGTGTGGTACAATGATGGATCCAAAATGGAATCAGGTACAGGGGCGGGAATATACGCAAAAGGATACAAATGTAGCAAAAGCCTAGGGAAGATGGCAACTGTATTCCAAGCAGAAACTTATGCCATAATAACCTGTGCTCAAGAGAATATAGATAGAGGAACCAGAGGTAAATCCATATATATTCTTAGTGACAGTTAGGCTGCAATCAAAGCCATGGCATCCTACAAAGTGGACTCCGGACTTATTCTGGATGCTGTCCAAACCCTAAACAGGCTTGGGAAGCACAACAGGGTAAGACTGATGTGGGTCCCTGGGCACAAAGGAATCCATGGTAAAGAAAAGGCAGATGAACTGGCAAGAGAGGGCTCATCAAATGATTTTGTGGGTCCAGAACCATGTGTAGGCATATCGACGTGCCTCGTAAAAGCCGCATTTAGGGAGTTTGCAGATCACAGACAGCGAACTCATTGGCTATCTAGCACCGGTCTACAACACTCTAAGAAATTCCTAGTCTCTACGTTCAAAGCCGGAATGCATTTGGAACATGAGCAGGGGGCAAATCCGCTACCTGCTTGGGGCCTTTACTGGGCACTTTGGAACTAACGACATGCTCATGAAGATGGGTCTAACCGCGACACCCATGTGCAGGTTGTGTGGGGAACATACGGAACGCATGGAGCACCTTCTTTGCACATGCAATGCTCTGGTTGGTAAGCGAATGAGTCTCTTAGAGGTTGGATATCCAAGACCAGAAGACCATAGGCTCATATCTCCCAGTCTCGTTGTAAAACTCATGAAAAGAGTGTTCAACGAGATTGGGGAGGAGTAAGTTATCTAGGGGACCACAATACATCCCAATGGGTCGAAGAGTCCGGGTTGTCTCTCGGCCCCTCTACAAGATAAGACAAGATAACCATTTTGTTCCTACGGACGGTCTTCCCATCTCGTGTAACTTAAACTGTCTTTAGTACCTACCTATTGTTTTTATCGTTTTCCGTCACCGACTTCCGAAACGATAGCTTGTTATGTATGTATGTATCTATGTAACGGCATCATTGAACGTGATTCTCACCCCCTTAAAACCCTCGAACCTCTATTTTAACCAGTGGCAACAAGGATTGCAAATACGAACAATTTCGCATGTGATTCGTATTGTATTGTGCTTATTCCGATATGTTGCGAGTGTACGAACCTGTGTAGTAAAGTAACCAGTGTAGGAAAAATGAAAGAATTCGACAAAAAGTCCGGCACGTGGTCAGTGTATTTGGACCGGTTAGACATGTACTATAAAGGGTATAAAATCAATGACTAGACGAAATTGCCTACGCTAATAGCCATCTTGGGGGACAAGGCGTCTGAATTGTTGTATAATCTTGCTAGTACCAAAAAGCCAGCGGAGTTTTAATTCAGCTAATTTTATTCAGCATATTTTTTTCCGGTTTTCTATTAAAGTTAGTATTTATTTTCTACTTTTATGTTCAATTTACCATTAAAGCGTGTTTTTAAACGACAATTTATTAATGCAACTACCTCCTTTGATGGGGTGAGTAATTAGCGTGCCTTCTACCTTCCCTGTATGTGATAGCCGTTTCTCATGCGGGTCTCCGGCACATTTATTTGATACTAGCTGTCGCATGCGGCTTCGCTCCCGTCAACTGGCTACCTACCCACCCATCTACCCTACCCACCCTACATACATGATTGTTGCGTAACTTAAACCGTTTACGCAGCGCACGCAACGGAAGCCCTCAAAAAGGAATATTATTACCCGTTTTTGCAACATTTTTCATTTATGTTCCTCTCCTATTGGTCATAGCGTGATGTTATAGCCTATAACCTTCCTCGATAAATGGACTATACAACACAAAAATAATTTTTCAATTCCAACCAGTAGTTCCTGAGATTAGCGCGTTCAAACAAACAAACTCTTCAGCTTTATAATATTATAAGTATAGATGAGTACTTGGCGCAAGGCACTACCGTGTCTTCAGATATAACTAAAAATTAAGCCAATGCGGATGTCTTAGCACGCACCTTGGTATTTGGCACAACTACACTTTTATAGACATTAAATAAAAGTCGAGCGTTTCACCTCAGGGCTATAATTAGACTAACTCCATGCACAACACAAATCTACCGACATACTTACGAACTAATTAATATGAATCTACATTACACTCCTTCTTACTAAATTAATACTACAATTTAATTATCATCTAACAACTTAATAACTAACTTAACTACAATAACGATACGTATTCTAAACCTTATAATTAAGAACCTTTAACCTACACTGTCTAACGGGTTGTTGCACTATGTGGCACTTAAGCCAAGGCAACCTACCGAGTCCAGGGTCAAAGTGGAGAAATAGTCCATAGGCATATTGAGTAATTAAGTAGGAGAACACGGAACAGATTTGTCATTAGTCTCGTGGTCCAAGTATTACGGAACGATCACAGAATGATTATCAAACGACTGGTAATAAGGATGAATGCAGTGGTAGTGGTGAGTAGGGATATTCGTTATACACCGATGCATCGAAAACATCGATGTTTACAATGCGATACATGGAATCGATTCGATGTTTACAAAAACTCAAGTTTGAACATTATGTACATATACAAGATTTACATATATACAAGATGCAGATATGACTTTTCACAGGACACATATCAGATAATCTGAACTGTGTCCTGTGAAAAGTAATATGTACGTTTGTGTTTGTATGTTTATCAATTATGAAACACGAAAGTTTTAAAGTTGTACTATAAGGTTGTACAAAAGTGCAGTCACACTCTACCAAAACAGAATTTATTTAATTTCTATACAAAATATTAAATCAGTAGTGGATAATTTAACTTCTTCTACAAAAACTATCCATTTGAGTTTTGGGAGAGTATGACTGCACTTTTGACCCTTGACTGTACATCTCAAAACAGGTCATCCTTTAAAAGTGAATATTTTTGTATGTACTTACAGATTATGAAAGGAGTTAGATCTATTATTTAATGAAACATTAAAATCTAAACTTTATTAAAATAATGGATGTAGCTCTTTTCATAACCGTCATATAGAAAAAAAATCACTATGAAAAGATGACCTGTTTTGAGATATATCACTTTTCACATGAATACATACAGCTTTGTAATATAAAGTACGAAAAAGTACTCGATGTTTTCATCCGATACATCGAATTACATCGATGTACAGATCTGATTTATCGAATAGAAAAAAAACATCGATATTTTTTCAAAGTGGACACTCCTAGTGGTGAGCGGGCTCAGTCTCAGTCGCAGGGGTCGCCGGATCGCGTCATGTCGCCGCGCGGTGTGGCGTCACCAGCTCAGCCAATTAATGACGCACCTGTAGAGGTTCAGTCTTCAGCTAAGAGTCAGGTTGCCTTGCCACCAGTGTACAGCCCCAAACCTCCGCTGAATAATGCCTTATACCTGTTTAACAGTACATTAATCTCAGTAGACATGTTGACTTCTTTCCAATTTACATTGTTACAGTTGCTGAAAACTAAAAATTTTATTTTAAACTCTGTTAACCACTGCTGGCCCAGTAATGAAGTGGTACCTCCCCCAATTACAAATAATTCTAGTTGTTTACTACCCTCCCCGTAAACTACAATCGGTTTGAACATAAGAGCCATCATAAAAATTCTTTTATTTCTTCATCACTTTTTAAAAGTTGCGTCACGAATGCACGGTACCGCGTACGTCTCCTCTTCTGGTAGATGTTCCAACGCATCCCCATAGTACGCTGCCGAACACCTGGATCTGTGCCTACGCCCGCGTGGCACTGCCGGGGCAGGCGGTGCACGCGCTGGGCAGCAGCCAAGATGGCAACGGCGCGTGACAGGCGCAAGCTGGCGGCCGCGGCGGTGCAAGCAGTGGCGGCCAGGTGTAATCTTGTTCTTCTATCTTGGAGCACTTGTATTCTGAGTGCCGATTTCGTTACTACGAATGTAGCAGCTGCAGGCAGTTGGGACACCTGCGACTGAAAATTGAATTAAAAAGTAAAATATAAATACTAGATTAATAAACTAAATAACACGCTTTAATAAAAAACCGGCAAAATGCTTCTGAATAAAATTAGCTGAATTAAAACTGTTTATTGTACCACCACCCAGGAGTATACGTACTTTCTGGGACTTATTTAGCAGTACGCAAGTAGCTACTTTATGCTCCCATAAAAGGCGTAGATGACGACAGTTCTAAGAATATGACGTGTTCTGCGGCCAAACTTGGTTCCCATTTAGGTACTTCCAATACATTGTTTTCGTAGTTTAGCAATTAGGTTGGTATTAAAATTATGAATAATCTCACAATGCAATAAACTTGTAGAAAGTTTCCCCTTGGGCGTTCTTCTAGTAGATGAAGCAATAGGTATGTAAGTGAAATTCGGTGACCGATATATAATAAGAAATCAGAAAATTTATTGGGACTGAACAATAATTACAGACAAAACTATACATTATAATAGACCTGACATCACTGTACACGTAAAAATAAATAAAACAGTGTCCCTAATAGATATAATTACACTTAATTCACACATCATCCAATCAACAATAATCAATATCCGAAAAACTTTGTAAGTACTGTGAGGACTCTGCTTAACTAGAAGGCAACCTACTTGCCTATATTAACACTGGCAATAAGTATTACTTGAAAGGTAATATGAATTTAGAATAGAAAATAAGTGAATATGTTTTGATGGTCAATTCTAGTGGAGCCGCCCAGAAGGCAGGCATATTGTAAAATTATTACTAAATATATAAACTATAAAAGTTACAAGTATTTAATTTATACACCTCTGACTACGCCTTTCTACATTTGGTGGATGCTCCGGGCACAGAATCCCAGAATATAAAAAATATATAAAAATAAATACGCGTGTATACGGCGTACAGTATACGTAGTAAGTGAGTGAAAACGTTGAAAGTGTTAAAAGACGGAAGTTCGCGTGTGCATGGCGATAAACAGTGCACGAAGCCCTATCGGCGTACATAAAGCGAGATAAGTTTTTACAGAGAGGGTTGTTACCTCTCATTCCCTCCCTTAAGCGGATGGAAATATAAGGAAGAGTCGGAGTAAAGCTAAGTGGTTTTATTATTTAGTGTAATTGAGCATAAAGGCTAGCATGATGAATGATTACTACACGGGAACGAACGGGTATTGTCTAGAGGAATTTTTAACCGAATTCAAGTCAGTGGCCGAAATAAATGAATGGAGAGAGAGCGACTACAGCCTGATCTTGGGAGGATTCCTGCAGGGGGCTGCATATTATTTTTACCGTATGATTTTTAAATATGACATGGACTTTGAAGTGTTATGCGATCGCTTGAGGAGTGAATTCTCTATATTTCACCGCAGATGTCGTTATTGCGAACAGCGCATAATAATCGCAGAAATAAAAGCAGATAAAAAACAACCTGATGTATTGTGTGAGGATGTTATTGCACATTTATTTTCTAGTATCGTGATTAAGGACGAACAAACACAAAACAATATACAGTGCAGTGAAAAAAGCGTTGACCACGTTGACGGAGAAGGCGACGCAGTTGATGGCGATGGCGATCACACCGACGGAGGGAGCTGCATGTTCGAGGACGATGGTGACCAGACCAGCGGAGATGACGGCCCCGTCGATGTCCAGTTGGAGGTGGAGTCTGTGTTCCAGGACGAGCGTGCGGACGGCCCGGCTGACGACGAGTTGGACTCCCTATCCAACAGCGAGTGCGCGGACGCGGGTATTGTGATGTATCGGTCCAGTCCAATTGACTCCACTAATTCCATTTGTCTTGCAGAGAACAGTGATGAGATTTTGTCGGAACAATTAGTTGTGGTTCCATCGGGACACCAATATATATCGGATGTTAACATGCACATTAATCCAATTGATTTTAACCATAAAATTGAAAGGAATATTGAAATTTCTCAATCTGACTTAAAACAAAATTTTATAAAAGTCATTTTGAAAAGAAAGAAGTTGACAGCCATTAAGAAAAAAAATGCTCGAAATAAACCGAAAGAGATCCATAGGAAATTCAAAAGAGTCTTTTGTAAGATTTCTTATTGCGCCAACATAAATTTAAAAAAGGCGATCAATAAAAAAATGATTCGAATTAAATTCAAAAGAATTTTTAATAAAACTTCTTGGGGAGCAAGGTTTGGTTCAAGGAAGATTACTATGATTGTTGCAAGGAAAAAATCACTTCATATTTGCCTGAGATGTAACATTGTACAAAGATTTTTGCATTGCGAATACATAAAGCAATTCGAACTCGTAAAATGCAAATTATGGAAATTTTATAGAAAGAAGATTAGGTATAAAATGTTGTAAATATTGTATTATGCAAACTGATTTATTTAATGTTGTGTCTTATATTTTGCTTTATTAACTAATGTTTTCTTTTCATGTCGTGCAAATGAATACGGTCCAACTTAGATGGAATTTGCGATGCGCGCTGGGCATCGAAAGAAACTAAATGCGATTGATTATTTGAATGATTTATCTGTATATGTTTTTATGAAATTAAATATTCCTCTGCCTTGTCTTTATTTACTAAATAGGATTAGCTTTTGAAATTACTGACGAAGTCCAAATACAAATCCATAAGGACTAAGTCAGAAACAGTCAAAAATTTATAGAAAAGTCTTCTATGCCCCTAAGGCGAATAAATGCTTTGAAAGCATAGATGTCATGGTAAGAAATGATTTGACACGTAGTCCCACAGATAATACAAAAAAGGACAGTGTCAAAACCTTGTCAAAAGTAAAGCATAGTTTTCATTATAAGAATTGGTTTGACATATAGTGCCAACCACATAATAAGGCACAGTGTTCACACCATAATTCAATTTGATTATATCCTATGCGCCGTATTCGCCACAGATTAGTTAGGCCGGACCACAAATAAAACTATGTAGGTTGTATAAAGGCCCATACCGAATAGTTAGAACATTATCTGATGTAAATTATGTAATTATAAAAAATAATATTAGGCGATTTAGGGACATAGTGTAAATAGATTAAAACTTTTTAATGTTAGAGTAGAATAAGAATAGGTTAAGGTTAGTAAGGTTTCCGAAGAAGCCTATTGTCAAATAGAAAAAAATATGAATGACAACTATCAAATTTGACATTTTGAAGTTAATAAGGATGGGAAAGTAGGAAAAAATGTATCGATAGTTTTCTTAGCGATATTCTCTAGTAGTATCGATATATATAATTAAATTAGTTATTTCCGTTGCATGTGCTGATGATGTGCTGATGAGTTGTGAGCCGCAGGGGGAAGAAGAGGCTGGCAACCTTGGCCACGCATCGAAGAAATGTTTTTTGGTTATGCGATTAAGGCATAGGCACAAGCCAGGGTAATAGTATAACCCAGGGGGTTTCTTAAAGTAATAGTCATAACTGAAACCGACTTTGCTAACGGGGCATAGCCTTTGCAAAGGATGTCGAGTTGATATCATTGGTCCAGTTTATGTCTGATGTTTAAAATAATAAATGCATTTATAATAATAAACCCTGGTGCAAGCTCTATGAATAGGATTAGAAATTCGATGCGATCCAGCCTTTCCTTCTCTAGCCTGATAAACGCACGAGATCGAAAAATTGTATCATATTTGAATTTTTGAGATTAAACCCCATCCGGGTCGATGTGAGTTGACGCGTCATTCTTGTTAGAGTTGGGAGGACGCCTTGTTCCTTTTTCAGAGGTTTTGGTCAAGGAGGTTCAGGCATGACGGCGTAGATTTGTTAGTGTGTGTGTGTGCACGTTAGCTGAAGTTAAAAGCACATATCGGAGCGTCCGATAACTCGTTTGTCATGATTAAGCCTTCCCCTTTTAAGGGTCGTACCTCAATTGTAAATGTGATTCCTCTGTTAGGTAAATATTCGAGTTAGGATAAGGTAGGATTCATGTAACCTTTCAAGACATAGAATAGAAGCACTTCATATGATTCTGCGCGTCTATTCGTAGGGGCGTAGCTCATGTGAGGACTCTGCTTAACTAGAAGGCAACCTACTTGCCTATATTAACACTGGCAATAAGTATTACTTGAAAGGTAATATGAATTTAGAATATAAAATAAATGAAGATGTTGTCGCTAGACTTTTCCCGTGTATATAAGGGCTCCTCTGAGCTTTGATGTGTTAGTCTGATAGAAGGTGCCTATGGGTAGGCACCTTGCTGCTGAAATATAACTAGAACAGTGAATCCAGAGTTTTATTTAAGTAGCGCTTTCTGGCTACGTCCCCACAGTACCTACCAAGAACTCGCCATAGAAATTAAAACCCAGTGGGAAGTGCAAACCGTGCACATAGTCCTAGTACTTTCATCTACCGGTGTAATATCAAAAGTTCTCACGCAAAGTGTTAACACTACCCAATACCCATGCCTTCTCACACACTATTCATGCTCCAAAAACCCATCATTCTCAATACTTCGCATAACCCGGAAATTCCTGACTTTGTCTACATTCTTATCTACTTTTTCAATTTAATTTTCCCCTTACAAGGGAAAAAACGGTAACGTCTCCCTGTCTCACACTTCGCTGCACAATGATAGGTTCCGAGGTCTGATCCTTAAGTCGAACTGATATGGTGGCGTTTTTGTACAAATACACACTTCGATGTACCGGTTGTCGATTTGGCACCGCTCGAGAGACTGCAGTACAGTCCAAGTCTCGATCGAATCGAAGGCTTTCTTGTAATCCACAAACGCTAAGCAGAGAGGCAGGTTGTACTCTTCAGTCTTCTGTACAACCTGCCGCTGCGTCTGTTAACTAGTGAACCTAGTTGTTGTAAACTAGATTTCTTTCTTTCTTTTTATTTATGTATGTGGTCTATGGTGCTGAAGCCTTTACGGAATCTGGCTTGTTCGGGAGGCTGGAAATCATCAAACCTGAGCGCGAAACGATTCGTGTTGACTCTTGAAAACAGAAGGACATAAAAAAGATATAGTTTTATTGCAGAAATTTGGACACTTATAAAGTAAATCTTACATAGGGACTTCCTTTTAGGTAAAAGATATACCTGTGCTAGGAGGACCCGCTCTTTAATGACAAATTATGAATTGCTAAAAGTGAGGTACAAAAGGAAAACAGAATCAAAAAACATTACAAGCAATATCTCAAATTAAACAAGATGAAACTTGAACTATAAAAAAAAAACAAAGAAACTTAGAGAATATATCCTAAAATAATGTGTGTGAGTGTGAGTTTGCGTGTGAGTGTGTGTGTCCATGTGAGTGTATGTATGAGTGTGTTCGTGCGTGTTTTTTTTAACTCATATTGACGATGACTGCAGCAACCATTCAATGTCATCATAGGTCTTCAGTTTTAGCCATTGAACTATTGCCTTTATGCAGTATTTAGTAGTCATAGGATAGATGTTAATTATTTTATTTATTTTATTATACGAGTATAGGGTAGCGGTATTTGTATTAAATTGTCTTTTGGCATATGCAGTTTCAACAAATTTTACTGGTGCAACACTGTATTGTCGTCTTCTTTCCTGATGGTGAGGGTCATATGGCAGGACTTTGTGTAATTTTAAGACAGCATGGAGTACTCGTATGTATAATTTTCGGACTGTGAGAATACCGCTAAGAGATTATAACGCATTGGTTGGGAATCTGTACGGTTTAATATACATGACCTTTATAAGAAATCTCTGTGCTCGCTCCAGCTCAAGAAACTTCGTTTTGTCGCACCGCCCCACACGGGTATACAGTAAGTAATAATTGATTGAGCCAGAGAGATATAGATTTCTGTTAATATTTTCTGTTGTTGTCACATTTCTTAGGTTCTTAAATATGCAGATAAGTTTTCTCATACGGGCCATGACCATATCTCTATGAGTGTGCCAAGATAACCGCTGACCAACGATTACACGTAGGTACTTTATATAAGTCACTTTTTCAATATTTTTACAAGAACAGTTTGTGCTAGATATACTATGGCAAGTGTGAATTTTGAGAGTTACGTTAGGTCCAGGTTGAATGGGGTGCGGGTCTGGTAACCTCCACGTTGGCCTAGTTGGTTGCTTGTCTCTTTCGGATACGTCCGGGGGGAAGGGCAACCCGCTGGGCTGGTGCACCCCGGGCACCGTCAATAACTTCCCATTCGTGGGTTCTTGTTGGCGGTGGCGAATACCTGACAGGGGGGGGATGTCGCTCTGGGTGTTCCCCTGATTAGCAGGGGATAGTCCAGATGTGACATACGGGTTGGGCTAGGCTGGGTAGGTAGGTTTAGGTAGGTAAGCGGCGGGGGATCCCCTCACAGTGCATACGTCCTCGTTCGTTTCCCCCGGGCAACGCCCCAGTTCTGACCACCGTAACGGAGTGGCAGACTGGGTGCGGCTAAAGTGCGCTGTGCGATCGTTGCTATCATTTTATCTTGAGCGGAAAGTGCGATCTTGCGGAGAATTTGTTTTTAATTATATTTTATCTTTTTAATTTTTAAAATGGTAAAGCCAAGGCGTGATGCCCTCGGGCATTTTGTCAAAAAAGGCCCTTCTCAGGGCCAACCAAAAGGCCCTTCTCAGGGCCACCGTGACGCTTCAGCGTCAGCGGAGGAAGGGCGGACCTTCTACGGAGGAAGGTCGGAAGAGTTGGAGTCGGAGTCCGACAACGAGTCCGTTGTGTCGGTAGCCAGCTCGATGGAGGTCGAGGAGGGCAGTCGTTCGCAATCGCGGAAGCGGGCCTTCCTAAAGGAAGTGTCCGACGGTTCCTCGGGTTCGGCGAAAGAGTCGAAGTCGAAGAAGAAGGCAAAGGCCAAGAAGACGGCAGCGGATACCCACGATGTGGGTCTGGCAGACGCCCAACACCAGTTGGACCTGACTAGGCGGGAGCAGCTCCAGCAAGAGCTGGAGGAGCGGGTTGCGGCCAAGGAGGAACGGGCGCGCGTTGCTCGTTCCAAGTCCGGGTACGGCGCGTCAGTCGTACTGTACGCGGACCACTCCTTGCTGGAGCTGGAGCGGATGGCTGGGGAGGACGAGGAGGGGATCGTGGAGGTCGCCTCCAAGTCCTCTCGACTGAAGGGTACCTTCCAAAAGGCCCTCAAATGCCGGGCCGCGAGCATGCGCGGCATTGTCGGAGAGCTCGTGCAGCGCCAGGCGACCGACGAGACGCGGCAACTGCAGGCGAAGGTCGATCGCCTGCAGAAGGAGGTCAGCCAGCTGCATCAGAAGCTGGCTGAAGCCACGGCCCGGCCAACCGCAGCCGAGCCTAGACCTGCGGCAGAGGGCCCAACCTCCTTCGACCTTGAGGACACGCTCCGAAAGGTAATGCAGGAGGAAAGGGCCTTCGTGCGAGCCTGCCTAGCAGGCATCGAGTACCGGCTCCTGCCGGAGAAGAGCCTCCGACCGCCGCTTGCGGCAGACAAGAGGCAAGGCGAGCCGGGGCCGACCTGCCAGAAGGAGGACGCCCTTCTGCCGTCCACCACCCCGACCAACCAGCAAGGCTGGACGAAGGTGGTCAGCAAGGGGAAGGGAAAGGGGAAGGCCACAAAGGTGGCAGCGGTCGTCCCTGCGGTCCCCACCACCACCCCTCCCAGCCAGTCGCAGTCGACTGCACAGGGAAAGGGGAAGGGAAAGGGGAAAAACTCTCCCCCAGCCGTCCCCGCCGCCACCCCACCCAGCAGCCAGTCGCAGTCGACTGGTAAAGGAAAGGGAAAGGGGAAGAGTTCGCCCCCAGCCGGCAGGAGGTACCTGAATCCTCCCAAGACCGCAGCCGTCGTGGTGACGCTCACCGCGGAGGCTGCGGAGCGGGGGGAGACGTACGCGTCCGTATTGTTGCGGGCGCGTGCCAATGCCGATCCCACTTAACTGGGGATCGGCAAGGTCTCCTGTCGCCGGACGCAGGCTGGGGCTCGTATTTTCGAGTTCCCAGGGGCGGAGGGCGCTAAGAACGCAGACCTCTTCGCAGCAAAGCTGCAAGAGGTCATTGCGGACGCGGCGAAGGTGGCCAGGCCTATCAAGTGCGCGGCTATAGAGGTGACCGATCTAGATGATTCGGTCACCAAGGAGGAGGTGGTGGCGGCGGTCGCAGCCATGGGGGGCTGCGATGTCGCAGCGGTGCAGGGCCGGGCCATTAGGCCCGGCCGCGGCGGCATGGGCACCATCCGCCTGGAGTGCCCAGTTGCCGCTGCCAAAGCCGTCCTTGACAAGGGACGGCTAGCCGTCGGCTTCAGCTCGGGTGCAGTCCGGGCCCTTGAGGCCCAGCCTTTGCGCTGTTACAGGTGCTTCGGCACCGGACACACCCGGGCCCTCTGTCCGTCCACGATAGACCGGACAAAGAGCTGCTACCGCTGCGGCAAGGAGGGGCACAAAGCCGCCTCTTGCAAGGCCGCCAAGCCGCACTGCGCGGTATGTGCCGCCAGTGGCCGCCCTGCGGGCCACATTATGAAGGGGAGGAACTGCAGTCCTCCCCTCAAGAGGGGCAAAGTGCAGGCGCCGACCCGGCCTGTCACCGCCACCGCCGTTCCAGAGGCTGGGACCACGGCGGCTGTTGAGGAGGGGGGTGCGATGTCCGATTAATGCATAGAGTCGAACATCGCATCCTCCAGGCGAACACCAACCACTGCAGAGCGGCCCAGGATCTGCTGATGCAGACCGTGGCTGAGTGGTTGGTGGACGTGGCGGTGGTCGCCGAGCCGTACTCGATACCTGGCCGTTGGCGGCTGGGTGATCGGGACGGCTTGGTGGCGTTGGTGTCGCGGCCCACCACGGACTCCCCTCCCCTCTCGCTCTTAGAGAGGGGGCCGGGATACGTGGCCGCCGCGTGGGGAGATATAGCCCTGGTCGGGGTCTATTTCTCCCCAAACCGCCCTCTAAGGGACTTCGAGAACTTTCTCGAAGTCCTAACGGCAGTCGTCGGGAGGGCGGCACCACGCCAGGTCGCCGTGTTGGGCGACCTGAATGCCAAATCGGCGGCCTGGGGTTACCCGGCCGCAACATCCAACGTCCGGGGACGCGCCGCCGAATTTTGGGCGGCTTCGTGCGGTGTGTCCCTCCTAAACAGGGGGAATGTTCACACGTGTGTGCGGCAACGGGGTGGGTCAGTGGTTGACGTTTCGTTTGCCACCCCCGTGCTAGCCGCCCGCGTCGTGAACTGGCGGGTTGAGATGGTGGAGACCATGTCGGACCACCGTTACGTGCGGTTCGACATCTCCACCCAAGGCCCGCGGGGAGGAATGGCCCGCTCGGGCCAATCTCCCTTCCCGCGGTGGGCTCTCACCCGCCTGAACCGGGAGGCAGCTCAGGAGGCGGCGTTCCTCCAGGACTGGCTCTCGCCCCCTGTGGAAGCCTCGGACGTTGACGCTGCAGCGGTCCAGCTCCGCGGGTCTCTGACCGAGGTGTGCAACGCAAGTATGCCTCGGTCACGCCGTCCGCCTCCCCGTCGCGCCGTATATTGGTGGTCGGAGGAGCTGGCAGGCCTCCGAGCCACCTGCGTGGAGGCGAGGAGGGCCTACACGCGGAGTCGGCGGCGCACTACCCGATCTCAGGCCGGGGGGGACCGCCTCTACGCCTCTTACCTAGAGGCAAAGGCGGTCCTCAAGTCGGCTATGTGCGCCGCCAAGGACTCGGCGAGGGCTGAGATGCTGGAGGGCCTCGACAGGGATCCGTATGGGAGGCCATATAAGGCGGCGCGAAACCAACTGCGCCCCTTTGGTCCCCCACTTACGGAGACCCTGGAGCCGGCGTTGCTGGATGGGGTGGTCCGGTCCCTGTTTCCGCGCAGGACCGACTTCACCCCACCAACGATGAACCCCCCACTGGGGGGGGTGGTGGCTTCGCCGGAGGAAGAGGTCCCTCCGGTATCTGAGGAGGAATTTCGCGCGGGAGTTCTGTCCCTCCGCGCGAAGAAGACGGCCCCTGGACCGGACGGCGTCCCCGCACGGGTGGTGGCCATCGCGGCGTCCCTCATGGAGGGTAGGTTTCGGGACCTCTTCAGCGCGTGTCTTACGGCTGGGAGGTTCCCGAAACAGTGGAAGGAGGGCCAATTGTGCCTCCTTCGGAAGGAGGGACGCACGGTGGACTCCCCCTCGGCATACCGGCCCATCGTTCTGCTCGATGAGGTCGGTAAATTGTTCGAGGGGATCATCGCCACCCGGCTAAATAGCCATTTGCGGGAGGTAGGGCCAGACCTGTCGGACGCCCAGTTCGGTTTCCGACGGGGGCGTTCGACGGTCGACGCGTTGGCCCTACTCAGGGGCCAGGTGAAGGAGGCGGTCGAGGCTGGGGACGGAGTGTTGGCGGTGTCGTTTGACATCGCCAACGCCTTCAACTCCGTGCCCCACTCGACCATATTGGAGGCACTCCGGTACCACGGAGTGCCCCAATATCTGCGGGCGATCCTGGCCAGCTACTTGGAGGACCGAGAGGTCCTCCTTGTAGACAAGACGGCCAGGATCAGGCGCTACGGCGCAGAGTCCGGTGTTCCGCAGGGGTCGGTTCTAGGCCCTCCCCTGTGGAACATCGGTTATGATTGGCTCCTGCGGGGCACCCTCCTCACGGGCACGAGTGTCATCTGCTATGCGGATGACACTCTCCTAACTGCCCGGGGGAGGGACTTTGGAGAGGCGGCCTGTCTGGCCTCGGCTGGCGGATCCTTAGTGGCAGGTAGGATCCGCCAGCTAGGATTGAGGGTAGCGCTGAACAAGACCGAGGCCGTGTTCTTTCACGGGCCTCGGCAGCGCTGCCCTCCCGACGCCCACATCGTCGTGGAGGGCGTCCGGATGGGGGTCGGGGCCCAAATGAAGTATCTGGGCCTCGTGCTAGACAGCAGGTGGCGCTTCGGCCCGCACTTCAGCGGGCTGTCGACGCGCCTGCTGAAAGCCGCGGACGCCCTATCATGGCTGCTCCCGAATTTGGGAGGGCCGAAGGAGCGATGCCGGCGCCTCTATGCCGGCATCCTCAAGAGCATGGCGCTCTACGGTGCACCCATCTGGGCGGACTCCCTCCACAGGAGGGAGAATGCAACCGCCATCCGCAGGCCACAAAGGGCCATTGCACAGCGGGTGGCGAGGGCCTACCGCTCAGTGGGTTTCTCGGCGGCGTGCGCTCTGGCCGGCACCCCTCCCTGGGAGTTGGAGGCATGGGTGCTTGCCAGAGTGTACGAGTGGATGGCACGGCGGAAGGCGCTCGGGGAGCGCCCCGCCACGGAAGAGCGGGAGGCCGTGCGGCGGGAGGCGAGGGACGCTATCGTCGTCCATTGGACGGAGGACCTCGCCTCCGCCGCCTTTGGCCGCCGGACGCTGGATGCGCTCGGTCCAGTCCTGCAGGGCTGGCTCGAGCGCCCACATGGTTTCCTCTCGTTCCGTCTAGTGCAGGTGTTGTCCGGACATGGTTGTTTCGGAACGCACCTGCACCGGATCCGGAGGGAGGAAACCCCAGCGTGCCACGACTGCGGTGCGGAGGAGGACACGGCGCAGCACACCCTCGAGGTGTGCCCAGCCTGGGCAGAGCTGCGCCGTGCCCTGAATAGTGTTATCGGGCAGGACCTCTCACTTCCCGGCGTGGTCAACTCCATGCTGGGGAGTGAGGAGGCCTGGGCGGCGGTTGCCTCCTTTTGCGAGGTCGTGATGTCGCAAAAGGAGGCGGCGGAGCGTGCGCGGGAGGACGATCCTCTCGCGCCGCCGCTCCGCAGGCGGAGAAGGGGTGGGAGAAGGCGGTTGTACAATCGTCTCCTCCCACCTCCTGGTGGTGACTAGCGGGCGCGGGGGCGCCTCTCGCTCGCATTGCACGAGTCACCACCCTCGATGGGCGGGAACGGCCGAGCACTCGCTGTCGTTCCCGGGCCCCTTCACTGAGGGAGGGGCGTGAAGGGCCTGCCCTAAAAGGCGGGCGGTCGTCGGCGGAGGACTGGACGTAAAGGCTGTGCCGGTTTCCCAGTCCTCCTCCACACAGACGATGCGGGAGTGCCGCTGGGCTATTTTAGTGGGTATACCGGGCTTGCCCGGGGAGTCCCACATAGCCTCCCCCATTTCCCCAATGGGTGGGTATGCGTAATGCATTTTTTCCCAGCGTGATCAAAAAAAAAAAAAAAAAAAAGGTAGGTAAGCGGTGGGGCTCACTTCCGGGCCTCTGGGCGGGCCGCACACCCCTGCGGGGGGGATTTCCCCGGGTGCACTTACCAGCTCTGCACCCTGCACTGCCCAGCTCTGCACCCTGCTCTGCCCGGCTCTGCAACCGGCTCTGCCCGCTCTGCACCTGGCTTTGCACGCTCCGCACCTGGCTTTGCACGCTCTGCACCTGGCTCTGCACTCGGCGCTCGTGCGGTTTGAGCTTCCTGAGTGCACTGACCAGCTCTGCACCCTGCACTGACCAGCTCTGCACCCTGCGTTGCCCGGCTCTGCATCCGGCTTTGCCCGCTCTGCAGCTGGTTCTGCCCGCTCTTCACCTGGCTCTGCGCCCGGCTCTCTCTCCTGCGGGTGGGGGCGGCCTGATGATGACCTGTCGTTGCCGGCCCTCCTTTGGCGTGGGATGGTCGGCAGGGACAATTCGGTGGAAGGAGGAGGCGGCGGAGCGTCGGTCTCGACGCGCCCCCGCAGACGCGGAGGGCGGCATCTGTCATTCGCGGGCCAGATGCCGCAACGGAGGGGACCGTAAAGGTCCAGCGCGGTGGAGGGTACGGCGCAGCACACCGTCTAGGTTTGCCCAGCGGGGGCGTAGCTGCGCCGTGCCCTGACAAGAGTTGTCGGGCGGGACCTCTCGCTTCCTGGTGTGGTGAATTCCATGCTGGGGGGTGGGGGGTCCTGGGTGGCGGTTGTCCCCTTTTGCGAGGACGCCATGTCGCAAAAGGGAGTGGCGGAGAGGGGGTGGAAGGGGGCGGTACGATCGTTTCCTCCCACCTCCTGGTGGTGACTAGCGGGCGACGGGCGTGGGAGCCGCCTTAGCTCGCATTGCACTAGTCACCACCATTGCGAGCGGGAATGGCCGAGCACTCGCGGCCGTTCCCGGGCCCCTCCATTGGAGGGGCGTGAAGGGCCTGCCCTAAAAGGCGGGCGGTCGTCGGCGGAGGACTGGACGTAAAGGCTGTGCCGGTTTCCCAGTCCTCCTCCATTCAGACGTTGCGGAATTGCCGCTGGGTTATTTTAGTGGGTATACCGGGCTTGCCCGGGGAGTCCCACATAGCCCCCCTATTCCCCCAATGGGTGGGTATGCGTAATGCATTTTTCCCAGCGAGACCAAAAAAAAAAAGATCCAGGTTGAATGTCGTTGCAGATTGTAAATGCAATATATTTTGTTTTAGAGATATTTAGTAAAGATAAAGATAATTTGTTTGTCCAAACATGAGTTCACATACAGTAGGCATGCAGGATGTTCAATATTTTTTTTTTGCATTGACATGTTTTGCCTAGCGAGGCGTACAAATATATTTTACAATATTTAGAATTAAAGCATAAAACGTTAGTGTAAGAAGATGTGAGTTTAGCCAGTTAGCAATTTAGGAAAGACTCCCACGTATCATCAGAGAAAACAATAGCAGTGTCATCTGCATATGAGAAAACGCGACCATTTTCTGGCATCATTTTGCAGAGATTGTTTATGTATTATTAAGGTTACACTAGTCGAAAATTCTTCCATACAAAAGGAGTCTGGCGCTTACTCCACTGTTTGATGGTGTACGTTCAAAATAAAAAATGATATCAATTGGTCTCATCATTATCTAGCCCTGTATGGAAACAGAAAAGTAAAAAAATACAATATTTAAAAGTCGAAAGTTCCATATTTCAACATTTATTTTAACGCATCTTTGGGCGGAAATAAATACCATAAGAAGAAGGAAAATTGCAAAACGGCCTCCATACAGGGATAGATTAGTAATTAAACAATGCAAATAATTTTATTTTGAAAATATACATTTAGTAGTTTTTTCATGATATCTAGACTCCCAAAGGTCTGTTCATAAAATTTCGCGCGCTCGTTTTCGTCCTAAATCATCATCCATTTCGCTACAAATTTGCAAAAGTGCTAATTCGCACGAGAACTAGCTTCTTACTGCTCATCACAGCATTAATCTATTTCGCACGTGTTGTCGGATGAGACAGCATGCATTTTAAGCCCGCGCACAAAATAGTTCGTGAGGTTTACTAGGGGACCTTAAGAATAGAGTCGGGCCCAGTACGCTACCTTGCGGAGCGCCGTAGGTCACGTAAGACTCCTTACTAATATATTCCCCTACCTTAAACTTTTGCTTACGATCCCGTATATAAACTATTAGTAATGCTTACGGGTTTTGTCTTACGCCTATACCTTCTAAACTACGCACAAGAATGGGGACAGATACGGTATCGAAAGCCTTTTTCAAATCAAGAAACACTGTTAGACATCTTTTCCCTGAATCTAATAGGTTAACAATATGATTGGTTAATGCTGTAACTGCGTCCTCCATACATAATTTTTGTCTAAAACCATATTGAGCTTGTGAAATAATGTTATATTTATTAGTGTAGCTGTAGTCTCTGTCTCCACCCTTGTGCACAGGAGTAATTATTTTAGCTTGCTTTAGAGCTGGTGGGAATTCCCCTTGGCTAAAACACAAGTTAGCAAGATGCGAAATTATGGGTACCACCAAATCATGAGACGCCTTTCAAATTTTTTTTGTTATATTATCCCAGCCTGGAGCGCTTTCAGATTTAAGACCCATTAGCGCGATATATACTTCTCTAGGATCCGTTTCGAGAACCACGAAGGCGGAAGCCTGTGAATGTATTATAAGATCAGAATCGTGTTGAAGTTGTGATCGGTTTGCGGAGGTAATATCTCCAGCCAGGGTTTATATCAATGTTAGAAAATAAATGGTTTATGTGGTATACTGAGGCATGAGGAGGGTCTTTATATCCAATAGTTCTGAGTTAGGTTTTTTTTTAGGAGTGCGATGAGTTATATTGTTAATTGTGTTCCATATCTTTTTCGTATTTTTTTAACCGACTTCGCAAAAAAGGAGGAGGTTTTCAATTCGACTGTATTTTTTTTTAATTTATGTTACCTCAGAACTTGTTACTGGGTAAACCGATTTTGATGATTCTTTTTTATTTGAAAGCTGGTGCTTGTCATGTGGTCCCATTTAAATTTGATCAAGATCTGATGAAGAACTTCGGAGATATACATCAGAACTCTTCAATAAATAACGGCAAATCACTCGGGATAGCTGCAATCGGATGTCTGTTTATTGTTTACATCATTTCATAACATAACATCACACTAGCACGCTCTAAACGCGTACACCACGCAGGTGTAAAAAAAGTTCACCAACCTTTTTTGTTTAAGCTTCTTGTTTCTGGGTTAATCTATTCTGGCTTCACTTTGGAGAATTGGTCCATGATGTACCCACAACTAAAAAGTGAAAAATAAAAAAAACTTTTTAACAAAAAATACAACCGACTTCCAAATAAAAACACTACAAAGTGAAAAATAACTTCTTTTCGGAAGTCGGTGTCAAAAAACGAAGATCCTAAAACAGGAACACCGACTTCCGAAATTGAAGTTATTTTTCACTTTGTAGTGTTTTTATTTGGAAGTCGGTTGTATTTTTTATTAAAAAGTTTTTGATTAAAGTTTTTGTTTACCTTTAGTAGTTGTTCCTTATCATATTTTCTTCTAAGCCTTTTAACTGAACTATTGCAATAGTTGCGATATTCATTTTTAACCGACTTCAAAAAAAGGAGGAGGTTCTCAATTCGTCGGAATCTTTTTTTTTTTTTTATGTATGTTCCCCGATTACTCAAAGACGCCTGGACCGATTTCAAAAATTCTTCTTTTGTTTGAAAGGGTATACTTCCTAGTTGGTCCCATAATCATCAAGTCAGGATCTGATGATGGAATCCTAGATAAATCGAGGGAACTCCTCAAATATTATAGGCAAACATATAGTGATTTTGGTATTTTCATCAACAATGCAATCATCTGCACTCAGAAAGTATCATTTGGTGAAGTGGAACTGATGAAGAAGACCACAGATGGCCACTGGATCTCCTAAATGCTAAATATGTCACGGGCATAAGATATCTCGAATAGTTAACCGACTATAATGAAGCAAATACTTATAAATAAATGGTACTGGTGAAAATGACACCATCGAACTGATCTGATGATGAAGCCGGAAGGTAGGCACTGGAACTCTAATATAAAACAATGTATCCTAGTCGTGTTTGGGCTTATTGGAATCGCCATGAGATGTACTTTGGCTATAAATGATAATCATGTTAATTGGAGGTACCTACCAAAACTAAAAACAGAAAAATAAAAACTTTTAAACAAAAAATCAAACCGACTTCCAGAACAAAAAACTACAAAACAAAAAATAAATTTCTTTTCCGAAGTCGGTGTCGAAAAACGAGAAAGAATGGGTAGGCACAAAAGACACCGACTTCGGAAAAGAAATTTATTTTTTGTTTTGTAGTTTTTTGTTCTGGAAGTCGGTTTGATTTTTTGTTAAAAAGTTTTTTAGATTTGCGCAAGTAATTTTTAGTATATCATTTTCTGGATCAGATCGTAACTTTCTTTGCATATTATTTCTGTTTTGAATAGAGGCCAAAATACCTAAAGTTATCCATGGCTTAATAAAACGATTATTTCTCGGAATTAAAGTAGTAACAGTGTGTTGCTGAAGACAATTTTGGATTTCTTCTATTAATTTTACAGATAACATGACTGGGACAGTGGATAAATTAAGTTCAGATATATTACTTAGTTTTAAGGCTTTTATTGTTTTATCAAAGTCCACTTTTTTTTTAGTTTTCAAGCATTTGTAAGAATTTATTAGATATGATAATTTAAGGAAGATCATGAAGTGATCCGTGATAGTGGTTTTCAATACAGCAATAGAAGCAGCGTTTTTAATCTAGTCTAGTTTCAAAATAAAGTGGTCCAAACAAGCCATGCATTGCAAGCATATTCAGGTAATTTAAATTATTTGTGCGCTCATTCGTATGTTCAGTAGGTTTATATATTATGTTTATG